>OZ010571.1:152135682-152285682 GCA_963932145.1 Acanthosepion lycidas
AATCGTGTTTCCCGAATGAAAATCGAAATTATATTTGTTATACTTAATCTGACTTGAAGTGACAAATGTGAGGACGGAATTCGTTGCAGAAGTAATCACCCACAAATTCTAAAACGAAGCACTTATTTAACCATGGTTTGGTTTGGTTTATTTTGTTTTACGGCATGTCAACACCTCAATGGGTTATTTAATCCCGACAACATTTTTAGGATAGATCCGTATGAATAGAATATGTATTCTTTGGTTTATTTTAAAGTACCGTACCAGCGGTACTATAAGACGTACGACATGCTAAGGTCACTTAACGTGTGTTGATACCTGGATCGTCTCCGACAGCTTGTAGAATGTGTTCTTCGTGGTCAGGCGTACGAGCGGATCTCGGTCTTGCTTGGACCATAGTTTGTTGTGAAATGGAACCTCTCAGTCATGCGACGATAAACATCAGCAAAGATTGGATGACTCAGCTGCCTTTGGTATGGAAACGCAAACTGCTACAGCAGTGCAGGCTCGGGCCCATTACCATGTAAAAACCATATCTGCCTGCTCACGATCTGAATATCCTAGCATTGTTAAACGTAACACTTCTCAGATAAATTACTACTACATACGTTAAACGTTGAAGACAGACTAGACACAAATGTACATGAATGACAAATGTAACCTTGTCTACATAGCAACACAGCACCATCAACCGTAAAATATTCTTTAAACTTAATTACACAAAAACGAATGTTTTGCGGACATTATTATATGCACGTTTGTCCTTGTTTTGGTATGGTAAACCCGTCACAAATTTTGTAAATGTATTTTGATACACCCTGTACATATATAAATATATATGTGCATATATAATATATATATATATATATATATATATATATATATATATATATATATATGGGAAAGGTATGAATCCTCTTCCTCTCCTTCCAGCTATGGGTAAAATAGTAGTACAGACTGGGTTCTATAGCCTTGGATCGCAACTGGTCTAGGAGAAGGACAACACTGAATTGAAAAACATGCGGAGGGTCGTTTGGGGACCTTGTGGCACTTAGTGCACCAGGTCTCTGAATTCGGCCCTTCAAAAAGTGTGGATGGTCCTGCACGAAACCTTCACCACTATAATCAAATCTCATGTGCTGGTGTCGGGCTGTCGGTTTCCTGGAAACTGATCTGCTTGACCCTCATACGTCGAATTTCGACGGGAGAGTCGGCTATATATATATATATATATATATATATATATATATATATATATATATATATATTACCTTCTTAGCTTAAGTTTTACTCTATAAAAAATGAAAAGACCTTCAAGAACATATATATATATATATATATATATATATATATATATATATATATATATATATATATATATATATATATATATATATATTTAATTCAGTGCTCGCTAACAGTAGCATTTAAATACCATGTAAACATAACCGAAGACATGTATTTTTCCCACTAACGCAGATGTGGACATCATCCTGATTCGCCATGAGCTACTTCTTAATATGTCTGCTTGCCGAATATTTCATATTTTTTTATTCAACAAACTTTTGAGTCTCGAGAATCTCAATATTGCTAATTTCTCCTCTTGGCACGATTTTCAGCTTTTCACTATCCCTGAATAATTTTCTTTGAAATGTTTACACTCTATATTTAGCCTCAACTTTTCTCCTCTTTTCTCCTTCCAAATATCTTTAGGTAGGGCTGTGCATCTGTGGTATTTATCGAGTTTTAAATATGTTATATTGTTATTGTATCGCTGTTTATATTGGCATTACGTTGAACCAATGTATGTATTGTTTGCGAAGTCCTTTAAATTCAACATCAGCTCCATATACAAGATTATCATTTAAACATTATTTATTAAGGGGGTAATTTTCCAGTCTACTGCAGTTACAATGAGTTATCTTATTAATTTGTTTACCATTCAATAATTTTTCATTATAACCTTGTATAATACGTTGAATATTGGGTATAAAATAAAATACATTTACGGTATTTTTATTTCATTTGTGTGAAGGGGGGGTTCATCAAACACATTAAGACCATTTTTCCACCGATTGAATATTGCTGTCACGACTGCTAAGGTGCTTCTGCTATGTATTTAGAGTTTCTTAATAAAATCCAAAGGATGCAATGTTATCGTCATGACCTGGTATCTCGGCTTTACTTTTCCACTGACGTATCATTGTTTCCATGTGATTCTTTTATAAATAGTTGCATGTTAATTGTTCTGATGAGTTTTCAACTTTGGTTTCTCTACGAATTTAAGTGCAGTACTATATTGGCGAGTAGGTTTCATCAATTTACAGTTTAAATTGATAAATTCTATGCTAAGAGTTTCTTCTCTCGCACTTCTCGCTCGTGGAACTCTATTGCAGCTTCTTGCTTCCAAGTCAATTTCAAAAGTTTAAATGCAATGCCAATCGTTATTTTCTGTCTTAATTCTTTTATTTTATAGTTCACTCTCCTTAGTAATGTTTTTCTTTTTTTCATATTCTTTTGCACTCAGTAACCCCTTGCGTCCTTTTTTGTTTTATTGCCTTGGGGTGAAATCATTAAAGGAGATTAAAGAAATGATTACGCTGCTCCATGATTACATGTTTTTCTCTTTTATCTCTATATGCAATAGTATAGCTGGCCACTCGTATTCGAAGATACCCGTCTACAATCACTATTGCAGACGCTTGCTCAGGCGCATTTGTGTTTAGTCAACAACCACAGTGCCCACCTGTGATTTATGCTGCAACTATACTGAGCAGTTACAGTTTCTTAGATACATTTTCTGGGAAAGAACATGTTGTCTAGTGTGATCCACAATTTGAACAAGGCCAACACGCTCAAGCCCTCGGCCTTGATGACTATCGACGGCTCCCAATATCACTTACAAGGCTTGGGTCAATCCGTGGGTATTGTTTTCAGACACTTTCCACGCTGGGATCGATCAGTCCGATAACATCAGGAAGTCTCCTTCCTGACAAATCGACCATGGTGAGATTCGAACGCGGATCTCATGTTCAGGATGCGAACGTTCTAACCACTCAGCCACAAGCATCGACCATGGTGAGATTCGAACGCGGATCTCATGTTCAGGATGCGAACGTTCTAACCACTCAGCCACAAGTCGATATATGCAGACACACATACATGCATGCATACACAAGCACATGCGCACGTCTTTTCTGTATATATCAGTCTCTCCCTATCAAAATATTCAAGGAGCTCACATTTAGAAATGGCTTCCCTAAAACAATGAAACAATTTGTAGAAAATGAGTTCATCGACTGAAAGATTCTGACTGCCTTGTTGATCAACATTCGAAATATTGGATTTTACTTCGTCTCAAAAACTGCCTGATACTGACAGAAACATAGTAAAACCTTCAGCCATCTTTCTTTATAGATGCATCTGTTTTACTAGAAATTCCTTTCTGAATTTTCACATGCGTATGCATATATATACCTGCATTTGCTCATGCATCACTAATTCTTATTTTTCATTATCTCCGCCCCCTTTATCTTGCTATCGATCTATTCACACACATGCTGCAACGAAATTAAACTTGTACGCGTTTATGATTGAGTAGTTAAAGTAACTGAAAGAGTTTACTGACTGAATTGAATTTCACATTCTGGGAGAGTTTGTTCAGGCAGAATAACGATGTATTAACTCAGATTGAAGGAAGCAGAAGCTGTCCAAAACATGCTTGTACCAATATATATATATATATATATATATATATATATATATGTGTGTGTGTGTGTGTGTGTGTGCTATGTATTTAGGAAGCAATCCCTCATTTATACATGTTTCATTAAAGATTAGATCCAGTTACAAAGTAAAAAAAGAAAGTTATTCATGATAATGGCTAAAAGTATAACAGAGCATTTGTACAGTTTCTACACAGTCTGTGTCCAGAAAAGAAAACACTTCTACGAACACAATTTTTAATGAAACATATATATATTGAGGTCAATATATATATATATATATATATATATATATATATATATATATATATATATATAATGGATATTGGGGTCAACACTAACCGACGACAGTCTGTTTTATGCTTACACGCAATCTCCACGAAATGTGTGTTGTGTTTTAGCTCGACTGTTTATGGTGGATTATTGGTAGGTCCATTCTAACGGTTATTTTGGTGGGCAATAACGGTTATGTTTCAAAATATTCTAGGGTCGATTGAGTGGAGATAATTGTGGATCCGAATGCTATTTTGAGGCTATTTTTAGTGTCATTTGTTCAGTTTTTCACTCATTATTTATTATTGATTACTTTATTATTTGTTATTATTACGTTTGCTTGTCGTTATGCTTGAATTTATAGTTTCTTAATTTGATCATTATTTACTTAATTTGTAAGTAAATATTATTAAAAGTAATTGATAAAATATTAAGCAGACCTAGGATTCAACAATGTATGGTGATTGTTATTTAATCCATATTTAAGATTAATACCATTCCTCCTTTAGCCGGTTGTATATATATCAGGCTATATGACGGTTCCGTATAGGATACAGGTTCGAATCCTGTCGGAGGACGAATATTTTCTATGACAATTTCTCGGACATTCAGGCCGGTAAATGTTGTTAATACTGTTTATTATAAACAGAGCATTTACTTAAATATTTGTATTTATAAAAAAAGAATGTATAAACATAAAAATGTCTTCGAATATATATATGTGTGTGTCTCTCTATGTCACTGGTGAAAATAGGAAACGAAAAATCTTAGTTTATGATTATTTAATTTTTTTTTTCGATTAGGACTATTTTTCTGGTTTCCGGGGATAATTTGAACATAAATTACCCAGTGTTTTCTAAGCCATTATCAAATATTTTTATTTTTGTGTCGATTAGGTTCTACCTGTGTGTCTCTGCGTCATGCCTAAAATGGATTACTATTTTCATATTTGGGTGGTAACAGTTCTGTCCACACTTTCCAGTCTCGATAGAGCCTAGCAGCGTCTCAGAGTGCTTATAGTGGACAAATCATTTTCCACCCTCGACCTTTTGTTTGTTTTGTTCTCTTTTGTGTCTGTTTTTCAAGTATCGCGTCGTGATGCTTCAGTTTGTGGCGTCGTTTTGTTGTATTTTTGGCTTCTGTCTTTTTGCAAATTGACAAATGACACAGAGCGTGAGACAATCAGGCGAGAAATGACCTCATAACCACGGTCATGAATAAGAATTCGTGGTTGGTGGTGGGGGGCTATGTCCACAAGAAGCAATAATCACTCTACTATCATCCTACAAGGTTCCATTCTTGGTGCAAAAAAAAGAGGCAGACAGTAAAAAATGGGCTGACACTGAGTGGACGTGAAGATCATACATAGAGTCTCAGACACTAGCAGGCAGCCAAGATATAGGGAGAGAGATGGCTAGGTGCTTAGATCTGCAATGACCCTTCGATCACATCTGGTTATGGTAATCACTGTGACGTGTGTATATATGTGTGTGTATGGCGCGTTAAATAATTTAAATATTACAATTAAAAAAACATATATTCAATAAAAGAAAAATCAATATATTTTCAAAATATTGTTCATATATTCAACAATGATGTTCCTGAACAAGCCCTGTTATTGTGGGGTCACTGGCTAGTCTCGTAGAGTCTCTAACCATTTGTTGCCTAAGGGATTAAAATCAGAAGGATTTTAGGTGGAACATGATCATAAAAAATTGACTAGTTAATCGTGAGTCACATGGAATGCTAGATACAGATCTTAAGAACCATGTCCAACACCACAGTGTAGACAATGGCATTGTTTCTTAGGCGCTCTGGAAAGAGATGTAATGGAATAGCAAGGCCTCATTGCCCATGAACCTCGGGATAGATTACCTGAGCTTAGACTGCATCACCAGGGGTACTTGCATGATGTTAGCGCGGAACAAGCTGTCATTGTTTCTGTTTAATTTATCACTTAGAATGGCAATGGTCATATTAGCCGTTTCCTTATAAAGAAATATTCGGTATTCATTTTACCGAGGTCAAATTGCCGTTGGTTAAAATTTATAAAATTTTACTGAGGTCAATTATTTTTCATGACGAGAAAATCATGGAGAATTTTATATGACGGTTTCGTATAGGATACAGGTTCGATTCCTGTTGGAGGACGCATATTTTCTATGAAAATTCCTCGGACATTCAGGCCGGTAAAAGTTGTTTAATACTGTTTATTATAAACAGAGCATTTACTTAAATATTTGTATCTATAAAAAGAACGTATAAACATAAAAATGTCTTTAAAATAATTGTCGGACTTTGTCCATTTCATAATGTGTAAAGTCGTTTGTTCACATTAGGATACGCATGGAGCAGATATGAATGTACGTGAGAGAATCGTGGTGAATTGTAGTTTAAAAACAGTAAAATCGACCATGCTAACCGAAACGCTCCTCTGTGGCTCAATACATATATATACATATATATATATATATATATAGATAGATAGATAGATAGATAGATAGATAGATGTATGTATTTTAAAAACTATGAGATACTGTTTCCTGGTCTAATTCAACTCAATGACCAATAACTTTGTAATTATATATATATATATATATATATATATATATATATATATATATATATATATACATATATATATATATATATATATATATATACATATATATATATATATATATATATGCATATATACATATATACATGCACACACACACACATATATATATGCATATATATATATATATATATATATATGCATATATTAAGATATATATAATTATAACTATATACATAATAAATATAGATATATATGTATATGCGTGTGCTATTGTATGTACTCTTTTACTTATATATATATATATATATATATATATATATATATATATATATATATATATATATAAAAGTGTTATTGTATGCACTTAAAACAAATTAACACTGAAATGAAAAATAAGTTGGAATTATCAGTAATGCATTTGAATTTCTCTTACCAACTTTTCTCAGATTATTGACACTTTTCATCCTTATAATCTGTTCGCCAAATGGATTTCTATTGTGATTTACTTTCTTTGGAATCTTTGCGTGCCTATGTATAAAAATGTCCTTAATAGTTGAATTTCTCCATTTATATTTCAATTTTACATCAAATCAGGATTCTCTTGGATTATAAAAATGAAAGATTTGAAAACTACCAAATTATTGAATGTTTTTTAATCTATTTTTAAACATCTGACTAAATGATTTTATTGGCAATATCAGTCTGGCATCTAAGAACAAAAGTGAGGTACCTTTTGTTTGAATCGGATTTATTATATCAGTAAATGTTTGTGAAACTCTTTAAACATCATTCTACAATAGGCCATCTTAAAAGATTCTGTGGTATCCAATTTTTCAATGACCAATACCTTTATTATTATTATATGTACTTGTTTTATTTTATGTATTCTTATACACACACACACACACACACACACACACACATATATATATATATATATATATATATATATATATATATATATATATATATGCATGTGTGTGTGGAACATAAAATTAATATATATATATATATATATATATAAGTATATAAATATATATATATATATATATATAAATGTATACACATAAATATATTACGATATATATTTATTAATTATTAATATATATATATATATAGATAGATAGATAGATAGATGCATGTGCTATTGTATGCACTCTTTTACACATACACACACACATACATATATATATATATATATATATATATATATATATATATATATATATATATATATATATATAAATGGTCTTCATTTTTTCAGTAAGTGTTCGCGAAACAGTTTAAACATCGTTTTACAACAATCAATCTTAAAAGTTTCTGTGGTATCCAACTTTTCCAAAGTCTTCCGGTTTCGATTTGGTTTATTTTGCGGCATATCAACACTCAGTGGGTTATTTAATGTCGACATGATTTTTATTGTTCGTAATATTTTTCTCCAAAAATGTACTTCTGGTAATAATGTATTGCTGGCAGAAATTAAGAGGTGGTTCCCCACTCCTCAAAACCTCCTGACCAGGGGCCTTGCAGTTGCATGCAGTTTATCATCTTACACAGGACGCGAATGTAGTTTATCGTCATACCCAGGACGCCCAATCTTCCAAAATATTTATTTTACGCAAGAAAGATATTACCGAAACTTTAAAATAAAATGTAAATTTATATACGGATGTTAATATATACTACATGTGATTTCAATTACATTCTTAGATGCTAAAAGAGGATAGAACCCCTATTATCTCCAGCTAAGTAGTTACAGTAATTTTTATGTCAGAAAGGCGAAGGAAAGGTTTCTTGATACTGAAACCTCTGTGTGATGTTCGATAGTAAAATTCTTCTTTTCAATCTCTCTACTATAGTTAGTGCTTTGCGAGAGAAAGAGCTGATAAAAAATTGCATTGGCAACATATTGTGCAAATTTGAAAAAGCAAAACGAGACAGAAATAAGATGTTTAGACCAGGTATATATACTAAGTGTCTGACTTTGTATGATAGAAAACGTTGCTGGATATTTCGTGTAATTTGGCAAAATACACGGGGGGTGGACAGACGTTTGCCGTCTTGATCAATAGAAAAATATTTGTGTCTATAACCCCTACTTTTTGGACGAGGACAGGCGGAAACAGACAGTGATAGTCACCATCAGAAAACCAGCTTGTTGGCACCGTGAAAAGACAGATTACCTCTGCGCAGTTTTTCAGATGAAGAATGTCCATAAGACACTGGCTCTCCTCACAAAAGTTAGCTTTCTATAGATCTTATATATGGTAGCCCACATAGTAACGACCGCGATCGAACACAAGAGGGTGGATCAAATAAAGCTCTGTTTGCCTCCCAGGAGGATGATAGAGAATGATAAGTTCAAAATGCAGAATCTCACTCAAATGACTAAGTATTATACCGGAAGTCACTTACAGTAGCGAAAGAGACATATGCCGAGAAAGCAAAGAGTTTTAGTGGCAGTAGCAGTCAGGACGAAGAAATAAGGATCACGTTGATTATTCTAAAAAAAGAATTTAGATGTTCTAGAATAGTAAAGTCAACCAGTGGAAACAAGGGTCTCTACTATTACCCCAAACTTTCTCCAAAAAGAATCACCAACAGTCTACCCGCTTAATAATGTGCATTGCTACTCCCACTAACATTTCACAGATAGCCATCAACTCATGAACTACAAATGCACGTAATAAAGCCACCTCCAACTCCAGTTCAGATATCAAAAAATACGGGAGCTTCTCCCAGTAATATGCGCAAGGAAAAAGAAAGAACCAGTAAGAGAAACTCGGCAGAATACAAGAGACGATGTCTGACATATTGATCTGAAATCTTTAACGTTGGAAACGGAAATAATTTCCCCTGATCATAAAGTTTGTTTACAATGGTATGAAATACACAACAGAACTGGGTCATGCATGAAAAAACAAGGAAGACATTCACTTTGTTATATTCAGTCTGTTGCCTTCAATAACAGAATCGGGAAAAATTGAAACGTTAGGACACTAAATTTAACCTACCGACGAAACATCGGCATCTTCTCCAAAGACTTTTAAAACCAATACCGGACAAGGATTTATAGCATAGGCTATTGTTGCCCTCACCCCGTCGGCATCTTTTCTAGCGTAAAGCTCTAGTAAACTGAGAATATCTCTGTAGTCAGAAACTTTGAAAGGCTGAGATCTGGCCCGAAAAAAAAGGTTAGTTCCGTTCATGATCTTGAAGAAACACCTTTAATTCGATGGTACTATTTGAATATATTTACGAAGTTTCGTCTCTTCCCAGCATATTTCGATAATCGCTCGAATGATGTTTTTAAATTAAGTCGTTCTGTGAAGGAAACATGACCTTGTATAATTGGATCCAACAAAAAGGCTGTTTTGGATTTTACCATAAAAGAATATGAGTTTCTTCTTCCATTACTTTCTGATATCGTCGAAGAAGGAATTATTATCAGGAACTTGGCTTAATTTCATTGCTCCTGATTTTGACCGTAGACTCAATAGACAAAATACTAACAAATTGGGCATTAAACAATTTCAGGATTCCGTCGGCAGGATATCAATAAATTCCAGGCAGAACCCCCAAAAACTGTATGGCATTGGAAAGCCAATTTCACCTCCTCGATGCAACATTCTACTTACAGCGGCCAAGTCTTGCTTTGAAACATTACATAGTATTTTTACAATATCCAAATTTTCATAATGCATTTAATTCGGAGAATAGGCTCGTTCAAGTGCAAATATGCTTTACTAGGTCTGAGACCTATGACGAGTGGACATTTATAGATCGTGACATCTATCAGAGAGATGTAATTTGAATTTTTATTATTGCATTATTCCAAAATTTTAACACATCAGCAGACAGCTATTAATGTCAACAACTGAGCACAAATAATTATTAATTTAAAAAATTAGTAATTAATGTATAATATTATCTATAACTACATGTACAAGATGTCGATCTTGATAAAAGTTTTAAAAAAATAACCGTAAATATGTAAAAATGCGAATATTTTCAAAAATTCCTTTTTCCACAATATAGCTATTTGTATCTGTCTATATTTCTGAGATGAAGTATTATGTACATTAATTACATTATTCGGAGTATTGTCCTCATCTTTGTCGCCATATTTATTACAACGTTTCGGCCTTTCAGTATATGTCTATATTTCTGAGATGAAGTATTATGTACATTGTTTACATTATTCGGACTATTGTCCACATCTTTGTCACCATATTTATTACAATGTTTAGGCCATTGTACGCTCAGGCCTTCTTCAGGTGTTTGGAATGTCGAACTGAGTCCTTTATTTCTCTCACTGAGGTAGACTGTTCTAGTTCCACGTGCCATGTCTAACTGGTAAAAAAAAAGGTTGCTGAAGGCATTAGGTTTATAATATCCAGAAATTCATACCACATGGCGCAGTGGATAAAGGTGTTAGTTAGATCCAGTGACAGGACCCAAAGTGTGTGAGTTCAATACCTGGTTAAGACGGTGGAGAACTTGGAGAGGGGAATTAACAGGAGGTTACTGATAATTGACATCTATTAGATATGGCACGTGGATCTAGAACAGTCTACCCCAGTGAGCGAAATAAAGGGTTCAGTTCGACATTCCAACCACATGAAGAAGGCCGGAGCGTAGAATGGCCGAATAAATATGGCGACAAAGATGAGGACAATAGTCCGAATAATGTAAATAGTATAACCATTTGTGCTATGTTATAATGATTATTACTTAAACAATAATAATGTTGAATAATTCTTTTAAACAGAATATATTTAATCACATCTCCCTAATAAATATTGCGATGTATCAAGAGGGTTGACCATTCTTATTGTGATATACATGCCAAAGGGTGATAACTCCTATCAGCCATGTTTACTTTTCCTACTGAATAAGAATTTTTTTTTTAAACATTAAAGTATATTTAATCACATCTCCCTGGTAGATGTTGTGATCTGTTAATTAATACATTTTCGATTAGAAGTAGTTCTCCTTGAAATCTTTCACATAAAATTAATGATGTACGTATCAAGTTAATTTACAACTGTGAAGTTAAGGGATCTATACTCCTATGAGAATGGAAGTCGATGACGGCTACTATTTCAATGTTCTTTTTTCTTTTCTTTTTTTTGTATTTTGTTTTATTTGTATTTTTTTTTTTTTTTTTGCATGCAATTTAATTCAGATTAAATAAAAAAATCGAAGCCTACCTTAAGCATATTAGATTTTTTCCGAAACTTTATGAAACATTAATAACTGGAATTTCTAACACTGAGAGTTATATTTTAACTTGAAATAAGACACAGATTTGAAAATTTTCTCAGCATGACATGATTGCTTTGTTGGCTGGTAGATTTTGTTTAGCGACATATAAACATGTATGGCTTATTTAATGCTGAAATCTAAATATTTTGATGGTTTTGTTTTGTTTATTTTGTTTAGTGGTATATAAACCTCTATGGCTTATATAATTCTGAAATCTAAATATTTTGATTGGTTTGGTTTGGTTTGGTTGATTTTGTTTAGCGGCATATAAACTTCTATGGCTTATTTAATACTGAAATCTAAATTATTTGTTTGGTTTGATTTCGTTGATTTTGTTTAGTCGCATATCAGCACCGCTATGGGTTATTTAATGACTAAATATAAATATTTTTTACGTAATTTTATGCCTACGACCACAGACATTTTGCACATAATTTTATACTTTCAGAGTAAAAAATATTTTTTAGATATATAGTTTGTAGATGATAAAATGTGTTTTTGGTAATTTTAATATAAAAATGTAGTTTTATAATTTTTTTTAGTGTTGCATTGATTGATATTTTTTTATAAAAATGTATTGTTGATTTTTGTTTGAGGGATCACTATTTTCCCATAGCTGGGACCCTAACATGTGCTACCACCCCGAGTTAAGAGGCAGTTCCACGCTCCTCAAAATCTAATAATAATTTAATTGGAAATATATTATCCTTTAATAATCATTATTGATGATAAAGTATTTAAATTGGAAAAAATGTTTATATTTAGGTAGGTGTTAATACATGAAGTTACCTGTGCATATCAGCACATGGGTACCTGTATGAGTGATTGAACATGTAAAGGAACGTGTGTATATGTGATATTTGCATGGGTGTGTATACAGTATATGACAGAGCAAGATCTTTAATATTACCTTCAAATATGACCCAATATTAACTTAACTAAAATTTAAGTAAAAGAGATTACCTATCTAGAAACAGTCACCAGTTAAATTCATGAACAAAATTCAAACGGATAGAGATGTCAACTTAATAATCAATAATAAAAATTTTTAAAGAGATTATTAAAAAAAAACAAAAAAGATTACTAGAAGTAAACTTATATTTTAAAATAAAATTTTATTCTTTTAATGTACTTTCTATGAATTTTTTTCTAATCGAGTATTTCATAGAAAATCCCCTAAATTTAAAAAAAAAAAATTAAATCACTAACAAACATCAAATTAAATTATTTGTAGATAGTTTAGAGACATTCAAATTTATATCAAACATTATAATCTTTCTGAACCCCCAAAATAACATTTTCAAAGTAAAACAAAATAACAGCGTCTGTTTCTAGCCTTTTTTTTTTTTACAAAGAAAATTAGTGACACCTTCTCTCATAACTTCCTTCTTTCTTTTTCTCTCTATAGGTTTTTTCTTCTCTACCCCTTCGATATCAATATATAATTTCCGTTAAGTTAACCGTTTAAATGTGTCAATATCTGCTAACTCACTCATGTCTTCTCTCTCCCCCTCACTTACTCACTTCGTTAATTTACATTTAATATGGCCCGTCAAAAATGTGTAAATTTTCTTTTCATTTTTTTTGGGGGAAGTAAAGTCTGATGATCCGCAGTCCTTTAAAAGGGCTGTGGTGAAATAATTTATTACATGGAACCTTAAATTGGTCTGTTTTTATTTAAATTATATATATATATATATATATATATATATATATATATATATAGAGAGAGAGAGAGAGAGAGAGAGAAAGAGAGAGAGAGAGTGAGAGTAGATGATAAAATGTGTTGTTGCTAATTTTAATATGAATATGTATTTTTCATATTTTTTTAGTGTTGCATTAATTGTCATTTTTCTGCAAAATTGTATTATTGCTCATTTTATTATAAAAATGTATTCTTGATTTTTTGTGTTCAAAATATTTAGATTTCGACATCAAATAACCCATAGAGGTTGATATGCCGCTAAACAAAATCAACCAAACCAAACCAATCAAAATATTTTGATTTCGGCATCAAATAACCCATAGAGGTTGATATGACGCTAAACAAAATCAACCAAACCAAACCAATCAAAATATTTTGATTTCGACATCAAATAACCCATAGAGGTTGGTATGCCGCTAAACAAAATCAACCAAACCAAACCAATCAAAATATTTAGATTTCGACATCAAATAACCCATAGAGGTTGATATGCCGCTAAACAAAATCAACCAAACCAAACCAATCAAAATATTTTGATTTCGGCATCAAATAACCCATAGAGGTTGATATGACGCTAAACAAAATCAACCAAACCAAACCAATCAAAATATTTTGATTTCGACATCAAATAACCCATAGAGGTTGATATGACGCTAAACAAAATCAACCAAACCAAACCAAACCATTCAAAATATTTAGATTTTTTCATGAAATAACCCATAGAGGTTGATATGCAGCTAAGCAAAATCAACCAACCAACAACATGATACGATGTGCAGAGTGTTTCTGGAAGAATTACAAAATGGTGCTGTTCTGCCAAAGAATCCGATACGATGTGTGAAGAATCAATCCAGTCAATGTGAATGCGTCGAATCAATTAGCTAACTAAATTGCCCATCAGTTCCGACCAATTGACCATACAGGAACGTTTCTGTTCATGCATGCGTATTAAGGCCCCTTCTGGTTGGTTAACAAATGACATCAAGTCTGTGGAACCGGTTCTCGTGGTATTCAAAATGGCTGTATACGTTTCGCACATTTAATTAACAGGGCTTTTTATTGCTTTCAAATAAAACCTGATGTTGAATAATGACAAAAAATTGATTAATTAACTCCAGCTTCAGAGACGACAGGCCTTGACAGTAACACAGGCTCTTGATGACGACACCATCGGATGCATAGCGAGATATGAAAACAGCCATCTGCCCAGACGCCGGAAGTAGTTATCCATATATGAAAATCAAGTGTTGTGTTCCAATCAGAAAGATAAATATTTCACTCCTTTTGAGAAACACCTGGAATCTTCTCATGAAAAAGGAAGTGTTGTTTTTATTTTTTCTATGTTCCAATCTTATATACTCGCTTGAGGCGGATTTTTTTTTATTTTTTTACATTTTAGAGAAAGCCAACTGTGCTTATTATTTTTCTGACAGCCAACATTCCATATTTGATTGCGAACAAAACCTCCAGCCTCTACCTGTTCTCGGCATCTCCTTAGTCTTGCTTCTCGAATAAATGGGATCCAAATAAAGTACGCGGGAGATCTCTTAACTTTCAAAATTTTAATTAGCGTATCACCCCGGTTATTGAAGAGCAAAAATTATTTTGTTTATTCTGCACTCTGGAAAGAACGGTGTGGATACGCTTATCAATATTTCTTCCTTTTTTTTTGTAATTAAGACTACCCACGCATTTTATTTGAACATCCGTTTCCGGCAAGAATAATATATATGATGGAGTTCGTCTAATTAGTTTTGTTTGCACGATATTTGGCTGTTAATCTGTGCATGGGATGTGTGTGTAGCGCGAAGGTCATCGGCGCTGAAAGTTGGATCGTCTAGCTGAGTTGAAATTCCAACCAAATACCATAAGAAAAACCCCTAATCCAACTCTTCTCTCATATATGGATTAAACTGCGTGGCAAACAATCTAAAAGAAGGAAAATTATAATTCCAAAAACTACAAAGAAGGCCATAATAAACAACACTATTCTCTTTCCCAAGAAAATGGTATCTGTGGAGAGCTTTCTGTGTGTATGTGCGTGTACATGAGAGAAAGCTATTGTGTTTGTACTTGCTTGTATGAGTGTGCATGCATGCTTATTTGCGTCTATTAGTTTTGTGTGTGTGCGTGCGTGCGTGTACGTGTGTGTCCTCACGCGCGCCTGTATAAGAATATTTATGTTTACGCAAATCTTTGAAAATTTATGGGATTCACCTATTTCACAAACTGTAAGCAAACATCAGATTTTATTTATGGTCGGACTGAGAACTGTTCAGCACCCCCTCATTGCATGTGCGCGTAAATTGTAAGAGGGTATGTTAACTAGTGTTAGTACATGCATTGGGACTTGTTGCTGCAGATGTGTTTGCATGTGTGTTTGTATGCAAGCATTTGTATGTATGTGTGTCTAGATGTATATGCGCGCATGTGAGAGTAGTAAATAAACGTGCCATCTGAGATAGACATGTTGTTGGGAATTTTTCAACTTATAAAACAAGTTATAAATTAAGGGTGCCGGTTCGAATAAACGCTCCGCCAGGAATTTTCATGGAAGTTAAGTAATCGTGTCGCAGAGAAAATTATCTAAGAAATAAGGAACGTGCTGTATCAGACAACCAACCTATACATAGGGAGGGGATTGAAATGAATAATTTAATCCTGCTGGCACTTGACGTCCTGGGTAAGACGTTGAACTACATCCGCGTCCTGGGTAAGACGTCCAGTAGCAAGAACTCTGATGAGGAGGTTTTGAGGAGCATGGAGCCACCTCTTAATTGCTGGTGTTCCTAGGTTCACCCTGACCCGGGGTGGTAGCACCTGTTAGGGTCCAAGCTATGGGAAAATACTTAACTATGACCAGCAATACTTTTTTGAAAAAATTATTACCAGCAAAACAATTTTGAAGGAAATATATTACCAGAAACAGATTTTTGACAAAACAAAATATTACCAGCAATAAAATTTTTTGTCAGCTTAAATATCCCATTGAGGTTGATATTCCGTAAAACAAAATAAACCAAACCCATCTCAACCAAAGAATATATACTCTATTCACACGAATCTATCTTAAAAATTTTGTCGGCATTAAATAGCCCATTGAGGATGATATGCCGTTAAACAAAATAAACCAAACCAAACCTGCTAGTACTTGTATTTGGTAAACTAGTGTTGTACAGGATATATTTTCTTTTAGGACCTGTCAGAGAAACGAATTAAAAATAAAAAATATTGTAATCAAAATCATGAATAATATTTTATGTTCAAAAGTATCTATTTATACTAATTACATCATGCGAGCTATTGTCCTCGTTTTTATTAGGATATTCACGACGTTTCGGAGGTTTTAGGTTCGAACATTCTTCAGGTGATATACGTTGCTAGGTCGGAGCGTACAACGGCCGAAATGTCGTGAATATGACAATAAAGATGAGGACAGCATCCCGAATGGTGTAAATAGTCTAAATAGTTACAGTACCTCATCTCAGAAATATAGACAGATGTTTAAAAGTATACTCCTGTGTCAAATACAAAATGTCTTCTGAAATAGTCACGCCGGTAGTAATTTTTTTTTTAAGAAAAAGATAAACATACCGTTTCAAATAAACTTCTTTTTTTAGTATCTGTCTCTATTTATGAGATGAGGTATTATGTACACTATTTACATTATTCGGACTATTCCCATATTTATCACAACGTTTCAGCCGTCGTACGCTCCGGTCTTCTTTAGTATCTGTCTCTATTTATGAGATGAGGTATTATGTACACTATTTACATTATTCGGACTATTCCCATATTTATCACAACGTTTCTGCCGTTGTACGCTCCGGCCTTCTTCAGGTGGTTAGAATGTCGAACTGATCCCTTTAATTCGTTCACTGGGGTAGACTGTTCTAGTTCCACGTGCTATGTCTAATGGATGTCAGTTATCAGTTATCTCTTGTTAATTCCTCTCTGCAAGTTCTACACTACCTTAACCGGGTATTGAACTCACAATTCTTTGGGTCCTGTCTGGATCTAACCAACGCCTTTAATTACTGTGTCATGTGTCCTAAAGAGGACCCGAAGAGTTGTGAGTTCAATACCTGGTTAAGGCAGTGGAGAACTTGGGGAGGGGAATTAAGAGGAGATAACTGATAACTGACATCCATTAGAAATTGCACGTAGAACTAGAAATGTAAATAAAGGGTTCAGCTTGACATTCCAACCACCTGAAGAAAGCCGGAGCGTACAACAGCAGAAACGTTGTGATAAATATGGCAACAAAGATGAGGAGAATAGTCCGAATAAAGTAAATAGTGTTTTTTTTTATTATTATTATTGAATTTAATAAACAAAATAATCATGCCGCTGAGAAAATTATTTGAAAAACAATGAGCATGTGGTACAAAATAAATATCGTGCCGGGAGGAGATTAAATAAAAACAATTTATTCGTCCCGGCACTGATATTTGGTGAACAAGCGTATGTGTATGAAGGTGTGTTTTTGTGCATGTGTATATGGGTATATGTGCGTTTAGGATGTTTATATGTCAGAGAATATGTATATGCATATGTGTGTTTGTGGGTATATTTGCTTGCCATAAGAAAACTGCATTTTGTATATATTCCTGTACGTTAATTTATGCATGTACATGTGCGTGTGTGTCTGTTTGAATGTTTGTGTGAGTACACACACGCATGCATCTATGATCACATTCTGTAGTCAACTGGTGTTAAGATAAAAGCAAATGGCGGCTCCATTTTAATAAATGAAGAGTAGGACAAGAAAATCAATAAAACATCAAGTCAAAATTAGTCTCGCGGGAATTAACAGAAAGTCGAGCATTAAAAAAACGATAATTGTTTGTCGACTGAACAATATTATCTTTTAAGAACTAATTGCAGGTACTACCATAAGTACAGGAAGTCACGTGGCAACTACCAAATTCTCATCTTTTGAAAACCCAAAGAAAGATCGACCGTTTGTCTTTTAACGAAACCCCAGTATGGAGACGCGGCAGACAATTGCTGATGTTTGCGCAAACTCAACAAGAATCTATTATTTTCTAATTGCTACTCTCATGTGAATATTATTTAACTTTCATAGGAATTGATATGCTGGTCATATTTTTATAAAAATACATGATGCTCAGCACAAAACTATGGTTTTTAAATTTAACAAGTTCCTTGATTCTTACTTTTAAACGAATTATAATAACGTCCCTTTTTTCTAACCGTATTGCTTCTGACAATATTTGTCTACGACCAATACAGAGACTGTCTGTAGGTAACTGTTTTTTTTCAGTGTCTAATGATCTTTTTTTTTTATTCTAAAGTTCATTTAATACATGAGAGCCATTCAAGGTAGAGTGCTACTGTTAAAATTGTTATGATGAATGAGATGTTCTATAAGTAAAAGAGGAGGTGGTAGGAAGTGAATAAACGGATAAGTAACGAGTAAACGTTGACATGGAAAGGTTAAAATTGTTATGTTCAGGGAAGCACTCATGCGATCGCCAGTTCCACAAAGTAGCTGTTCTAGGAAATATGCTGAGTGAGGGGAACTTTCTCCTTATATTTAGAAATGAGGGAAATCATGGTCATTCAACTCCGTGAAAGTAACATGGTATGTCCAAGTTACGAAGGTCATGACAGAAAGAATGGCGTTTATTTTAATATTTTCCATGGAAATAATGGGAGAGTAACGGTGGTTTTGTGACGTTGCCTCGGTGGAAAGGAGGCTGCTGAGTAGAGAATAAATTCCCTCATCCCAAAAGAAAGCGTAAAGGAGTGTTTTGAAGATTGGAAAGCAAGGATTGAACAGTTCCAGACCAAATATGAGCTAAATTATTTACGGGTTCAATTCGCGTAGAAATCATTCTAATTTCTGAATTTTAACAGGTGAAAGACCAAAAAAACAACAGAAACTTCTCATATGTAATATGCTAAATTTAGATTAGTCTGGCATAAGGCCATAAGATTACGGATTCCAGTGAAGACCGGACTCGTTACAAATTAGTAATTGCCTACAAAATATGACGATAAACCCAGAAATGTTGTTATACATTTTTCTTACACTTGCTTCGAGATTTAAGTAATTTCGTCTGGTGCAAGGCCACAAAAGTGAAGTTATCAACAAGTATCGAACTCACGGCGCCGAAAGCGTCCGACAATACTGTTATACTTCCGCTTTACCATCATCATCATCGTCTGTCCCTGAGCAGTCCCCTAAACGTATCCGGGTTGAAAGCCAGTGAGAAAAACATTCTGTATAGTGTATCTTGGACATCTCTCTCCTCAACGTCCTCCAACTTGAGGGCTCGTCTTTGCCACAGACACGTAACCATTTATTTGATCGGTAGGGAATCACCTAGTTCATTGGTTGTTAGGTTGATTTTGTTTAATGGCATATCAACATCCCTATGGGTTATTTAATGCCGAAATCTAAATATTTTGAACACAATTTTATGCCTTCAACTACAGATATTTTGTACATAATTTTAGTATGGCTAAAATAACTAATGTGATTTCAGGCATTACTGTAAATCAGTTGGTAAATGTTTTCCGTGAAAAGCAAAATCGTATTATCCTTTGTATTGGTAATTATGGAGGACATATGTAAACTTAAATAAAATTTAATAAAACCTTAAAAAAATATAGATTTACTTCTTTCTAATCCTTTTTTACAAATTATTTCTATCGCAAATGCAAATAGTTATAATTTTTTAAAATGCACACCCTGTATATTTTCATACATTTTTAGTGTTGCATTGATTGTTATTTCTCTATAAGAATGGTTTTGTTGGTCATTTTGCTGTAAAATGTATTGGTGGTCATTTTGCATTAAAAATATATTATTAATTTTAATATAAATATGTACTGTTGGTAGTTTTTTTATATAAAAATGTATTGCTGGTGTTTTTACTATAAAATGTACTTTTATACTTTCATCTTCTTTGGAGGATTACTATTTGTCCATAGCTGCGATCCTAAAAGATGCTATCATCACCCTTGGTCAGTGTGGACCTGGGAGCAACAGAAATTAGTAGGTGTTTCCACGCTCCTTAAATCTCCAGTCTCCCGATCTTTTGATGACGTACGTCGATTCAGCGAGCTTAGCTTTGCAGCTATTGCTTCACGCGTTGATATTTACGTGTATAATATTAGTACAGCACAGACCCAAAAGAATGGAGCATCAGACTCACTACGCCAGCAAATACCCAGGGGAATGTCTTGCAAAACAGCCCAAGATATTAACACAAGCTTAGTCTGACGCAAGGCCAACAAGAAAGAGCCACACAGTGAGGATAGATCTCACTACACTGGCAAGGTCACCGTAATTGTCAATCATTGCTTAATTGCTAATAACATGAAGATTTTATTTGTGATATATTATATCCACTAAGGTTCTTTCTTTCACACACTGAAAAAACTCCTGCGACGTCTATAGTAAGAATTTGGATTCAAATTTGAAATCTATAAACCTATTCGAGTGGAGTCCAGGGACTATGTAAAATATATTCCCTCACAATTATTTTTCCAACATATTTTCTGATAAAATTTGAGTACGCTCCGTATGAGATAGCGACATTATGCCGCCAAATGTAGAACAAATTCCATTGAATCTCTTCTACTCTTCTGGTTTGGTTTGATTTGTTTTGTTTTACGGCATATCAACCTCAATGTGGATCATTCAATGCCGACAACTTTTTTTTCCTGGTAACATTCTTGTTTTGCCAAAAATCCATTTCTGTTAATATTTTTTCCTCGAAAATGTACAGCTGGTATTATTATTTTTTTCAAAAATGTATAGCTGGTAATATTTTTTTTTTTTCAAAAACGTATAGCCGGCAACACTATTCCTTCAAAAACGTATAGTTGGTAATATTATTTTTTTCAAAAACGTATAGCTGGTAATATAATTTTTTCAAAAACGTATAGCTGGTAATATTTTTTTTTTTTTTCTAAAAATGTATAGCTGGTAATATTTTTTTTTCAAAAACGTACAGCTGGCAACATTATTTTTTCAAAAACGTATTATCAGAAGTCTTGCTATTGGACGCAGTTTATCGTCATACCCAGGACGCGGATGTGTTTATCGTCATACCCAGGACGCGGATGTGTTTATCGTCATACCCAGGACGCTACTCTTCTGGTATAAAATAGTTCCAACGTATAAAGAAATGTATATTTCCCTAAACGCGTTAATTCTTTTACATTTCTCTGTCGTTATATTGGAAATATTTTAACGAAACAATATGCGAAAACATTACTAAAGAATTACTGATAACCTTCCGTCATGTCTATTTTCTTCTGGCTTTAACTTTGTTACGGCAATGAAGATATGTTAATTCTATTTGCTTTATAATCAAATTACTCAAAAAGATTTAGTGACACTCGCAACACCTGTTGCATATTTAAACGTGTAGATTTTTAAATAAATATAAAGCAGCCCGCAAAGGTAAAGGGGAAGCCTGAGTATAAGCTTTCCTCCTAAAGTTTCTTATCACTTAAGAGTATAGGTCATCATGGCTCCCCACAGCGTCCTTGGCCCTTTTCATTAATATGCATTGCCATGGACTTTTTTTGAGAAAATAGTGGAGTGGTTTTCCGCTGCCTTCTCCATGGTTTTTGAATTCAAAGTTGTCCTAAACATCTAGCGACCCAGAACTGGAGATTTCAGCCTTATTTAGATTTTCAGTTATTGAAAAAACATAGATTGGGGTGAAAGAAACTGGTCCATGCCTTTTTACAAGAGTATAAATTTGAAGTGAACGTAAACTAGAGTTTGAATTCGGTTTCCCGATTCCATGGCTCTCCACAGTTTCCTCTTCTTTATAGCTCTAGTTAAGGCTTGTCTTTTTACCATAACGTGCCGATCCGTGTTCTACTAAGCATTTACACAGGATTACTAGGCAGGTTATTTGCTACTTTCTTTTGTCTCTCTTGCCTTCAATTTGTCCTGTGAGTGTCACATTCTTCAAGCCAACTTTCCTGATTATGTGCCTTATAAATTTCAACTGTTTGTTTCTGATTCTAAAAATATACGTCCTTTTTTGTTTCCATCTTGCCTAAAATGTCATCGTTACTCACATATTAAGCCAATGGTGTCCTCAGCATTCTTCAGTAGAAACACATTTCTAGAAATTCGGATTAGGGATTGAGGAAGACATCTTTTAATTTTCCAATGGACGTTCAAGTTTCGGTTTTATTTTTCCCATCCTCTGTTAAAACAATTCCCAGATTTTTAAATGTTCGTACTTGATTCGTGTTGGCATCTCCAATTTGTAGTTCCTCTTTCTGACAACCATGCATTCTGATTGATGCTTAGTCCTTTCTTCTCACTTTCCTTTACTACCTTCTGTAGGGGCTCCGACAATTTCCCTTGTGTCTTCTATCGTCACTGTGCCATTTGCATATCTTATGTTGTTAAGTCTGTGCTTGCCAATAATAAACCCTTTTATTTCTCTCAAGATCGCCTCGCTGTTAAGGTCGAATAAATTCTCTACACAATGAATAACAATGTGTAGTGGATGCTGAAAAATATACGATGGGAGCTGGTAAGAATGTGCGTGTTATTGAAAATTGTCTGCCCCAACTTCTGAGCATGTGAGCGACCCAGCTGCGCCTGATATGTTTGCTCGCAGGAAAGAACCGTATTGTAGATAGGCATACAAGCCTCCACCATAGAGGGAATAGTCAAAATAAGCTTGTCAGTACACAGCTGGTATAATTTTGAAACTGTAAATTCTTTCCTCGAGAATATAAGTCCTGAATAATCACTCGAACGCCCAACCACCCTCCTAAATTTAAACGCCGTCTCAGATCAAATTGACGTTTAAATCAATCTGCCAGGATTAACCCGTTCTAATAGCTTCTGTTCACTGGGGATTTAAATTTAACTTGATTTACTTTCTAACTTCCGATTTCCTAACTTCAGCCATAACAACTCTTTGATATCGAATAAAATTCCAATTAATTCATTTATAAACTCGGGAATATTGCAACGCTCAGTGATATAAACAAATATTTAAATATCTATATTGAGGAACGGTAACTAATGGATAATAATAATAATAATAATAATAATAATAATAATAATAATAATAATAATAATTCAATTGCGAACAGAAAACTGAGTATCACGTGACTACTCAAGTAATCGTCTTATGAAATGCGACAAAACACATTTTGATTCTCCTCCGATAAGCCATCAGTGAGAGAATTAACAAACGTTTACTAAAATCCTATCCGCTGCCATCAGAAGATGTGAAGCAATATGATGTGAATTGATCTAAGACACTGAAGGAGGTGAAAATGAATAATCAATGAACACATAAAGATTTCTTCTCTCTATATAGCACCTGATAAAATAGTCGTTAACATACACCCTTGTGCAAATTAATTGAAACAAAATGAATAATTACTTTATTATTTACGTTTTTCGAATTTTTTCAATGAAACATGACCAAGTGCACATGTTAGTACTTCGTATGTCCATTCCACGAAGCCGTTCCTTGCAGACTGACCACAGATTCCCGATTGGACTTAAATCAGGAGAGTTTCCGGGCCAGTCTATAGTACTTTGATTTGCCCACTCGTAAGGCTCGTCAATGTGCTAATGCAGCGTTACAATTTTCGTACGCTTCCTTGGGGTAACAACGTCCATTGTACACAATGGACAACTAATGGACAGTCAAGACAATAGTGTCTGAGCGTGATGAAAATCTGATGCAATCACAGATGACGCAATATTTTTCAAGACCAAACAAATTTCATCACACAATTCGAAAATAGATTCATATTACTACCCACCACTACAAATGACTCGATTACACCCTGTCACTCCAGTGGGTCTAAAACTGGCCGTATGGTGGAAGAAAGGAGACTAATTAAGTTGAACAAAGGTGAAGTGGCACGGTAACAATGACAATAAAAAGCAGCAAAGTGAAATAATGCTTCTGAAATATTTCAGTAAAGAGAGACATTTACTCTGACCTTTTAATAATCTACTGGACAGGCAATTTGTGTCTCGTTTTCACGATTCTACAATACAACGTAATTGGTGACCATAGAATATTATCGAAGTGCCTTTTAAATGAAAACACGATACTTAATCACTCTTGAGTAACATTACAATTCCGAACTTTATTAGTTATTGTCGGTTAGTTGGTGTTTGACCCATTTTAAATGTGGACTCTACCTTATCGTATCGATGTATGATACATCCTTCCCTCTATGGTGGATACTTGTATGCCTATCTGCAATAGGGTTCTTTCCTGCGCGCACTCATATCAGGCGCAGCTGGGTCGATCATATGCTCACAAGATGGGGCAGACAATTTTCAATAGAAACGCACATTCTTATCAGCATCCCATCGTATTTTTTCCAGCATCCCATTGTATCTTGTCAGCATCCATTGAACATTGTTATTCATTGTGTTGAGAACTTATTATTTATGACCAATGAAAATTAATGAGTATAATGGCCATCAAAATATATTCATGTTGATTGAAATTCGGAAGGTTTTCAATCGATTTGGGGGCAAGTATCAAAATTGGAAGGCTGAAGAATTTTGGGAAAAGTATCAAAATTGGAAGGCTGAAGAATTTCGGAAACAAGTATCAAAATTGGAAGGATGAAGGATTTTAAGCGCAAGTATCAAAATTGGAAGGCTGAAGAATTTTGGGAAAAAGTATCAAAATTGGAAGGCTGAAGAATTTTGGGAACAAGTATCAAAATTGGAAGGCTGAAGGATTTCGAGCGCAAGTATCAAAATTGAAAGGCTGAAAATTGTAGTATCATTTTTTCTCAGACGTATCAAAATACAAGAAACTGGGTTCGAATAGTAAAATCTATGTTCACAATATGGTGAAGACTATTTACAACGAATATTAACAGAAGACGCCATTATTTAGTAATAACTAAAATGGTTTTGGTGTCTTTCAGCGCGAAAATACCCGCGGGTGTATAATAAGTCTTTACTTAGTTTGACTATTGTCTTCTAATCTTAACAGAAATTTGTTTTTTTTTCATAAGTAATGCGTCTTCGGCATATTCATGCCAATATGTTAAATTGAATACGTTGGTACCATTTAGCGCTGGAATGGTAATAGACTAAAGTCATGTTAACAGTTTAATTCACTCTAACTAGTCATTTTTTCCGATTTAATATTAAATGTTCAAAATATATTTGTCTCTATCTAATATTTATTACTTCATTTAAATGAAGAAACATTAGAATCTATTTAAAAAAAATATCCAACGATTTCATTGGCCACTGATTTTTCACTGATATAAACATAATATATATAAACATAAATATACGTCACATATTATGAAATGGACAAAGTCCGACAATTATTTTAAGACATTTTTATGTTTATACATTCTTTTTATAGATACAAATATTTAAGTAAATGCTCTGTTTATAATAAACAGTATTAAACAACATTTACCGTCCTGAATGTCCGAGAAATTTTCATAGAAAACATTCGTCTTCCGACAGGAATCGAACCTGTATCCTATACGGAATCGTCATATAGCCTGACGTGCCTTAACCGATTGAGCCACAAAGGAAGGTTCGGTTAGCAAGGTCGATTTTACTACAATCCTTGTCCATTTTATAATGCGTGATGTAATTTGTTTACATTTGGATAAGCTTTGAGTAGATATGAATGTACGTGAGTGATTCCTGGAAGATTATAGTTTAAAAGCAGTAAAATGGACCTTGCTAACCGAACGATCCTAAAAATAAATATACATGTATATAAACGGAATCTCACAGTTTTGGCCAGTTTATTCTTAATCAATATGTAGCATACATATTTATTCGAATCTAAATGTTTATTTTCTGAGTGACTGTAAAATTCATCGGTGCATTCCGAAAGAAAACCTGTTCATTCTGCGCAGATGTAAACAAACGACTGCCATTTGTATGGTACCTTCGCGATCAAATTAATAAGGACGTTGCAAATTTAAAGCTTTTAAAACAGATCGAAATCTTGATTTAAAGAAAGAATGATTTCCGATCTCGCAAGTGGTAAAATAATACTTGACATTACAAAAATTATCGGCAGGTAACACTGAATTAAAAAGTTCCTTCAAGATTCAGACAATTACAAGGGCAGTCTGATAAGGACACATTGACCACTTTATATCACTGATCTGTGTACGGTACCAAGAGAGAAGTTATAACAATTCGTTTTTTGAAGTTATGAAATTTTTAGGAGTTGTAGCAGCGAAAAAGTGTTAAAAAGCAAAATATGCCTGGTCCTAAATAGGCGAGACTCAATCACTAGGTCGACTTTAAAAGGCATTCATGAGTAAAATCGAATGAAATAGATAACTATAAATATAAAAACCATTTTTTAGCCCTTCTTTTTATCGAATAATATCGTTCTATCCTCGACATGCATGATAGATGGGTAAATGATGGATAGTTATTTGAAGAAAATTCCATCACAAGTTGAAACGTCAATTGGCAGAGTTAGTGCGAAGTTTTGGCGGTGAAATTACAGGTGATCAAATGGTGAACATAGGGTAAGTTCAATATAATGTTAAAATGACAACTCATATATATATATATATATATATATATATGTGTGTGTGTGTGTGTGTGTGTGTGTGTGTGCGTTGATGTTGTCACTTTACTTTAAATAGAAGAATAGGCCACCCAGGAGAATAACAAAAATAGTTTCCCTGCTATTTCAAGAAAATTACTGAATTTTCACAAAAAAAATTAAAGGAAGAAATTTCTTTAAATTTGAAAAAAAAAAGTGAAGTGGTCCATTCTGTTACTAAATCTGCTACTGTCACATATTCCATTGCCTTTTTGACCGCCACCCCAGTTGCAACTTCAACCCTGTCTGCTGTGACCCTGTCTACTGCGACCCTGTCTACTGCGACCCTGTCTGCTACAGCTGCAACACTGTCTGCTGCGTCTTCAGGTGAAAGCACAACCCTGTTTGCTGTAACTCTGTCTGATGCAACTGCAACCTGTCTCGCGAAACGCCTAACCTGTCTTGTGAAACTTCGAACCAGTGTTCATCTGCCCTTCCTTTATCCAAATTTATTAAAATTATAACTCTTAGAAAACGATTAACACAAAAAACAAAAATATTTCATCAATGGGAAATAAATAAAAGAACTATAAACAAAAAATCTCCCACCCTTTCGTTAGCAGGAAATTCCATTATGAGTCTTTTAAATGGAATGCCTGTTTCTTGTGGTCCTGAACTGTTAACATCTGTTTCTAAAATATTCTCCATGGAACACAGCTCTTTCGGAAAAAGTTCCACAACAGTTTATAGAATGGTGGGGGAGCTTTGCTTCCTTTCAGATGTGAAGGCGTTCGATGCTGAACTAAGTGCAGAAAACTGCACTTTATTTTTCGGCTCTACGACACAAGATAGCAACCATGTGGACTGCGTGGTATTGACAACGCCATCATCCTCCCATCTTGTGTCACTAGAACGTCTTCCTAGAGAGACTGAGATGTACTACAAGCAGCATATTTGTGACTGCATCAACAACTTGGCTAAAGTAGTCACAATGTCAACAGGCATAAGTGTTGATATCAGTTTAAAACTAATACTTTCGAAAATCAAATGCTGCTTGACAGACCGGGCTCCTGTTAACCATTCCACGGTTTCGTTATCGGAAAAGGCATGGCGAATTCTTGCAGCTTTGAATTCCTTTAGATATAGTGACAAATTAGGCCTTATTTCGTAACTGAAGACCTTTATTGAACAACAAGGTCTTCCATAATCTGACATCACTAGATTCCAAGGGAATCGGTTACATGTAATTTTTCATCTAGGTACAACTTACTTTCCCATTTTCGAACAATGCAAACCATTTGTCTTGGGACTTTCCTCAACCAATAAGACCATCACAGCATTGCAGCATATAATTACGGAAGAAGCCGCTATCGTCGAGATGCAAGTGCTGGAAATCATAGGGAAGATGCTATCAGGGTCTTGGATGAGTACCTTCTACACCAGTGTAAATAACCAGAGAGACCTCATTGACACTATGAACATCGTCAAGGTTGTCATTGACAATCTGAAGGTAATCACCAAGGACCTATGTCTATTTTCGACTCCAGAAAAGATTTCTTTGGAAATACATTACCAAAGAAAGTAATAATGTCCATACTGATTGCCCCAGCAAATGAAATCTTATTTCGACAGATGATAACGGCCTGTCTTAAAGGGATTGCGGAGGTTTTAAGCAGGCAATATGCAAAATCATTCAGCAGAGTAGAGGCTTCTTCCAAGTCAGTTTTAACATCGGTGGGGAAGAACACCATGCTAGCTTGAAGGCATCATCGGTGGATTTTGTGAAAGACAGAAGCTTGCGTCTATTGCTTATGCATCAAGCATAAGCGATGTCATCTAGGCCAAGCGGAATCAAGTAAGAAAAGTTTCAGGAACATCTACAGCTGGCACTGATGTGCGGCAAACAGAAGACTGGGATGAAGAAGAAGCAGCAACAAGAAGTCAAAGAAGAAATTGGTAGAAGGATTAAGGCTAATGAGATCCATCAACAAAACAGGTATAGAACCTTGATAAAGAAAAATCTAAAGAAATGGAAAGATCTGCTAGTTTATTCTTTGACTTCTGAATATCGCGACTCTGCGCAAATCCTGCATAAAATACTCACTGGACTCATAGTTGGACGTTCAATCAGACATATTTGAACAATGGATGATGTCGACCATGAATAAGGCGGCTACATCATTATTTATACAGATCCATTTTATAAGATTTCATATCTCAATGATGTAACTGACTACTATCGATTGATCAAATACGAAGATGGCGCTATGCTATACAGGATTTGTATTTCGAAAATCGGGCCAGCAATGGTGACAAATGGGAAAAAAAAGCAATGGAAAAAAGAGGCCCTTTTTAGGGCCACAAAATATTTCTGTAAGTCTTTTCAATATTACACATAGCAGCAATTTCTTGTAAATATTAAGTATATTTGGTTAAAATAATAACAGTTTAAACAATTATGTAATTAATAATAAAATTTAAAATGCTATAAAACTTTAATTTAATAATAAAATCACCATCATGATAACAATTAATAATAAATAAAATAGTGTAACATTTCATAAATTATTGATTTTTACCTATCATTGGTATTTTATGTCAGTTATTAAATTTTAAAATTAATCTAAGAACATTTTACATTATTTTAAATTTTATTATTTTTTCGTAAAGTATCTTTAAACGCAAATAAAAGTCAATAACATATTAGATAATTGCTGAAAATATTGTTAATTTGGAAAAATTACTAGGTAGTTAAAAATCAAAAAAGTGAGTTCAGTAAATTTCGTAAATTTATGTCAATTTTGGTCAACCATCATGGTATTTTATTATTGTAAATTAAACTGCACCACATACTTGATATTAAAATAACTGATCCGGCGTGCAACTTTCGGATAATAACTGTGACATTCCTGTATTTATTGAACAATTTAGTTCATGCCACATTGACTGAAAAACCTATCAGTACAAAAGAATTCTCCTATTATCATATTAGTACAAAAATACGCAATCTTAAAATTTAAAAATTCAACCTCAGCATTGCGACCGCACGCTCCAAAAAAAATTCTTACAATTAACAATAGCACATTTCTAAAATCATTTTTTCGGATTACATCTATATTTTCGTTGTCCTGTTATTACCGAGAAGTAAAAAACAAAAACAAATCTATTTCCATATCTAAAGATGTCTGTAAGAACAGACGAAAGCTTGTAAAAAACTAAAAAAGACCTTATGCAACTGGAATTTATAAACAGAGATCATAACATTCATATAGAGGTTCGGGGTTAATGTACTTTATTAAGAGTGTTTGCGAAGATGTATTCTCGCCATTTAAATCATTAACTTCTATATCTGTTTTTTGTATGAATGATTCATGTAATATATATATATATATATATATATATATATATATATATATATATATATATATATATATACACCCAGCGTGTCCATAAAATTCGTGTACACTTTATAAAATTTATAATTTTATTTGTATTTGCGATAGAAATAATTTGTAAGAAAGATTAAAAAGAAGTGAATCTATATTTTTTAAAGTTTTACTGAAATTTTATTTAAGTTTCCACATGTCCTCCATCATTAGCAATACAATGGGTAATATGATTTTGCAGTTCACGGAAAACATTTGCCAACTGATTTACAGTAAGGCCTGAAATCACATTAGTTATTTTAGCTATACTTCAAACTAGGTACATTAAACTTTATAACAGTTTTTACAGATTATTTCTATCTCAAATACAAATAAAGTTATAAATTTTTTAAAGTGCATACGAACTTTTGGACACCCTGTATATATAGGTAAAAATCCGTGGGTAAATAATCCAAGAGAATCCTAATAAGGAAAATATTCAAACTGATCCACAAAGTGAGCTTAGTATATTTATTATAGAACATATATAATTTACATTTAATGAAACTCAGTACCCCATATGGATGACCATTTCACCACCTAAGGACGAATTCCTTAACGTGACGTTTTTTTGTGTTGAAAAGCCTCGATAAGGAATTTTCTTTAGGAGGTGAAATGGCCATCCATATGGAGTATTGAGTTTCATTAAATGTAAATTATATATATATATATATATATATATATATATATATATATATATACATATATATATATATATATATATATATATATATATATATATATATATATATATATATATATATATTAAAGAAAAACAGACCATTTAAGATTCCATTATAATAATTTATTTCATCAGAGCCCTTTTAAAGGACGCCGGATCATCAAAAAAATGAAATAATAATAATAATATATATATACATATATATATATATATATATATATATATATATATATATATATATATATATATATATATTATTATTATTATTATTATTATTATTATTATTATTACTTAAACGGTATTTTTAATGGATACTTCTATTTGAGCAGATATTTTATACTATTTATGAAATAGTGTAATATATTTATTTATTTTCGTCTACCGACCTGAATATTAGATATGTTAAAAGAGAAAAATATACGCTCCCCAACAGGATTCTCATTCTCTGACCAAGCAAAGTTGAATAGTGCCTTTAAACACAGATTTTTCTCTGACTTTCGAAATTAACATCTCTGTTCAGTTTCGTATCCTAAAGTAAACAAAACAATTTCTAAAAAACAGAATGGACTTTTTTTAATTATTAACCCCACAGATTTATATTACTTAGACGTTTAAGCAATAAAAATCTACCGGATTTTATATTAAGCAATAAAAATCTACCGGATTTTATATTTGCATATGCTCTACCCCTGCTAGTGAGCACTTTTATCCATAAATACAGCATGCCTTAAAATACTATATTTTTATCCCATGTGTGTGTGTGTATGTCATTATCAAGCAATTAAAAAAAGATAATTCTTTAAGGAGAAAATGCATTGAAAAAATAATAACATTATTACGAACTGTAAACACACGCCTAAAATATTATATCACATCGTCATAATTCTTTGAATCCATTCTTAAAAAATCTTATATCGAACTAATACGAAGAATACGTTCTAAAGAGGTCAACCATAAATTAGAACCTTGTGGCACCTCACTGCGCGGGTTGACTGCACGATGGTAAAGATATCACAACTCTCACTAGACAGACACACATACACAATATGAAATGCACAATTACCATCTGATTCCCACTTAGACAAACCTGCATACTCATAAAATACACGTGACACGTGCCTTGACCAATGAGAAGTGACCCAAATATAATTGAAAATACAGTTGTTTCTGACTTCCTGCTTCTCTCACTCTCTGACGAAGCTTTAATAAACGTGAAACATATTAGATTATATATGTTTCCTATTTGTTATTTACTTTAGCATCTTGTCGGATTCCAATCCATATTGATCTTCAACTCACACATATATATATATATATATATATATATATATATATATATATATATATATATATATATATATATATATATGGATCCCTTCATGGATCTATCTTTTTAATATTTTATATTAAATAGGTCTTTTAATATAAAACGTGTGTATGCGTCCGTGTACGCACGTGTAACAAATTGCCGTGAGTACACGTACTGTACTCAGAGTGTGTTCTTTACTAAGTCCACCAGTACTGTGCTCTTGCTTGAGAGAAGGTAATTTTAATATCAGATGACAGAAACCAAAGAGATTTTTTACGAAATCCTTTATTCATCTTTTATTAGTCAGCTCAGAGTTTTTTTCTCTCGTCATATAAACTTTATGCCAGCTTTCAGGTATATTGTGTAGTTTATGATAAAAGAACAATTCCGTTTTTTTATTAGGGAATCTTTTGCGATATCTTGAAAATGCTGTGTCCGTTGACCAAACACGGTGTGTCCCATAGATTGAAACAAGTTATAGTCAAAACGTGGCACTTGTGAGGAACATGCCGCCTGTAGAAAGAAGAATATCAACTCTATAACCGTGTCCCATCGCCTTTTTAACGCAAGGACATGTATTTAAAATTAAAAAAATCATCGATTAGATGGCTTGCCCAAAAAATATCATTCCTCTTTTGATACGTCATTAAAACAAAGTAATTTGTCACAGGAGCGTTACGTAATCACAGTTTGGCATGATTCCAACAATTGGTAATAAACATTAATTCTCACCAGACACAAACAGTAATTTTTTTTTCCAATTGTGTTGAAAGCTGTCCTGAAATTAGCTACGATTTTATTCGTTTCCGATTCTCGTAATTTATATTTTATAGTCAATAACTATCGTGTCCAAAGATGACATTTTTTCTGTCGGTCCAGTGTTTAAAAGCTGCCCAAGGGGTCTTTTGTAAGGGTATACGTGCACATAATTTTGTTCGATTCCAAATTTTTAAGTTTTATAAACATGCTACAGTGAATTTTATTGCCAACGCAATAAATGATGGAGTAAATTCAAAGACACTTCTTGGATTTCTCTGATCTAAGTTTAATTGATAGGTCACACACACACACACTTATATGTATATATGGGGTGCGATGTCGAAATTATTGCCATTTTATATATTTAATTTCGCGCGTTGTTTGTTTTTAATTTTGTTGACTGTGCAGTATAGTAGCCTCAATTGGGGAGCGTCTATAAGGAAAAGAGCAACATGGATATATTCACTCCGTCGGGAAACTTGGAAGATGCATGCCGCACTGCTTGGCATTCACTCCGAAAGATCCAATACGGACAATTCAGGGTATCTGGGTGTCAATCTAGGGACAATGCAGAGGATTCGAAAAGAGTTGGATGGGTATAATGGTGATTACGAAGTTGTTTGGAGTGATTATGCCGTCATTCATCTTCCTACGGGGACTCAGCATCAACACGGAGACTTATATCAAGTGTCTTGAAGAGTTGGTGCTGACTGGGTAAAGAGGGTGGCTGCTGGAAGACACTATGTCTGGCAACAAGACTCTGCACCATTCCACACAACTAGGGGAATCTAGTCATGAATATCAGACAATTTCTGAAGACCACATCACACCTTACATCTGCCCAAGCTGCAACCCTCTTGTTTGTGGTACCACCGATCCTGTCCCAGCAACGCTACGATGTGTGAGGTGCAGTCGAACGAGAAACAAAGAAAACCCCTTGTAACATCAAAGATGAACTGAAGGCAAACATTATAGCAGAGTGACCGTCCAGAAGAGTTGCAGGAAGTTCCGAAGTTGTCTCGAGGCCGTGGTTGAAGCCAATGGCGATTTTATTGAAAGAATTTACTCTTTACTATTTCAAGATATTTCTGTGTAATTTTGGTTAATATAACTGTTAAAATGAGTGTTATTTTCATTTTTTAGGTAATTTAGACGACAATTTATCCATCGCACATCATATATATATATATATATATATATATATACGAACATTTCAGTGTGTTTGGGTGTCAATCTGAGAACAGTGCAGAGGATTTGGAAAGAATTGAATGAGTCTAATTGCTAATTATGAATGTATGACAGCTTGGAAAACTCACTGATTATTCTGAGAAGAAAAGAACTCCTGAATTTATTGGTGTAGATCTCAGACCCAAGATGAAGGCCAACATTAAGTGCCTTGAGGAGATAGTGCTACCCTGAGTCAAGAAGGTGGCTGCTGGAAGACCCTATGTCTGGCAACAGGACTCTATACCATACCGCACAAGCAATAGAACCCAACGACTGTCAGACAATTTCTGCAACCATATCACCCCTTACATCTAGCTACCTAACTTCACAGACTGTAACCCCCTTGCTTACTGTGTGGGGCGCAGTTGAGCAAGAGACTAACAAATTTCCTTGTAATACCAATGATGAACTGAAGGAAAATATTATGGCAGCATTCATCAACTTAAACAAGGAAGAGTTGCAGGAGATTCCGAAGTTATCTGGAGGCCGTGATTGAAGCCAATGGCAAATTTAATGAATAAATTTACTCTTTAATATTTCAAGATATATTTTGTGTAATTTTTATAAATATATCTGTTAAAATGACATGTCAGTGTTATTTTCATTTTTGCGTAATTTAGACGATAATTTATCCATCGCACCCTATATATATATATATATATATATATATATATATATATATATATATATATAAAAGAAAGGTGAATCCGAAACCTGATACATAAAATTTCACTATATAATTTTCGTTTCACGTGCATGAACGAGGAATGCTATTATATTGAAGATATTTGTTGTGCGTTGTTTTATATGACGTGTCCCTTCAGGACGTGGACGATTGTAGAACTCCAGAACTTTCTCTACTTTGTAACTCTTTGCAATGCTGTTTTTTTTGTTTTTGTTTTTTTTGTTTTTTTTTTTTACTATATCTCCCACTCACTGTTCTGGTTATCCAATTACAAAGCTGTATTTAATTAAGTCACTCTTCCTTTCAATAAGCCCTTTGAGTGTCAAATTCTACAAACCATCTTCCTCATTATGTGCTGCAAAAATTTTACATGTCTCTTTATCTTTCACACACACACACACACACACACACACACATACACATTCTGTGAAGTGTGTATTGAACTATTTCAAAATATTTTTATGTCATTTTTGTTAATATATCTTTCTTCTATGTTATGCGGAAATATATGTATATATATACTATTTGTAACTGGTTTGGGTAAGATTATAATCTCTCTGAATTTTTTTTCTGAAAAGCCTTTTTGCAGAACTATTTTCTCCAAAAGTATATTTTAATATTTCAAGGTATTTTTCTTTTTTCTTTTACCTTTCTACCTTTCTTTTATATACAGGGCGTATCAAAAATACTTTTATAAACTCCTCGCACCAAAACAAGGATCAAAGTCCATATAAGCATATGTCTGCAAATCCTTCGTTATTGAGTTATTAAGTTTAAAGTTTACAGTTGTTATGGAGTGGTTTCATAGTGGAGGCTTGTATTTGTACTAAGTCGGTTCTAAAATAGGTTCGACGTACAAAACGTTAGGAACTTCATATAATAGGTAATGACGCAGAGAAATCTAGTTGTGGTCGCTGATACTTTAGTATCCGACTAACGGTCGTCCGGTATCGACTGACTGACCGACCCACTGAGCGACGGTATTTAGTCACCCCCCCACACACACACACGAGGGCATCATGTGGACAAGGCCGGTTTAACGTGGGATCTCCGAGCCCGTGGGATCTCCGAGCCCGTGGGATCTCCGAGCCCGTGGGCTCGGCCAAAAATATGCCCTTTGAACCCGTATAAACGGGTTCAGGGTCGGTTTACCTCCGCGAAAGAGGATCCGCCCTTCGGCGCAGCCTCCTTCGGGTTCCTCCCCGCCCGAAGGGAGAGAGTTCAACCGGTCAGCGGGTCGTCCGACTTCAGATTGAACTCAGACCGACCCACTGAGCGACGGTATTTAGTCAACCCCCCACGTGGGCATCATGTGGCACAAGGCCGGTTTAACGTGGGATCTCCGAGCCCGTGGGCTCGGCCAAAAAATATGCCCATTGAACCCGTATAAACGGGTTCAGGGTCGGTTTACCTCCGCGAAAGAGAATCCGCCCTTCGGCGCAGCCTCCTTCGGGTTCCTTCCCGCCCGAAGGCAGAGAGTTCAACCGATCAGCCAGTCGACTGACTGAGCAACTCCCTCCGTTACTCTTACTACTACTACTTATTATAGGTGGAAGAGTCTATTAACTATAGAATAGGTGTGTTCCACTATAACAGTAGAAACGGATAAATGTACAATCGATATTCCTTGACCATAGTTTGTGGTACCAACGCAATCTGATACAACTGTGTAGCCTCGTGTCCATTACCATTCGCGCGGCCATGTGTAAAAATCATCTGTCTTCTCACGATATGAATATCTTGCCATTGTTAAATAGAATACTTCTCGGTTAACTGACTACTATATATGATGGATTATGCGGTCATTACTGCTTATAAGAATTTTATATATATATACTCGACTGTCCCGTCGAATTCGACGTATGAGGGTCAAGCAGATCAGTTGCTAGGAAACCGACAGCCCGACAACAGCACATGAGATTTGATTATAGTGGTGAAGGTTTCGTGCAGGACCATCCACACTTTTTGAAGGACCGAATAAAGAGACCTGGTGCACTACGTGCCACAGGGTCCCCAAAAACCCTCCACAGGTTTTGAATTCAGAGTTGTCCTTCTCCTGCACCAGTTGCCATCCAAGGCTATAGAATCCAGTCTGTCCTGGTATTTACCCATAGGTGCAGGGAGAAGAGGATTAGCACATTTCCCAAGGGTATTAGCACGTAAGTGAATGTAATGGATTCGACTGGAATTCGAACTCGACTCTCCGATCCCTCAATCCAAGCCGACAATAGCACATGAGATTTGATTATAGTGGTGAAGGTTTCCGTGCCTCCCTATATATATACACACACACACACACACATATATATATATATATATATATATATGTGTGTGTGTGTGTGAACATTGAAGTCAACACTTAGAGGCGACAGGCTGTTTGATGCTAGACGCAATCGCCAGGCCGCCTGATGTTCATTTCTATATTTACACACGCTCTATCGCTGATATTGAACGCTTTATCCCAGAAATATAGCATACCTTAAAACTATATTTCTTCATATATATATATATATATATATATATATATATATATATATATATATATATATATATATATATATAAGTGAACATTGAAGTCAATACTCTGTGTTGACTTCAATATTCTCTTTTATATTTACATATGCTCTATCTCTGATATATATATATATATATATATATATGTGTGTGTGTGTGTGTGTGTGTTGTTAATAGCATTAACAACAAAAGACAACAACATATCCTAGTTATATAATATTTTCTCTAGTTTGACCTGGCATTTCTCTGAGAATAATGTCATCTGCGAACATATAACAAAAATCCATTTCCTCTTCTGATTTTCGTTATAACTACAGTTAAATGTCACCCCAACAGTAAAAAAAAAACAAAACGATTACATATCTCAGATGCCTTTATATATAATACACTACCTTTTACATGTGCGGATATTTATATAATTTAAATAAAACATAAATAATCCCGTTATTTTTCACGGGGACGTCGTTAATAAACAAACAGTTTACCAATGCCGTCGAAAAATGAGAAATATATTTAATTTTACAATCGCGTTACACTTCTAAAATATGAAAGACTTATTTACTCTGGATTTTCTCGTTTATCCTCAAAAATTCCTGAATAGAGAACTAAGTAAATAACATAGAATAGAATAATTAGAGGGTTTTATTTAACAAGTTGCAGCAGATGGCTTCTCTTTGAATTTGTGTTGGCAGCATCATTTTTGTTGTCAAGTTGAAAGAAAAAAAAGAAAGGAAGAACATCAGATTCTTAAGAAATAAAGAAAAATGGCGAAGGAAGAAAGACTCGTAGAAAATGAAATTTTGAATATATTTGAATTTTTCTGAGATTGAGCCTTTTAATAAATGTAACTAAAAAAACATTCGCAGATATTCAATGTATGATTTTATTCCAATAATAAGCAAACATATTTATTGAAAATCAATCTTCAGCATACAGAATATTTGGTAGTTTTCTTCATTTTAAAATCGTGAAAAATTAATTTTACAAAATTAAATGAAAAATTAATAATAATAAAATATTGCCCAAAGAAACGCGGATGTAGTTTATCGTCATACCCAGGACTGGATGTTGCACGTCGTTTATCGTCATACCCAGGAAACCAGATGAAAAGAAACGACGTAACAGAAATGTGATTCTACAGAAGAGAATACCATGGACAGAGCAAGTGAGCACCACGAAACAAGAGAAATAAAAAGCACTCTTCGTGAAAACCATTCAATTTGTTATTGAAACAACAAACATGAAAGTGACCGACGTTCATTAAATCATTACATCGCCTTATTTAATTATATCAGAAATGGATCTGCTTAGAATACATGATTCAATTATTTATAATACCATACTCTATTTGACATCATAGAGTGAGTTTATTAATATTTATATCAAATATTTGTAACGACAAGGATGGGTTAAAAAGTTCACAGGCTGACTATGATGAGTGCTGTGAAATCTTGCATGCATTCATTTCTTTTTAATAACCACATTGTTTCTCTCCAGGTAAACAGATATCTGAGTGGTTCACAGCAAAGTTTGTTTTTTGTTTTTTTCACGTTGGGGAACAGATGATAGTCAAATCAAGAGAATGGGGGGGGGATGAACGACCAGTTCAAAGCCACAGTTACGCACAAAAGCAATAGAAACTAAGGACTTGTGTACTAGAGCATTGTTCTGATGAAACAAGTTCCCTTTCGTCAGTTTTTCTTTTCTAGCCTTTTGTAACTGCCTCGTCAAGTTGGCATAGTACTCTCTCCATTGATGTTGTGGCCCATTTGAACATAGTAAATAAACAGAATGCCACAAGAAAATGAAAGCATCACGTTCCTTGCAGATTACACAACTTTGGCCTTTGGAGTCGTTGAGGAGAGGGCGTTCCCAGTACATGGATTATCCTTTTCTCTATAGCTCAAAGTGATGAACCCAGCACTTATTCAGGGTTAAGAAACGTTCAGTCTTTAAATTTATTACAGTGATTAGATTAAGCAACTTTTGCTATCCTAGAGGTGTTATTGCTTGTCTACTCGTGGATGAGATAGGCATTCAAGTTTTATTTTGTAAATCCTTTATCAGTATATAGCTCAGAAGACATAGAGCGCTAAAGAATTTCTAATATAACCTATAGATCTGACATTTTCTACGTATATAGAGGGACAACGAGATGATCGCTTAAAACAGAGAAATTGTCAGTCACTACATGCAGTGCTAATTTCTATGTCCACAAATTTTGCATATATATATATATATATATATATATATATATATATATATATATATATATATATATATATATATATTAGGTTGGTGCAATTGGAGATTGATTTATTTTTTTATTTTATTTCTTTACGAAAGGGATTTGTGTATATGAAGAAGAATGAATTTAAAGCCAGATGGAGGCAGCCTAAGTGCTCTTTCAACAATATAAATAAAAGAAATCAGACATCTCTATCTAAATATTTTTGGCATCTGAAGGAAATAAACAGAACACCTAAGGTAAAATGGAAAATTATAAATAGGACTAGAACTTGTAAAACTTGGGATGACCCATGCCCTTTGTGCCTCCATGAGAAACTGCATATTATTAAGTTTCTATATAATAAAAATCTATTAAACAATACACATGAGTTAACGGGTTCAAATAATTATATTGAAGTTTTCGGCTCTTGTTTTGAAACATGAGACCTCTTATGTAGTGTGTTGGAATCATATTTTTAAATAAATAATTATATTTATGCTTTACTTTTGTATCGAGCACTATTTTTTTTTTAAATAATAACAAAAATACTAAAGAACTTTGGATTATTTACCTAACCAGTTCTTTCTTATTTTCTATATATTTTCACACACACACACATATATATATATATATATATATATATATATATATATATATATATTAGGTTGGTGCAAAAAAAATGACGTTCAACTTCAAAAGAAAAACGACATTATTTTTGCACCAACCTAATATATATATATATATATATATATATATATATATGAATAGAAGATCAAATGTAGATTAGATATGAATAGGAATCCGACAAAATGATAAAATGAAATAAAAAGTTCGGAACAAATCTCACTCTAACATGTTTCACCCTTATTAAGGCTTCGTCAGAGATTGAGAATAGAAATGAAAAGACAAAGAGATGGAGTCCTGCAAAGTTATGATGTATCGTAGTTCTCATTGGTCAGACACGAGTGACGTGTATAAACGCAATAGATAATATGTAAATTTGTGTGAGGTACATTGAGGAGTGTATGATAATGTAAGAGTCTGTAATTAAAATTGCGTGTGTATTAGGTTGGTGTAAAAATAATGTCGTTTTCTCACATAGTAACATATGTGAGAAAACGACATTATTTTTGCACCAACCTAATAGATGTATGTAGGACGGTACGGATGTCATCCTTGTATTTTTCGGGGAAATGTATCGATATGTTGCAAAATAATTTTGTATTTGTTTGGATTTTTATATTCTCGTGTATGTGTGTGGTAGGGAAGTCTATGGTTGTCAACTCTATGCGGATTGGTAAAACGAACTAAGATATTGTAATAATCTAATTTTGGTTAGATTTAACATGCGAAATTTTGAAAAGGGGAAATTTGTAAAATCCTTATTATTTTAGCCATAAGTTCGATTCATATATATATATATATATATATATATATATATATATATATATATATATATATATATATATAACCCGCCTAGATGAACTGCATAAAAAAACTGCATAAAAACGAGGCCAGCCCACAACACTAACCCACAACACTAATAAACAAAAATTTTGAACTAGCACAAAAATACCTTTAGACCAACTACAAAATCCAAAGAAACGCAACGTTGAACAAATTCTAGCATATGTCTCAATATACAACAAAATCAGAACTATTTAGAGAAATTACAAGAAATCTAGACCTACTTAGCAAGAATGATAAATGAAAAATATACTAAAAACAAACAAAACAATTAAAAGTAAACGTATACACTTTTGAATCCCCCCACAACAACATTCACAATAAATTAAAACTTAAACTGCAACTCTCAAAATATGATTTATGAGCTTAAATACACAAAATGAAGTCCTATATAGGTGTCACCCAAGCACTAAACAAAAGTTTCCCTTCACAAAAGCAACATTAAATTACCAGACAACAGGAAACTCTTTGTATCACAACACATCTACAAATGTAACGAAGGTAAATTTAAAATTATGTCAATAGATCAGACAGAGAATTATCCTTACCTACACATACGAGAAAAAACTTCGTAGACAAATTTAAACCAGGACTAAACAAATCATAACCCAACACACATAAGCATATACACATAATGGCGGAGCACACTAGTCGGACCACACACACACACGCACCATACAAATATATATAGAGAACGAATACGCATACACACGAAGCCTACACACCATACGAAGTGTGTGTATATATGTATATATATATATATATATATATAATATTTCTTTACAATAAAACAATATATGTGTATGGAGAAGGAATATGTATACACATTAGCAAAAACCAACACAATACACAGAAATGAAGATTGGTTTACAAAGATAAGAACAAAGACCTCCTTCCTTCCCTCTTTCTCTAACCAATCCTAATTGTTTTATTACTTCTTAAGCAGAAGATTTTCTCCACAAGTCAAAGAAAATTTAGATTACAACTACACATAAAAGACAATAGTTAAACATGAGAAAACAGGGAAAAAATTATTTCTTTTAAATAATATGTGGAAATAACCACACTTCGCCTGATGACGGTTGCAAGACCCGAAACATATATATAAATATATATATAGAGAGAGAGACAGACAGACAGACAGACAGACAGGGAAACAGGGAGAGACAGGGAGTGAAAGAAAGACAGAAAGAGAGCGGCTGGGATTAAGGAATTTTTCGAAAACCTACGTTCACAGGTTTGTATAGAAATTGGAACTCTTTCGTTCCTAAGGCGCGCAAGATTTGGTCCAGTTTCCACCTTGGTCCATAGTTATTTAATGATTTGTTAACCAAGTATATTAAATGGAAAACCTACAAGAACTTGCTTGGGCTGAATCGATTAAAAATATATTAATATTGAAATGCGGTATACGAATTATATATATATATATATATATATATATATATATATATATATATATATATATATATATGTACATACACACATACATACATATATATGTGTGTGTATACACACATATAAAGTTCACTTTCTTCAGAGACAATCATTCATTCCTGTACTTCACTGCTACTAACAATCAGGGATTTTTTTTATATAATATATATATATATATATATATATATATATATATATATATATATATATATATATATTATCTGAGCAGACCACAAAATGTTGTTATGATTTTAAATAGGGATATTTTCAAAGTATTTGTTCATATATACAAATACATAAGAACCAAATTGTTTAGTAGGGAGAAGAAGAAAAGTATCACTCACTTTAAAATGCTGGATCGAAAAATACAACAAAAACATAGTTAGGACTTTGTTTTCTATTTTGTTATATTTTTCGAATCACCACAGAGAATAATAATCTTTCTTGCTTTTCTCCCTTTTTTTTATTATATTTATCTATATTAATATGTTCGTTTTTAAAGCCATCTTCTTCTTCTTCTTCTTCTTCTGCTGCTGCTGCTTTTGCTTCAGGACGTAACATCCAATTTTTTTGTAGTTCTTAGCGGTGTTTGTATTTTACTATCTCTCCTCCTCCTCCCTGTTCTGTCAACCATTTGCCCAAGATTATTTGGTAAGATATTTTGCTTTCTTCTGTAACGCTTGTCTACAACTTCTCCTGTGAGTGTAAGATTTTCTAAGTCCGCTTTCCTCATTATATTCCCTAGAAATTTCAATTGTCTCTTCCTGATTCTGATTAGAATTTTATTATAGAATTTTATTCTCTCTCTCTCTCTCTCTCTCTCTCTCTCTCTATAAATATATATATATATATATATATATATATATATATACATATATTTAAATTGTGTGTATTTAGGCAGCATCTTTTCATTCAAACACGTTTCATTAAATAATATAGACAAGTGTTGTCTATTTATTTTATGTAAATTTTTTTCGTAACATCTGATAAGTTTAATAACATTATCGTTGAACGAAGAAATTCACAATATTGAGCCATATTTTTTTGAATACAATCTAAGCTTTCGGCTTACATAAGCCATTATCAAAGATGTCAGTTACAACATATTAAGCAATATACGGACAAGACAGTGATGATAGTCTGTCATTATTTACATGGATGATTTCTAAGCAAAAAGAAAACAAAGTCCTAACTATGTTTTTGTTGTTTCATTTTTTTTGTATTTTTCGATTCAGCGTTTGGAGACCTTATGGCACGGAGTGCACCAGGTCTCTGTATTCGGCCCTTCAAACAGTGTGGATGGTCTTGCACGAAACCTTCACCACTATAATCAAATCTCATGTGTTGTTGTCGGGCTGTCGGTTTCCTGGAAACTGATCCGCTTGACCCTCATACGTCGAATTTAACGGGTGAGTCGAGAGAATATATATGAAGAAACATAGACTTAAGATGTGCTATATTTATGGGATAAAGTGCTCAGTATCAGAGATAAAGCGTGTGTAAATATAAAAGTAAACATTGAAGTCAACACTTAGAGGCGACAGGCTATTTCGTGCTAGACGCAATCGCTTTTATATATATATATATATATATATATATATATAGATAGATAGATAGATAGATAGATAGATAGATAGATATAGACTGTTCGGAAAATAATTTTTATTCCTGAATTAATGTATTTAAACAGTATTTAAATCAGTCTAAATAGGAACCCTTTAACATCTTTACATTTCTGCAATCGAGATTGCAATGGAATGTCAAAATTCTTTAAAGGTTTTAGTCAATGGGCAAGAGGTAAGTGGGTGGGTGTAGCAAAGTCTTGTATCCCAAGGAGGTGAGATTCTGCAGTGTCATCCTGGAAACATTTGTCCAATCATTGTCATAAAAAAGAATTGGACCCTCGTTGATTATTCAGTGCCAGTCACATTTCGCTGAACTCAATGTACATTTCATCCAGTTACTAGCAGTAAACTGCGGCAGTGACGCTCTGGTTGGATTCCAGAAAGATGTCATGGATACCGGACAACCAGACAGTCACCGTAATTTTCTGTTAGTGCAATTTCGGTTTTGGTAATTGTTTCGTTACAATCAAACCATTGAACCGATCGTTAACGATTGTCATAAAGAATCCATTTCTCATCATAAGTTACTATTCGATCAAGAAATGGATCATTCGATTCTCAGAGCATCGAACACACTTCCAGCTGTCGGATACTTTGACTTTCACTGAGTTCATGTGGAACCCATTTATCGTGTTTCTTCGTCTATAACCGATTTTCTTGAGAGGGTCTGACATTGTTTGAAACGCTGGCACCCATTATCTGGGACATTTCTCTGAAACTTTGACGCGGGTTTTGTTTGACTAGTGTTTTCAGATGTTGATTGTCAATTGCAGATGGACGTCGTCTAACCAACTTGATTTTTATGACTCGTATCACCACTGCGGAATTTCAGAAACCAGCGCGGTACTGTCCGATCACAAGTAGAATCCTTCGCCTCAGTCTCTGTTAATGCCGGTAGCAGTTTGTGAAGCATTATAACCAAACTGGAACTCAGGCAAAAAAAGAAATATTGCTTCTGTTTTCTTGTTCAAGATTTGGAGTATATAATGTATTGAGTTAAATTCAGAAAGTGATTGATATAAAATTAATAAAAGGGGCACATAACCATAAGGAATGATTTTTGTGCAACTATTATAATATATTAGAACGCAAAAGGTTGATTCTGTAATCGGCCATTATTTTCTTAACAACAGAGATTCTATAAAGTCAATTATGGATCGAAAAGAGACATAATTGACCAAGCGAACATCAGACATGTCACCTAAAAAAGAGATAGATAGATAGATAGATAGATAGATAGATAGATAGATAGATAGATAGATAGATAGATAGATAGATAGATATGAATATATTGAGATAGACAGTATATGCTCGCCGTACAGGTCAAACAATATCCCACATTAAATACATACTTCCTTCAATCACACATAAAGTTCAACCCAACAATTCCCACACTTTTCAGAACAATATATATATATATATATATATATATATATATATATATATATATATATATAAATATAAAAGTGAACATAGAAGTCAACACTTAGAGGCGACAGTCTGTTTCATGCTATATGCAATCGTCAGGCCACGTGTGCTGTTATTTTTCTCGGCTATTTATATATATACGGGTTAGTGGTGCATTGTGGGTATTCTGTTATGGCGGTTATTTCACCGGACGTCGTTTGTTTATCTATTTAGGTCAAATTATATTGCTTGTTTTTATTTTTGTTTCCTATTTTATTTATTTATTTATTTATTAACGTAGTAACTGTCGCCTCTAAGTGTTGACTTCTATGTTCACTTTTATATTTACACACGCTCTATCTCTGATATTGAGCACTTTATTCCATAAATATAGCACACCTTAAGACTATATTTCTTTATATATATATATATATATATATATATATATATAGAGAGAGAGAGAGAGAGAGAGAGTGAGAGTGAGTGAGTGAGAGAGAGAGAAAGAGAGAGATTGATATTACTTGTAATCCGGAGAGGTTAAACTCCGCGATAATAACACACAAGGACTGTCGTTCGGATTTTCCGTGGCAAGTCTTTTGCACCATTACTTTTTATCAACAGATCCAAAAAGTGTGGATGGTCCGACACAACCCTTCACCACTTGAAGCAAATCATTGTGTTGGTTTTCTGACAACTACATCTAATTAGTTCCACACATATCCGGATACTATGAAAATCTCTACGAAACAACATCAACTTCATCTTGGCACTTGAAATGTACAAACTCTCCAGGACAACAACTCAGCACCAGAAAGAAAAACATCTCTGGTTGCATTGGTTCTAAAGAAGTACAACATTGATATAGCTGCACTGAGAAGTAAGCATCAGTCGACTACATGAAACGAGAAAGCAAAATAAGACATCTAACAGTGTTTCTGCTGCCCTTGGATACAATACATTCTCCTGTATTGTTTTTTGGTCTTTTGTGCAATTCTCAAGCCGGTCTCAAAATTCATGCCCGTCATAGGCATGCAGATAATTAGTTCGTGGTTGTCGGAACCGCAAACGTCGAACTCGACGGGAGTGTCCATCATATATATATATATATATATATATATATATATATATATATATATATATATATATGTGTGTGTGTGTGTGTGTGTGTGTGTGTGTGTGTATGTGTGTGTATGTATGTGTGTGTAGATAGATAGATAGATAGATAGATAGATAGATAGATAGATAGATAGATAGATAGATAGATAAATGTTTGTACATTTTTATTTGTATATCATTGTTCGTATATGCGCTTGTCTTTTTCTTTCTTGAGCTACGGATTTGTTTCCCCTTCAACTCAGGTTGCATCTCTGTATATGTGAGTGTTCTGGCGCCCGAGCGTGTGTGGTTTTAAATTTAAAATCGAAAGCCAGGCATTTGCAATCAACTTCTAATTCCATGTCAGAGAACGAAAATAGATCGAAATAAATAATGACGAAAGTGTAATCTACAGGCTCTTTACGGATTGATCTGTTTTTCACCTTTACTTTCTGTCTTTAGCTTTCCTATTACCATTATTACAATTACGTTTTATTTATTCCTTGATTTCTTCCACCGTTCGCAAACCATTTTCTCCGGTTTGTTTGTTTGCCCAGTGGAACAGCCTTCTCAGAAAAAGATGGCTGCAAAAATGGCAGCATTCTCAGCAAATCATAAAAGAAATGTTTCGAAAACAAGTAAAATAAAATTTGAAAGCAATAATTGTATATATATATTTTTTTCTTTTTCGAGTTTAATTTTATCTGTGATAGTTGCTTGACAATCTACTTCTGTACAGCACAGTGACATTAAAGCATGGAATAAAGAAATTTTTAAAAAAAAGCAAATAGCGGGAAGAAAGAACACAATTTTTTATTACGATTAACGAAGGGAGTTGCAGTAGATTTAAGTTTGCTGATTAAATAACGCTATTTTCATCGGCAATGAGTTTGGTAGATCTTGCCTACTGCCGGCCGATTTCAGGGCTGCTTTTTGCTTCCCATTTTCAATTAATTTATCATCAAACGGAAATTGCAAAAATCTTATTATCGCTTAGCAGAAAGGAAGAATGGTGTAAACAAGTTTACAAGTGCACAAAAATGATACGTCTTCTATAGCTAGGTCTTTTATTTTTAAATGTATTTTCTTTTCTTCATCTATTCATATGTCCGTATATAGAGAGGGATGTGAAAATGTTATCAGTGTTTACGTGTGAGAGGGAGAGAAACCATGAGATGGAGTATATATATATATATATATATATATATATATATATATATATATATATATATATATATATAAGGAAGAGGTTCTAATAGTTCCAAGGAGTGATTTATTTTCCATAAATTGTGGCATAAATTATGGAAAATAAAGCATATTTTTTATAATCCACATTACAAACAAAAACATTTTCGGTTTCTCTCTTCTTTTTAATATATATATATATATAAATATATATATATATATATATGAAGGAATATAGTCTGAAGATGTGGTATATTTATGGGATAAAGTACTCATTATCAGAGCGTGTGTAAATATAAAAGTGAACACAGAAGTCAACACTTAGAAGCAACGGCCTGTTTCATGCTATATGCAATCGTCAGGCCTGACGATTGCATATAGCATGAAACAGACTGTCACCTCTAAGTGTTGACTTCTATGTTCACTTTTATTTATATATATATATATATATATATATATATATATATATATATATATATATATATGCGTGTTTGTGTGTGTGTGTGTAAAATGTGTTTGTGTTTATCCTCTTTGGGTTTACCCATACGGATTACCTAGTTTCATAAACTATATATATATATATATATATATATATATATATATGTGTGTGTGTATGTGTGTGTGTGTGTGTGTGTGTGTGTGTGTGTGTGTGTGTGTGTGTGTGTGCAATTTATATATATATATATTATATATACGTGGTACTTATTGGAAAGTGCTCAATATCAGTGATAGAGCTAACATTTTTAGTTGGATTGATGTGAGTTTGTGACCCAGTTTGCCCAGTAGAACAGCCTTCTCAGAAAAAGATGGCTACAAAAATGACAGCATTCTCAGCAAATCATAAACGTAATGTTTCGAAAACAAGTAAAATAAAAAATCAAATAGCAACAAGAAAAAACATCGACAGAGTTTGTCTAACAATCGCAGAGAGCGTGAAACCCAGGGTCACAAACTCACATCAATCTAACTAAAGATATGTGGGTAGTAAGGTTTTTGTTATAAAGAGCTCGATATCAAAAATTATGATAGAGCGTTAATAGAATTAATTAAGTAATTAAAAATAGGATGTATATGGCTTTGGCTTGACGAATACGAATAAGCATGAAACTGACTGTTGCCGCTGGGTGTTGACTTCAATGTCCACGTTCATATTTACATACGCTCTATCCCTGATATTGAGTACCATATTAACCCATAAATATAGCCTACCTTAAAACTATATTTTATCATTCATATATATATATATATATATATATATATATATATATAAGGAAAATAGTACAATTTCAATGTTTGTAACATACAATTTAAAAGAGGGCACAATACAGAGTAGAGCAAAATATTATATTATTATATTTAATATTATTATATTAATGTGTATTTGAGTGACAACCTTTCTTTTAAACATCTTTCGTTAAATATGGCAGACAAGTATGATTCAATTAATTTTTATTTAGATTTTTCAGAGTCTTTACGTTTTTTCCGTTTGTAGGAGTAAGGACCTACAAAATGTTCCATAATTTTCATTGTCCCAAGCGCTTTCGGTCACTTCTTTAGCCATTTTTCAAGGGGCTTTGTATTCGGTGTTCTCAGTGATTCCTCATATTTTGACTGTTTAAGTTTTACTTCATGTGTGTGGGTGTGTGTGAGTTTTTTTTAAATAGGAGCGTTTATTCTTTGCTGAGCAAGGCCTGAATTTTGCTGAGCGACTTTTTATTTTTCGAAACTTTTAATACTCTATTTCCATTGTTAAATAAGGTGAGGTTGATAGTAGGAGAGATATGTTTGATATACAGGACATCTCTACTATCTAATATACATATACACATATACATATACATATATATATATATATATATATATATATATATATATATATATAGTTTTGTTCAATGAAATATGTATTAAATTAATACATATTTCATTGAACAAAACTGGTAGGATATTTTTATTATGTTTTTCTTGTCTACATTCCAATGTCTTCTTTTCGGGACTTAATAAATGGGAAAATTGTCCAAAGTTTTGTTGATTCCGGCCGATTTCGGCATTCGGAGAGAAATGAAGTCATGTCTTTTCTAAAAGCAATAGCTGTCCTATCGATATATTTAGCTCGCTAGCTATATATATATATATATATATATATATATATATATATATATATATATATATACAGAGAGAAAGAGAAAGAGAGGGGGAGAGGGAGAGGGAGAGCCGCCCTCTATTTCCGATACTGAGCATTCTTCCGCTATAAATACATCAAACTTTAAACAGCATATATATATATATATATATATATATATATATATATATATATATTAGGTTGGTGCAAAAATAATATCGGTTTTTGACGTTAAAAATTACGTCAAAAAACGATATTATTTTTGCACCAACCTAATATATATATATGTGTGTGTGTGTGTGCGTGTGTGTGTGTGTGTGTGTATGTATGTATGTATGTATATAAGATGTTAATGGTTACAGTTGAATTAGACAAAAAAAACAGTAGCATTAAAAGAGTGCTCAATACAATTAAAAGATAAAAATTTAACATGTAGCGTTTTTAAGTATAGGAATCGGATTCTTTTCTCTCCCTCTGTCTCTCTCTCTCTCCCTCTGTCTCTCTCTCTATATATATAGTGAGAGATAGATAGATAGATAGATAGATATAGATATAGTTATATATGGTAATCTCTTTATATATAGAGAGAGAGATAGAGAGAGATGACGACACACACATTATATATATATATATATATATATATATATATATATTAGGTTGTTGCAAAAATAATGACGTAATAATGTCGTTTTTTGACATATTTTTAACGTCAAAAAACGACATTATTACGTCATTATTTTTGCACCAACCTAATATATATATATATTCTCCTGAAACTCATTATCTGTGCTCATATGTGTTATGTATATATATGTATCATGTAACAACCGTTAACAACAGAGATTTCAAGATAATTTCATTTATGTTCGCTTTCTCCTTTTGTTCACTATTAGATAAATAATATATCTCTCTCTTTCTCCCTCTTTCTCTCTCTGTTTCTCTGTTTCTCTCCCCCCTCTCTCTCTCCGCGCTATCTATCTATCTTTACCTTGCCTTCTCCATTCGTTTTCTTCGTTTGTCTCTATATTCAGATAAATTTGCATGTATGCTTGATTTTACCTCCATTTTTTATATGAATATATATTTTGTGTGTGCATACGCCCGGAGTGCCTTTTTCTGCTGGCGTTTATGATCGCATTAGGTTTTGCGCATGCGCATATATGCACGCCATCTGCGTTTATACATTTGCTTTTATTCGCGCTGTATCTCGACATTATGGACGCTTAATTTCTGAAGGCACGTCTTCATTTATCACATAACTATTCGTTATTCCACGATTATTTCACTTTTTTGTCAGTAAATGGACAATTTCAGTAATTATTTTGTTTACTAAAATCGATCTGTTTTATTTTTTGCTTTTGCTATTTTCGGCCATTCTGAAAACCCACTCTTGAGATAAATTTTAAAATGGGTTTATGAGTATGTATATTATATTACTTGGAGTCTGTACATCTAATGGTAAGGCTGCAATCGTCAGTCGGCCTAATACATGTCATTATTATCAACTTTAAATAGAAAGATGAATTCTCTTAGTATAAACTTATTGTTCATTGCTGTACGCTACAAGGGTGAAATGAAAAGTTCATAGGCTGACCAAGATACTCTCATGGAATGTCAGCCATTAAGATTTATTTTTCAACGTAGGGCCCCCAACTGTTCACTCACTTCTTTCCTCCTCGGTGTTGCAGTGTTTGGTTCCCAATTGTGAAGAAGATTTAATCCTGTTGCTCAAAAAAAAACCATTAACAGTAAATATGATCTTATCATCATGAAATTACTGGTTCCCAGCCAAGTGTTTTTTTTTTTTCATGTTGGGGAATAGAAGATAGTCAGAGGAGGGAAAACCACAAAAATAGAGAGGGTCATCAATCAGTTCAAAGAAATAGTCACGCGCGGCATCCATTGAAACCAAGGCTTTGTATGCTAGAGCATTGTCCTGATGAATCAAGACCACTTACATCGTTTTTCCTAACAGCATTTCCTAACTGCGTTAGTGTTGTGGTAAACCCTCCTACAGTACAATGAATTCTTCTTCTTCTCATAAATACAACCTGCGAGAGTCGGATAGAGAGTGTGAAGTGTAGTGGAGTAATAGACACAGTGCTAATCTACATATTACTAACACTATTATTGTGTATATATCTTCAATATACTTTTTCAACCTACCTTCGTCTTCTGTGTCTTTCTTTCTGGCTCCTAAACAGGCTACAACAGTTAACACGTTTGCATTGTACTCGCCATTGATGGCTTGGCCCTTTTCAATATAGTCAATACATACTATGCCGTTTGCATCTGAAAATACTGAGGCCATTACCAGATTTGCAGATGAGACAACCATGACCTTCTTTGCCGAGTAACAGCCTGGAAGATTCCATTCTGTTACCCGGGTAAGTCTATTCTGTTAGTTCTGATTGGCTGATGATTTCGGTGTGGATATTGTGTTAATAAATATCCAACATACTGTAAGTATTCAAGAGAGGGAAATGTCTTGAGTTACAACCCAGTTTATTTTTGTCAGCCAACTGGACGCTAGTTGGAAACCTCCTTACGAAGGTGAGTCTCACACTCTTGATTGTTCAGTAAGGAGGGTTGTTTCTACTGCATGGATTGTCTTGTTGTTTCTGGTTCAAAGTAATGAACGCAACACTTATTTGGGTTGGAAAGCATTCAATGAAACCAGCTGGACCTGTCTCAAACAATATAAGATATTACCATGATGTGATCAGCCTGGTAAGCTTTTGATCAGATGTCAAAATACGTGGCGCCCACCGCGCAGAAACCTTCGTCATGCCAAGTTGTTTGTGAAGGATATTCTCAACTCTCGCATGGGATATGCCAATAGCATTAGCAATTTCATTTACAGTTAATCTCCTGTCACTCATCATCATCAATTTTATCCATAACAATGTGAGGAACATTATCAATTATCAACGGTGGCAGTTGCAGGACATCCAGATGTTGGATCATCTTCAAGACTCTCTCTTCCTAACCTAAATTCAGCTTCCCACTTTTGTACTGTTGATAAAGCTGGGGCATTATCACCTACTGTAGCAATCGTGCCAGCATACATGTCATCGGGGCTAAATCCTTTTTCTTGAGATACTCGATGATACCTCTCTTCTTGCTTTATGCGCTAGCGAGGTAGACGATCATAGCTCTCCACAACTTCCTGTCTCTAATATTTTCTTTTTGTTATTTATGCTATGCGTTGTTTTCCTCTGTCTCTCTTGCCCTCAATCCGCCCTGTGAGTATCAGATTCTCCAAGCCCTACTTCCTCATTATGAAACCTCCTTTTTGTTTCCATTTTCTATGAAACTTTGTTGCTCACATATTCGGTCCATGGTATGGTCAGCATCCTTCTGTAAAACCACATTCCTGTTGCTTTAAGTCTCTTCATCTTTGGGTGGGGGATTGTCTAGCATTCACTGCCATACAGTAGTCATCTATCAGTTATGTGCCATGCGTGATACACGCTTAGGCGATCATGTATCTTTCGATACATGAGTCATGAGGCAGATTTCTTCCTGCTGTAGGTTGCCATTTCTTTCTGCGGTAGACAAGTTGCTATCCAAGGCTATAGAACTCGGTTTGTCCTACTATTTGCCGATAGCTGGATCCCAAGGATATTAGTACGTAAGTGAATGTAACGGATTCGACTAGAATTCGAACTCGGCTCTCCGATTCTTCAATTCGAGCCGCTATCCATTACTCCACCGTGCCGACGGTCATGTATTACGTAACAGTTTAGTATCTTTTTCCTTGTTTCTAACGAACTATTTTTATTTCTTAATACTCTGCTTAGCTTTTGGAAGGCATCTTTGGCTATCCCAGTACGCCTTCGGATATTAGTTTCACATTTTCCGTCTTTTCTTAGAATATTTCCCAGATCTTCGATTTGCAATTTGCACTTTGGCATCATCCTTTTTTTTAATCACCATGCATTCTTCTTGCAGTTGATGTCACAATCATTTCTTCCCGCTTTCCTTCATTACCTTCTGTAGAATATTTTGCAGTTTTTTTTGTTTTTTTTTGGGGGGGGGTGCTTGTTTTGTTTTGTTTTTTGTGACTGATATCAACACTGTGCCATCTGCATATTTCATGTTGTTAAGATTATGGTCTCCAATAAAGAATACCAGTAGGTCTTCTAATTCACTCGCTTTGCGGCATAGGTTGAATTAGTCCGGTGAGAAGACGCATCCTTGTCTTACACCCCTCTCTATTTTTTATATCTCCTGAACTCATTTTCTATTCGCATGCAGAAGGTTTTCTGCCAATATAGGTTCTTCATTATTCTAATATCTCTCCCAAATATATCAAGGTTGCTGAGCAGTTCCAATAGATCTTTGTGTTGTACTTTATCGAACACCTTTTTGTAATCTACAAAACACAGGTTCACGTCCTTCTAAATTTGTATTGCTCTTTCTGATAACATTCTGAGGATACATATCGCGTTCTTTGTTCCGGTGTCTTTGACGAACCTGTGCTGTTTCTCTCCTATTTCGGGTCTGATTCTGCTGCGCGCGCTATTCATCAGGATTTGGGTGATGAGTTTCGTTATATGGCTCATTAGGCTGATTGTCCGATGGAGTATATATTCGTTTGCTCCTGGCTTCTTAAACAGTGCTATGAAAATAGATCTACTAAGGTCTTCCGGTATATCACCACTGTTGTATATTTCATTTATTATTTCTGGAATCTTGTCTTCCAGCAGAAATCGTCAGCCAACAGAAATCTCATGCCAGTGTTTCTATTACAATTCCGTCTGGTCCTGTCGCTTTTTTCTTTACAATTTACCTCGTGCAGATTATACTTCAGGTTTTAATATTTACTGTGCGTCTATATTTCTGTTTATTGCTTGTTGTTCTCTTTTGCAATGGAAGAGTTCTCCACTATATTCGTTCCAACTCTGAAGAATTTTTCTTTTTCTACTATCAGCATTCCGTCGTTCAATTTTTTACGCATTCTGTTGATGAACATGTCTTTTGTCCTGTTTTTTTTTATGCATATCTGCTTTATTTGTGATAATCATTCTTTCTATTTCTGCAGATTTTTCGTTGAGCCATTCCTCGTTAGCCTGCCTGCATTTCTTCCCTATTTCTTTGTATAGTGTTCTATATTATGTTCTGTGTCTTACGATGGCTTTTTTGTCTCCTTTTCATCATTCCGATAATTTTGTCTGCCATCCATTCATTTTTTTTCTTCGTCTTATTTCCTCTGTGATGATCTCGATTTCTGATGTTTCTAAAACCTTTCTTAAATTCTCTTCGAATTTCCATTTTCCTTTTGTCCTTCGTATTTGCTTTTCATACTGTTCAGACATTTCTCTTTCAGATTCGCGTTGTTCAATAGACTGTCGTAATGCAATTTGGCTGCTGTTTTAGTCCTCTTCAATTTCCATAGTTTCACTCTAAATTTACGTGCGATCGCTTCAATAGTTGAAACTTGGATTTGTTTTCAGAGCAAAACTGCATTTCTGAATCTCTTGTTGATAGTTATGTACCATGATGCCAAACTTTATCCATTTTCAAGAAGAGTAGCTACAAGTTACTGTTGAAGTCTTTGAATAATCAGATGTCAGTTTACCTAGAAAGAAACAATACAGTTATTAATAAAAGTTGAAATTAATGCATGCAAGATTTCAGCTTTAGAATCACTCCTTCATAGTCAGCCTATGAACTTTTCAGTCCACCCCCTACTCTCTCTCTCTCCCACTCCCTCTTTCCCACCCACTCACAGGACGATTTCGAGATAAGACGTTTTAGTTTCCAGAGAACTACAAATCGCATTAAACACAATAATAAGTTCAAACGCCTTAAGCTGATAACTCAACCAAACCAAAAGATAAACTCTTCCTCAATATAAGTCTATTAAAATCTTTAATAGGACTTTGTACACACATACAAAAAAGAAATTCTCTACTTGTACACCTTCATTTAGTATGTTGTTAAATGCACGTTCTTGCTTGTCATTTCATTCCAAACTACTGTTCGAGAAAACTCCCAAGCGTCAACAATACTATCGCTATACTCTCTCGCTCACTAAATAAACCGAGTGTAACACTAAAATTGTCCAATTGTTAGATTAAGTTTTGAACCGTTATATCTTATGAATGACTAAAGATATCTTACTAAAATTCTCCAACTTTTTTTATTTGACTCTACTTTGAGCAATAAGAGTGTATAATTATTCTACAAGCTTAACAGAAGAATCTTGAGAAAATCGATCATAAACAAAAATGACATGTTCATCACTAATTAATCATAGCTAAGAATCGGAAACACATGAAGGATTGAAATTTAGTTCATATATATATATATATATATTATTCCAGAATCATTTTTTACCTAATTCAAGATGATCTTCGCCCTCTTTAACCTTCTAACTTTCTGTCCTGGAGTAACAAGATGCCTCACAGGTTTTCACATACTTAACTGTTATGTAATATCGGTTCTCTTGTATGAGATTGAATGCTGGACAATCTCATCACAAATGAAGAAGAGACTCGAGGTAACAGAAATCTGGTTCTACAGAATGATGTTGGGAATATCATGGACAAAATATGTAAGCAACGACATAATTTTAGAGAAAATGGAAACATGTACGCTTATATTTAACATCAGGAAAAGACAGTTGAAATATTTAGATCACCTAATGAGGAAAGTGGGGTTGGAAAATTTGATATTCATGGGAAATATTGAAAGAGGGGACAAGGAAAACAGCGCGTAACCCCTGCTTAACGAGTTTATATTAATGGATGGCAGAAAAGGTTTTAGGAGAGATATTAAGGTTAAAACTTACTAAGGACAGGAAATTGGGGAATGACATGATTTCAAATGACCTGAAGGGATACGTCACATAGAAGAAGATAAAGCTAGAAACTTAAACAATAAAAGAAAGGTCAAGAACTACTCATGGTAGACGTTTACTCGTTGAGGGGTTTGATATGAACGTAAAATGAGAAAGTATGACGTAAAGATTATGAGGATACGGAATATGGATAAAGATTGACCCTCGTCATAAAGATGTTAAGATCAGTGTTCAAGACGGATTCACAAAGTTACTATTCTTGGGAAGAGGTTGAGCGTAAAATCCTACTTACTAATTGTAGAGTGTAGATAATGAAGATGATTTAAACCTGTAGACCGAGAAAAACCGGTTTTGAATCTAAAGATCTAAGTTGGTCGGAGAAATGGATAAAGTCCCTGTGAACATTTGTTATGGAAAAAAGAGATACAGTAGCGATAGACTTGCATCGCTGTGTCAAGATAGCATAAGCGATGTTGAATTGGGACTATTGTGTGTTGTGTTCCATATCAGGTCCTTGTCAGGTCTTTCAAATATTATATGTTCTATTCTATATCAAGGGCTTGTCAGTTCTTTCAAATATTATTTGTTGTATTCTATATCAGGTCCTTCTCAAGTCTTTCAAATATTACCTGTTGTATTCCATATCAGGGGCTTGTCAGGTCTTTCAATTATTACGTGTTGTATTCAATATCAGTTCCTTGTCAAATCTTCTCAACTATTACTTGTTGCGTTCCATACGAGGACCTTGTCAGGTCTTTGAACTATTACATGTTGCATTCCATATTAGGTCCTGGTTAGTCTTTTCAACTGTTATGTGTTGTATTCATTACCAGATCATTGTCAGGTCTTTCAACTATTACGTGCTGATTTCGATGTCAGGTCCTTGTCAGATTTTTCAACTTTGACATGTTTCATTTCATATTAGGTCCTTGTCAGGTCTTACAACTATTACATTTGGCATTACATACCAAGTCCTTTTCAGTTCTTTCAACTATTACGTGTTTCGTTCCATATCTCGTCCTTGTCAGGTCTTTCAACCGTTACTCGTTGCGTCCCGTATCAGGTCCTTATCAGGTCTTTCAACTATTACTTGTTGCGTTCCATGTCATGTTCAAAGCTGAATAGTAGGAATCGGGTAGTTACATCCCAGATATGGCAGCAATTATACAATTTCCGTATTATCTGATTCTTGTAAAAATAACGTATAACAGAGTGTGTCGAGTACTTTATGGAACTTTGCAACGAGCTGATTATTTCACTCGCATTTTTCAATTTGCATGCAAATGTAAAACAACGCCGTCTGTGAATGCAACAAGACAATGTTTTATTGAATATTTTGGATAGGAGGCGTATTTTCTCTTTCATGTAGACTTTATGAATTAATGATATTGCCTTTTTGTTTCTGCTAATGTTTGAACAGCTTCTTTGTCTTCTTATATAATCTTTAAGGAAGGTGGCGTCCTGGGTAAGACGTTAAACTACGTCCAGCAGCAAGGCCTCTGATCAGGAGGTTTTGAGAAGCGTGGAACCAGGTCCACCCTGACCCGGGGTGGTAACACCTGTTAGGGTCCCAACTATGGGAAAATAGTTAACTATTACCAGAAATACTTTTTTGAAAAAATTATTACCAGCAATATAATTTTGAAGGAAACAGATTTTTGACAAAACAAAATATTACCAGCAATAAAATTTTTTGTCGGCATTAAATATATATATATATATATATATATATATATATATATATATATATATATATATATATATAATTTGGGGCTTAATTAAGATGTGGCAGATTTTGTTTTCAATATATGTATATAATTTTGGGCTTAATTAACACGAGTCGCAGATTTTATTTTCAATTCAAATGTCTCTGACTCTAAAATATTTATTTGTAATCTAAATTCTAAATAACCATGGATTTCTCTACGAATTTCTTTATCATTACTCATATTACTTCCATTCCGAATAATGTTCACATCTTTGTTGTTATTTTCATAACACTTTGACCGCTGTACTCTCTGGCCTTTCTCGTGTGTCTGACAGCATCAGCGCCAGCAATAGAAAGAACATTAGATTTAAGGCTCGAAGTTGTAGATTAAGGATTATTCCATGGGACAATAGCCTAGGGGATTAAATCGTTCGTTCACGAATTTTCTGGCATAGTGATTGTCACTTCAATCCATCGGCTGATTCGAACAGATTTAGAGAGAGTAGAAAGACTAACTAAGAATAACTAGAGAGAAGAGAAAGACTAACTAAGAATAACTAGAGAGAATAGAAAGACTAAGAATAACTTAGTATTACTAAATAAAAACAAATCGGGATATTACTAAACATGGACAGCGTGACAAGAGCAAACTAGCCACTTAGTTTGAATAAAGGGTTCAGTTCAAAAGTTCCTGAAGTTTACCTGGATCGGCCAATACTTGTTGACCAGAAGGCACGACGGGAAAAATGTTTTGCTAATAACAAAGACGGAGATATCGGTCCAAATGTAAATCAAATGAATATGTTTTCGGAATCTGAATTATTCTTGAGTGGGGGCGAAATTTAACAAAAGTCTTTGTCAACGGGACAGTGTCATTCAAATTGTTACATAATGAGGAATCTGGGGCAGGAAGGCCAGCGATTCGTCATAATATCTCTTGGGCGTAGTATTCTGGCAGTGATGGATTGCTTTTGTGTAAGTTTTGGCAATAAGAAAAGAAAAAACAGCGCAAAGTCAGCCCATGATCAAAGGAATTTTAAAGCGACAATACGCTTTCCGCACCCAGATTGGATAGACAGGCTAAGGCCGCACATGGCGAGATGCTACGCCAACCAGTGTGAATGGATTTCCCTGAATTTCTTCTGCTACCTCTTAGAATCGACGTATGTCCATCTTATATACTAAAACGAATAAGAAGGAATCGATTCCGTTGATACAATCTATGAAGTTTGGGCACATGGGGCCGAATCTATGGACGACATGTGATTTATCAGGAATATATTTGCTGAAACTTACTCTTCAAACAAAATAAAGATACTCATGTTTAATGTAATAAACATACGTTTATTTCGTTTTTATTTCGTATTTTACAGTGATTCTTACTTTCGTGTTTTGTTTGGATGGAACAATTCGCAAACGACAAACATTCCATTCAAGAAAACTGCTTTCGAAAAATAAACAAACAATTCTGAATAGTTGAAAATATATTTATTCCTTGGAATACAATGATTATGAAACTGTATATATGTTTCCACTGCCACATTCAATAAGCATTGATTAAAAAAGATGTTTACAATATGACAGACAAATAACTACTTTTTATTCTTCTGATTTTCGCAAAAAAATTTTCATGACTGTTTTCGGGACTTCTAAAAAAAATCACAAGTTTTGTTTTCTTTCTGGGATTGGTGGTGGTGGGGGCGGCGGCCTTTGTAAGAATTCCGCATTGAATAAATATACGCGCCTGTTTATTTATTCTCTCTGAAATTCAATTCCTTCGTCTTTGTAGTTGTTTTCTTTTTACCTTTGAGTATATCGTCGAAACTGAGATTGTTTGTACGTTACTCTCAAAATTTCTCCCTTATCCTCTCTCATTGACTCCCTCTCTCAAATTTATTATTCTCTTCTCAGTTTTTCTCTCCTTATCCTCTAATATATTTCCCTATACTTTCTCTCTCTCTCTCTCTCTCTCTCTCCCCCTCTCTCTCTCTCTCTACACTTATACAGGGTGTCCATAAAGTTCGTGTGCACTTTAAAAAACTTAACACTTTATTTGTATTTGAGAAAGAATAATTTGTAAAAAGAATTAGAAAGAAGTAAATCTATATTTTTTAAGGTTTTATTGAAATTTAATTTAAGTTTCTACATGTCCTGCATCATTAGCAATACAAAGGGTAATACGGTTTTGCAGTTCACGGAAAACATTTGCCAATTGATTTACAGTAATGTCTGAAATCACATTAGTTATTTTAGCTATACTTAAAACTAGGTACATTAAACTTTATAACATTTCTTACAGAAGTTATAATTATTTTAAGTGCACACGAACTTTATGGACACCCTGTGCTGATTTCGATGTCAGGTCCTTGTCAGGTTTTTCAACTTTGACATGTTTCATTTCATATTAGGTCCTTGTCAGGTCTTACAACTATTACATTTGGCATTACATACCAAGTCCTTTTCAGTTCTTTCAACTATTACGTGTTTCGTTCCATATCTCGTCCTTGTCAGGTCTTTCAACCGTTACTCGTTGCGTCCCGTATCAGGTCCTCATCAGGTCTTTCAACTATTACTTGTTGCGTTCCATGTCATGTTCAAAGCTGAATAGTAGGAATCGGGCAGTTAGAATCAAACTTCTGTTGCCTCAAGCCTCTTCATTTGTAAGGAGATTGTCCAGTATTCACTGTCATATAGGAGGATTGGTATTGCATAACATTTGAGTATTGTTTTCTTTGTTTCTAACCATATTTTTCTATTTCTTAATACTTTGCTTACCTTTTGGAAAACAAATTTCGCTATCTCAATGGCTTTTCGGATTTCGATGTCGCTTTTGGATTTCCGTTTAAATTGTTATTTTTTTCTGTACATAACGTTTACGTTTTTCCTAATTATGCCCGCAATACAAAGTTTATGTTGCTTTTTAAATAACAAATTATAGTTGTTATCTCCAAGCTTGCTTTCTTCGTTTTACGTACCTGAGTTAACGAAGATTAATTTAACCTGAAGAAGACCGTTTCAGGGACAATTGTCAAAGCACATCCACAAAATGCCATCCAAAGAAACGAGAAATGTTAAAAGAACTAACATGACTCATTTTTAACACAAAGAAAGCAAAGTGATTTTTGTAATGTACAGCAATGGTATGTTTGGGGGGAACTCCTAAGCGATTGCTCTCCCAGCAACTACAGGGGTGATAGGCAGAAAGGGGAAAGAGAAGGGGGTAAAAAATAACACTGCGTCGGAAACCACAGCAACTTTAGGAACAAAAATACCCAAGAGGTCTGATTTAACAAGACACCGAGTTTTACTGACTGTTGGTTTTCCCGTTGTTTTTATTGGCAAAAACCATTTTATAAAGACCCGGATCTTGACCAGTTGCAGAGAGGTCCCTATCTAGACATGCCAAGCGGGCCCGCTGTTAACGGGGAAAAGTCTGATGTAACTGTTATTTTCTTTGCGTTTGTAATAATGCACGTTCACAACAATGATTTATTAAAATAATAAGTTAAAAAATGCAATTAATGTAACTGTAGTATCGTATGCAAATTAGATGGACAAGTATAAATAGAGAACAACAGGCGAACATGATGGATATGCCTAGCAAACCCGGTTGTTTTTCAGGACAAGGAGAACTGTACTACGACTACTACTACGCAGAGAGGTATGCAAAAACATAACATACGGAAGCAAGTGAGGTTCAAGCACAATAAATAAAGTAATCCTAAACATTCCAACAAGAATATAATTTTAAATGGTCCACAGAATGTCTCCACAAAGATTTTGATGCGTATATATTTATAGGTTTAAACATTCCCATAATTCACCTTCCAACATTATAAGTTTGGAACAAAAACATCAACGGCGAATTAAATGAATAAGTCTCAACAGAAAAAAAATAACCACGTGATTGATTTTGTAAGAACGACCAAGAAGATGTAATAAAACAGCAAATAAAACTCGCTTCAGGTATTAGTAAGAGAGGCAATCCTCACTAAAACGATGAGAGATTCATTCTTTAAGTTGTTTTATATTTTGTGACAGAAACTCAAAAGACTTTCAGGACAAAGTGAAAACTTTCAAAAGCAAATGAGGCCCATCATCACAGAGCACAAGCTGATATATAAAGAGATCATAACCACTTAGAAATATAACCAATTTGTTAACATCCGGAACAAATACTTGAAAATATTTCGACGCTTTAAAAGATCTCATTCAGGTCTTGTTAAATTGTGTAATAAATGACAGGCACTAAATAAGCTTACTGAAGATCGTAATAAATGGTAGGCTCTAAATAAGCTTACTGAAGTTTGAAATAAATGGTAGACTCTAAATAAGCGTACTGAAGGTCGTAATAAATGGTAGGCTCTAAATAAGCTTACTAAAGATCGTAATAAATGGTAGGCTCTAAATAAGCTTGCTGAAGATCGTAATAAATGATAGGCTCTAAATAAGCTTACTGAAGATCGTAATAAATGGTAGGCACTAAATAAGCATAATGAAGATCGTAATAAATGGTAGGCTCGAAATGAGCTTACTGAAGATCGTAAAAAATGGTAGGCACCAAATAAAGCTTACTGAAGATCTTAATAAATGGTAGGCTCTAAATAAGCTTACTGAAGATCGTAATAAATGGTAGGCACTAAATGAGCTTACCGAAGATCGTAATAAATGGTAGGCTCGAAATGAGCTTACTGAAGATCGTAATAAATGGTAGGCACTAAATGAGCTTACTGAAGATCGTAATAAATGGTAGACTATAAATGAGCTTACTGAAGATCGTAATAAATGGTAGGCACTAAATGAGCTTACAGAAGACCGTAATAATTGGTAGGCTCTAAATAAGCTTACTGAAGTTTGAAATAAATGGTAGACACTAAATAAGCGTACTGAAGGTCGTAATAAATGGTAGGATCTAAATAAGCTTACTGAAGATCGTAATAAATGGTAGGCTCTAAATAAGCTTACTGAAGATCGTAATAAATGATAGTTTCTAAATAAGCTTACTGGAGATCGTAATAAATGGTAGGCTCTAAAAAAGCTTACTGAAGATCGTAATAAATGGTAGGATCGAAATGAGCTTACTGAAGATCGTAATAAATGGTAGGCTCGAAATAAGCTTACTGAAGATCGTAGTAAGTGGTAGGCTCTAAATAAGCTTATTGAAGATCGTAATAAATGGTAGACTCTAAAGAAGTTGACTGAAGATCGTAATAAATGGTAGGCTCTAAATAAGCTTACTGAAGATCGAAATAAATGGTAGGCTCTAAATAAGCTTGCTGAAGATCGTAATAAATGGTAGGCTCTAAATAAGCGTACTGAAGGTCGTAATAAATGGTAGGCTCTAAATAAGCTTACTGAAGATCGTAATAAATGGTAGATTATAAATAAGCTTACTGAAGATCGTAATAAATGGTAGATTATAAATAAGCTTACTGAAGATCGTAATAAATGGTAGGATCTAAATAAGCTTGCTGAAGATCGTAATAAATGGTAGGCTCTAAATAAGCTTACTGAAGATCGTAATAAATGGTAGGCACTATATGAGCTTACTGAAGATCGTAATAAATGATAGGCTCTAAATAAGCTTACTGAAAATCGTAATAAATGGTAGACTCTAAATAAGCTTACTGAAGATCGTAATAAATGATAGGCTCTAAATAAGCTTACTGGAGATCGTAATAAATTGTAGGCACTAAATAAGCTTACTGAAGATCGTAATAAATGGTAGGATCGAAATGAGCTTACTAAAGATCGTAATAAATGGTAGGCTCGAAATAAGCTTACTGAAGATCGTAGTAAGTGGTAGGCTCTAAATAAGCTTATTGAAGATCGTAATAAACGGTAGACTCTAAAGAAGTTGACTGAAGATCGTAATAAATGGTAGGCTCTAAATAAGCTTACTGAAGATCGAAATAAATGGTAGGCTCTAAATAAGCTTGCTGAAGATCGTAATAAATGGTAGGCTCTAAATAAGCGTACTGAAGGTCGTAATAAATGGTAGGCTCTAAATAAGCTTACTGAAGATCGTAATAAATGGTAGATTATAAATAAGCTTACTGAAGATCGTAATAAATGGTAGATTATAAATAAGCTTACTGAAGATCGTAATAAATGGTAGGATCTAAATAAGCTTGCTGAAGATCGTAATAAATGGTAGGCTCTAAATAAGCTTACTGAAGATCGTAATAAATGGTAGGCACTATATGAGCTTACTGAAGATCGTAATAAATGATAGGCTCTAAATAAGCTTACTGAAAATCGTAATAAATGGTAGACTCTAAATAAGCTTACTGAAGATCGTAATAAATGGTAGGCTCTAAATAAGCTTCCTGAAGACCGTAATAAATAATAGGCACTAAATGAGCTTACTGACGATCGTAATAAATGGTAGATTCTAAATAAGCTTACTGAAGATCGTAATAAATAGTAGGATCTAAATAAGCTTACTGAAGATCGTAATAAATGGTAGGCTCTAAATAAGCTTACTGAAGATCGTAATAAATGGTAGGCACTAAATGAGCTTACTGAAGATCGTAATAAATGATAGGCTCTAAATGAGCTTACTGAAAATCGTAATAAATTGTAGGCTCTAAATAAGCTTACTGAAGATCGTAATAAATGGTAGGCTCTAAATAAGCTTACTGAAGATCGTAATAAATGGTAGGCTCTAAATAAGCTTACTGAAGATCGTAATAAATGGTAGGCACTAAATGAACTTACTGAAGATCGTAATAAATGGTAAGCTCTAAATAAGCATACTGAAAATCGTAATAAATGCTAGGTTCTAAATAAGCTTACTGAAGATCGTAATAAATGGTAGGCTCTAAATAAGCTTACTGAAGATCGTAATGAATGGTAGACTCTAAATAAGCTTACGGAAGATCGTGATAAATGGTAGACACTAAATAAGCTTACTGAAGATCGTAATGAATGGTAGGCTCTAAATAAGCTTACTGAAAATCGTTATATATGGTAGACTCTAAATAAGCGTACTGAAGATCGTAATAAATGGTAGACTCTAAATAAGCTTACTGAAAATCGTAATAAATGGTAGGCTCTAAATAAGCTTACTGAAGATCGTAATAAATGGTAGGCTCTAAATAAGCTTACTGAAGATCGTAATAAATGGTAGGCTCTAAATAAGCTTACTGAAGATCGTAATAAATGGTAGGCACTAAATGAGCTTACTGAAGATCGTAATAAATGGTAAATTCTAAATAAGCGTACTGAAGATCGTAAAAAATTGTAGGTTCTAAATAAGCTTACTGAAGATCGTAATAAATGGTAGGCTCTAAATAAGCTTGCTGAAGTTCGTAATAAATGGTACGCTCGAAATAAGCTTACTGAAGGTCGTAATAAATGGTAGGTTCTAAATAAGCTTACTGAAGATCGTAATAAATGGTAGGCACTACATAAGCTTACTGAATATCGTAATAAATGGTAGGCTCTAAAAAAGCTTACTAATTTCGTAATAAATGGTAGGCAGGAAATGATCTTACTGAAGATCGTAATAAATGGTAGGCTCTAAATAAGCTTACTGAAGATCGTAATAAATGGTAGGCTCTAAATAAGCTTACTGAAGATCGAAATAAATGGTAGGCACTAAATGAGCTTACTGAATATCGTAATAAATGGTAAGCTCTAAATAAACGTACTGAAGATCGTAAAAGATGGTAGGTTCTAAATAAGCTTACTGAAGATCGTAATAAATGGTAGGCTCTAAATAAGCTTACTGAACATCGTAATAAATGGTAGGCACTAAATGAGCTTACTGAATATCGTAATAAATGGTAAGCTCTAAATAAGCGTACTGAAGATCGTAATAAATGGTAGGTTCTAAATAAGCTTACTGAAGATCGTAATAAATGGTAGTCTCTAAATAAGCGTACTGAAGATCGTAATAAATGGTAGATTCTAAATAAGCTTACTGAAGATCGTAATAAATGGTAGGCTCTAAATAATCTTACTGAAAATCGTAATAAATGGTAGGCTCTAAATAAGCTTACTGAAGATCGTAATAAATGGTAGATTCTAAATAAGGTTACAGAAGATCGTAATAAATGGTAGACTCTAAATAAGCTTACTGAAAATCGTAATAAATGGTAGGTTATAAATAAGCTTACTGAAGATCGTAATAAATGGTAGGCACTAAGTAAGCTTACTGAAGATGGTAATAAATGGTAGGCTCTAAATAAGCTTACTGAAGATCTTAATAAATGGTAGATTCTAAATAAGCTTACAGAAGATCGTAATAAATGGTAGGCACTAAATGAGCTTACTGAAGATCGTAATAAAAGAGAGGCTCTAAATAAGCTTACTGAAAATCCTAATAAATGGTAGACTGTAAATAAGCTTAATGAATATCGTAATAAATGGTAGGCTCTAAATAAGCTTACTGAAGATCGTAATAAATGGTAGGCTCTTAATAAGCTTACTGAAGATCGTAATAAATGGTAGGCTCTAAATAAGCTTACTGAAGATTGTAATAAATGGTAGGCTCTAAATAAGCTTACTGAAGATCGTAATAAATGGTAGACTCTAAATAAGCTTACTGAAGATCGTAATAAATGGTAGACTCTAAATAAGCTTACTGAAGATCGTAATAAATGGTAGGCTCTAAATAAGCTTACTGAAGATCGTAATAAATGGTAGACTCTAAATGAGCTTACTGAAGATCGTAATAAATGGTAGGCACTAAATGAGCTTACAGAAGACCGTAATAATTGGTAGGCTCTAAATAAGCTTACTGAAGTTTGAAATAAATGGTAGTCTCTAAAGAAGTTGACTGAAGATCGTAATATATGGTAGGCTCTAAATAAGCTTACTAAAGATCGTAATAAATGATAGGCTATAAATAAACTTACTGAAGATCGTAATAAATGGTAGACTCTAAATAAGCTTAATGAAGATCGTAATAAATGGTAGGCTCTAAATAAGCTTACTGAAGATCGAAATAAATGGTAGGCTCTAAATAAGCTTGCTGAAGATCGTAATAAATGGTAGGCTCTAAATAAGCGTACTGAAGGTCGTAATAAATGGTAGGTTCTAAAAAAGCTTACTGAAGATCGTAATAAATGGTAGATTATAAATAAGCTTACTGAAGATCGTAATAAATGGTAGGCTCTAAATAAGCTTACTGCAGATCGTAATAAATGGTAGACTCTAAATAAGCTTACTGAAGATCGTAATAAATGGTAGATTCTAAATAAGCTTACTGAAGATCGAAATAAATAGTAGGATCTAAATAAGCTTACTGAAGATTGTAATAAATGGTAGGCTCTAAATAAGCTTACTGAAGATCGTAATAAATGGTAGGCTCTAAATAAGCGTACTGAAGGTCGTAATAAATGGTAGGTTCTAAAAAAGCTTACTGAAGATCGTAATAAATGGTAGATTATAAATAAGCATACTGAAAATCGTAATAAATGCTAGGTTCTAAATAAGCTTACTGAAGATCGTAATAAATGGTAGGCTCTAAATAAGCTTACTGAAGATCGTAATGAATGGTAGACTCTAAATAAGCTTACGGAAGATCGTAATAAATGGTAGACACTAAATAAGCTTACTGAAGATCGTAATGAATGGTGGGCTCTAAATAAGCTTACTGAAAATCGTTATATATGGTAGACTCTAAATAAGCGTACTGAAGATCGTAATAAATGGTAGACTCTAAATAAGCTTACTGAAAATCGTAATAAATGGTAGGCTCTAAATAAGCTTACTGAAGATCGTAATAAATGGTAGGCTCTAAATAAGCTTACTGAAGATCGTAATAAATGGTAGGCTCTAAATAAGCTTACTGAAGATCGTAATAAATGGTAGGCACTAAATGAGCTTACTGAAGATCGTAATAAATGGTAAATTCTAAATAAGCGTACTGAAGATCGTAAAAAATTGTAGGTTCTAAATAAGCTTACTGAAGATCGTAATAAATGGTAGGCTCTAAATAAGCTTGCTGAAGTTCGTAATAAATGGTACGCTCGAAATAAGCTTACTGAAGGTCGTAATAAATGGTAGGTTCTAAATAAGCTTACTGAAGATCGTAATAAATGGTAGGCACTACATAAGCTTACTGAATATCGTAATAAATGGTAGGCTCTAAAAAAGCTTACTAATTTCGTAATAAATGGTAGGCAGGAAATGATCTTACTGAAGATCGTAATAAATGGTAGGCTCTAAATAAGCTTACTGAAGATCGTAATAAATGGTAGGCTCTAAATAAGCTTACTGAAGATCGAAATAAATGGTAGGCACTAAATGAGCTTACTGAATATCGTAATAAATGGTAAGCTCTAAATAAGCGTACTGAAGATCGTAAAAGATGGTAGGTTCTAAATAAGCTTACTGAAGATCGTAATAAATGGTAGGCTCTAAATAAGCTTACTGAACATCGTAATAAATGGTAGGCACTAAATGAGCTTACTGAATATCGTAATAAATGGTAAGCTCTAAATAAGCGTACTGAAGATCGTAATAAATGGTAGGTTCTAAATAAGCTTACTGAAGATCGTAATAAATGGTAGTCTCTAAATAAGCGTACTGAAGATCGTAATAAATGGTAGGCTCTAAATAAGCTTACTGAATATCGTAATAAATGGTAGGCTCTAAATAAGCTTACTGAAGATCGTAATAAATGGTAGATTCTAAATAAGCTTACTGAAGATCGTAATAAATCGTAGGCTCTAAATAATCTTACTGAAAATCGTAATAAATGGTAGGCTCTAAATAAGCTTACTGAAGATCGTAATAAATGGTAGATTCTAAATAAGGTTACAGAAGATCGTAATAAATGGTAGACTCTAAATAAGCTTACTGAAGGTCGTAATAAATGGTAGGTTATAAATAAGCTTACTGAAGATCGTAATAAATGGTAGGCACTAAGTAAGCTTACTGAAGATGGTAATAAATGGTAGGCTCTAAATAAGCTTACTGAAGATCTTAATAAATGGTAGATTCTAAATAAGCTTACAGAAGATCGTAATAAATGGTAGGCACTAAATGAGCTTACTGAAGATCGTAATAAAAGAGAGGCTCTAAATAAGCTTACTGAAAATCCTAATAAATGGTAGACTGTAAATAAGCTTAATGAATATCGTAATAAATGGTAGGCTCTAAATAAGCTTACTGAAGATCGTAATAAATGGTAGGCTCTTAATAAGCTTACTGAAGATCGTAATAAATGGTAGGCTCTAAATAAGCTTACTGAAGATTGTAATAAATGGTAGGCTCTAAATAAGCTTACTGAAGATCGTAATAAATGGTAGACTCTAAATAAGCTTACTGAAGATCGTAATAAATGGTAGACTCTAAATAAGCTTACTGAAGATCGTAATAAATGGTAGGCTCTAAATAAGCTTACTGAAGATCGTAATAAATGGTAGACTCTAAATGAGCTTGCTGAAGATCGTAATAAATGGTAGGCACTAAATGAGCTTACAGAAGACCGTAATAATTGGTAGGCTCTAAATAAGCTTACTGAAGTTTGAAATAAATGGTAGTCTCTAAAGAAGTTGACTGAAGATCGTAATAAATGGTAGGCTCTAAATAAGCTTACTAAAGATCGTAATAAATGATAGGCTATAAATAAACTTACTGAAGATCGTAATAAATGGTAGACTCTAAATAAGCTTAATGAAGATCGTAATAAATGGTAGGCTCTAAATAAGCTTACTGAAGATCGAAATAAATGGTAGGCTCTAAATAAGCTTGCTGAAGATCGTAATAAATGGTAGGCTCTAAATAAGCGTACTGAAGGTCGTAATAAATGGTAGGTTCTAAAAAAGCTTACCGAAGATCGTAATAAATGGTAGATTATAAATAAGCTTACTGAAGATCGTAATAAATGGTAGGCTCTAAATAAGCTTACTGCAGATCGTAATAAATGGTAGACTCTAAATAAGCTTACTGAAGATCGTAATAAATGGTAGATTCTAAATAAGCTTACTGAAGATCGTAATAAATAGTAGGATCTAAATAAGCTTACTGAAGATTGTAATAAATGGTAGGCTCTAAATAAGCTTACTGAAGATCGTAATAAATGGTAGGCACTAAATGAGCTTACTGAAGATCGTAATAAATGACAGGCTCTAAATGAGCTTCCTGAAAATCGTAATAAATTGTAGGCTCTAAATAAGCTTACTGAAGATCGTAATAAATGGTAGGCTCTAAATAAGCTTACTGAAGATCGTAATAAATGGTAGGCTCTAAATAAGCTTACTGAAGATCGTAATAAATGCTAGGCACTAAATGAGCTTACTGAAGATCGTAATAAATGGTAAGCTCTAAATAAGCGTACTGAAAATCGTAATAAATGCTAGGTTCTAAATAAGCTTACTGAAGATCGTAATAGATGGTAGGCTCTAAATAAGCGTACTGAAGGTCGGAATAAATGGTAGGCTCTAAATACGCTAACTGTATATCGTAATAAATGGTAGGGTCTAAATAAGCTTACTGAAGATCGTAATAAATGGTAGGCTCTAAATAAGCTTACTGAAGATTGTAATAAATGGTAGGCTCTAAATAAGCTTACTGAAGATCGTAATAAATGGTAGGCTCTAAATAAGCTTACTGAAGATCGTAATAAATGGTAGGCTCTAAATAAGCTTACTGAAGATCGTAATAAATGGTAGGCACTAAATGAGCTTACTGAAGATCGTAATAAATGGTAAGCTCTAAATAAGCGTACTGAAGATCGTAAAAAATTGTAGGTTCTAAATAAGCTTACTGAAGATCGTAATAAATGGTAGGCTCTAAATAAGCTTGCTGAAGATCGTAATAAATGGTACGCTCGAAATAAGCGTACTGAAGGTCGTAATAAATGGTAGGCTCTAAATAAGCTTACTGAAGATCGTAATAAATGGTAGGATCTAAATAAGGTTACTGAAGATCGTAATAAATGGTAGGCTCTAAATAAGCTTACTGAAGATCGTAATAAATGGTAGGCACTAAATGAGCTTACTGCAGATCGTAATAAATGATAGGCTCTAAATAAGCTTACTGAAAATCGTAATAAATTGTAGACTCTAAATAAGCTTACTGATGATCGCTATAAATGGTAGACTCTAAATAAGCTTACAGAAGATCGTAATAAATGGTAGGCTCTAAATAATCTTACTGAATATCTTAATAAATGGTAGGCTCTAAATAAGCTTACTGATGATCGTAATAAATGGTAGATTCTAAATAAGCTTACAGAAGATCGTAATAAATGGTAGATCTAAATAAGCTTACTGAAGGTCGTAATAAATGGTAGGTTCTAAATAAGCTTACTGAAGATCGTAATAAATGGTAGGCACTACATAAGCTTACTGAATATCGTAATAAATGGTAGGCTTTAAAAATGCTTCCTAATTTCGTAATAAATGGTAGGCACGAAATGAGCTTACTGAAGATCGTAATAAATGGTAGGCTCTAAATAAGCTTATTGAAGATCGTAATAAATGGTAGGCTCTAAATGGGCTTACTGAAGATCGTAATAAATGGTAAGCTCTAAATAAGCGTACTGAAGATCGTAATAGATGGTAGGTTCTAAATAAGCTTACTGAAGATCGTAATAAATGGTAGGCTCTAAATAAGCTTACTGAATATCGTAATAAATGGTAGGCACTAAATGGGCTTACTGAATATCGTAATAAATGGGTAGCACTAAATAAGCGTACTGAAGATCGTAATAAATGGTAGGTTCTAAATAAGCTTACTGAAGATCGTAATAAATGGTAGGCTCTAAATAAGCGTACTGAAGATCGTAATAAATGGTAGGCTCTAAATAAGGTTACTGAATATCGTAATAAATGGTAGGCTCTAAATAAGCTTACTGAAGATCGTAATAAATGGTAGACTCTAAATAAGCTTACTGAAGATCGTAATAAATGGTAGGCTCTAAATAATCTTACTGAATATCGTAATAAATGGTAGGCACTAAATAAGCTTACTGAAGATCGTAATAAATGGTAGATTCTAAATAAGCTTACAGAAGATCGTAATAAATGGGAGACTCTAAATATGCTTACTGAAGATCGTAATAAATGGTAGGCACTAAATAAGCTTACTGAAGATCGTAATAAATGGTAGGCTCTAAATAAGCTTACTGAAAATCGTAATAAATGGTAGACTCTAAATAAGCTTACTGAAGATCGTAATAAATGGTAGGCTCTAAATAATCTTACTGAATATCGTAATAAATGGTAGGCACTAAATAAGCTTACTGAAGATCGTAATAAATGGTAGATTCTAAATAAGCTTACTGAAGATCGTAATAAAAGAGAGGCTCTAAATAAGCTTACTGAAAATCGTAATAAATGGTAGACTGGAAATAAGCTTAATGAATATCGTAATAAATGGTAGGCTCTAAATAAGCTTACTGAAGATCGTAATAAATGGTAGGCTCTTAATAAGCTTACTGAAGATTGTAATAAATGGTAGGCTCTAAATAAGCTTACTGAAGATCGTAATAAATGGTAGACTCTAAATAAGCTTACTGAAGATCGTAATAAATGGTAGGCTCTAAATAAGCTTACTGAAAATCGTTATATATGGTAGACTCTAAATAAGCGTACTGAAGATCGTAATAAATGGTAGACTCTAAATAAGCTTACTGAAAATCGTAATAAATGGTAGGCTCTAAATAAGCTGACTGAAGATCGTAATAAATGGTAGGCTCTAAATAAGCTTACTGAAGATCGTAATAAATGGTAGGCTCTAAATAAGCTTACTGAAGATCGTAATAAATGGTAGGCACTAAATGAGCTTACTGAAGATCGTAATAAATGGTAAGCTCTAAATAAGCATACTGACGATCGTAAAAAATTGTAGGTTCTAAATAAGCTTACTGAAGATCGTAATAAATGGTAGGCTCTAAATAAGCTTGCTGAAGATCGTAATAAATGGTACGCTCGAAATAAGCGTACTGAAGGTCGTAATAAATGGTAGGCTCTAAATAAGCTTACTGCAGATCGTAATAAATGGTAGACTCTAAATAAGCTTACTGAAGATCGTAATAAATGGTAGGCTCTAAATAAGCTTGCTGAAGATCGTAATAAATGGTAGGATCTAAATAAGGTTACTGAAGATCGTAATAAATGGTAGGCTCTAAATAAGCTTACTGAAGATCGTAATAAATGGTAGGCACTAAATGAGCTTACTTCAGATCGTAATAAATGATAGGCTCTAAATAAGCTTACTGAAAATCGTAATAAATTGTAGACTCTAAATAAGCTTACTGAAGATCGCAATAAATGGTAGACTCTAAATAAGCTTACAGAAGATCGTAATAAACGGTAGGCTCTAAATAATCTTACTGAATATCGTAATAATCGGTAGGCTCTAAATAAGCTTACTGATGATCGTAATAAATGGTAGATTCTAAATAAGCTTACAGAAGATGGTAATAAATGGTAGACTCTAAATAAGCTTACTGAAGGTCGTAATAAATGGTAGGTTCTAAATAAGCTTACTGAAGATCGTAATAAATGGTAGGCACGAAATGAGCTTACTGAAGATCGTAATAAATGGTAGGCTCTAAATAAGCTTACTGAAGATCGTAATAAATGGTAGGCTCTAAATAAGCTTACTGAAGATCGTAATAAATGGTAGGCACTAAATTAGCTTACTGAAGATCGTAATAAATGGTAAGCTCTAAATAAGCATACTGACGATCGTAAAAAATTGTAGGTTCTAAATAAGCTTACTGAAGATCGTAATAAATGGTAGGCTCTAAATAAGCTTGCTGAAGATCGTAATAAATGGTACGCTCGAAATAAGCGTACTGAAGGTCGTAATAAATGGTAGGCTCTAATAAGCTTACTGCAGATCGTAATAAATGGTAGACTCTAAATAAGCTTACTGAAGATCGTAATAATCGGTAGGCTCTAAATAAGCTTACTGATGATCGTAATAAATGGTAGATTCTAAATAAGCTTACAGAAGATGGTAATAAATGGTAGACTCTAAATAAGCTTACTGAAGGTCGTAATAAATGGTAGGTTCTAAATAAGCTTACTGAAGATCGTAATAAAAGGTAGGCACGAAATGAGCTTACTGAAGATCGTAATAAATGGTAGGCTCTAAATAAGCTTACTGAAGATCGTAATAAATGGTAGGCTCTAAATAAGCTTACTGAAGATCGTAATAAATGGTAGGCACTAAATGAGCTTACTGAATATCGTAATAAATGGTAAGCTCTAAATAAGCGTACTGAAGATCGTAATAGATGGTAGATTCTAAATAAGCTTACTGAAGATCGTAATAAATGGTAGGCTCTAAATAAGCTTACTGAAGATCGTAATAAATGGTAGGCACTAAATGAGCTTACTGAATATCGTAATAAAAGGTAAGCTCTAAATAAGCGTACTGAAGATCGTAATAAATGGTAGGTTCTAAATAACCTTACTGAAGATCGTAATAAATGGTAGGCTCTAAATAAGCGTACTGAAGATCGTAATAAATGGTAGGCTCTAATTAAGCTTACTGAATATCGTAATAAATGGTAGGCTCTAAATAAGCTTACTGAAGTTCGTAATAAATGATAGACTCTAAATAAGCTTACTGAAGATCGTAATAAATGGTAGGCTGAAATAATCTTACTGAATATCGTAATAAATGGTAGGCTCTAAATAAGCTTACTGAAGATCGTAATAAATGGTAGATTCTAAATAAGCTTACAGAAGATCGTAATAAATGGTAGACTCTAAATAAGCTTACTGAAGGTCGTAATAAATGGTAGGTTATAAATAAGCTTACTGAAGATCGTAATAAATGGTAGGCACGAAATGAGCTTACTGGAGATTGTAATAAATGGTAGGCTCTAAGTAAGCTTACTGAAGATCGTAATAAATGGTAGGCTCTAAATAAGCTTACTGAAGATCGTAATAAATGGTAGGCTCTAAATAAGCTTACTGAAGATCGAAATAAATGGTAGGCTCTAAATAAGCTTACTGAAGATCGTAATAAATGGTAGGCTCTAAATAAGCTTACTGAAGATCATAATAAATCGTGGACTCTAAATAAGCTTACTGAAGATCGTAATAAATGGTACACTCTAAAAAAGCTTACTGAAGATCGTAATAAATGGTAGCCTCTAAATAAGCTTACTGAAGATTGTTGTTAATGGTAGACTCTAAATAAGCTTACTGAAGATCGTAATAAATGGTAGGCTCTAAATAAGCTTACTGAAGATCCTGATAAATGATAGGCTCTTAATAAGCTTACCGAAGATCGTAATAAATGGTATGCACTAAATGAGCTTACTGAAGATCGTAATAAATGGTAGACTCTAAATAAGCGTACTGAAGATCGTAATAAATGGTAGGTTCTAAGTAAGGTCACTGAAGATCGTAATAAATGGTAGGCTCTAAATAAGCGTACTGAAGATCGTAATAAATGGTAGGCTCTAAATAAGCGTACTGAAGATCGTAATAAATGGTAGACTCTAAATAAGCTTACTGAAGATCGTAATAAATGGTAGATTCTAAATAAGCTTACTGAAGATCGTAATAAATAGTAGGATCTAAATAAGCTTACTGAAGATCGTAATAAATGGTAGGTACTAAATGAGCTTACTGAAGATCGTTATTTATGGTAGACTCTAAATAAGCATACTGAAGATCTTAATAAATGGTAGTCTCTAATTAAGCTTACTGAAGATGTTAATAAATGGTAGGCTCTAAATAAGCTTACTGAAGATCGTAATAAATCGTAGACTCTAAATAAGCGTAGTGAAGATCGTAATAAATGGTAGGCTCTAAATAAGCTTACTGAAGATCGTAATAAATGCTAGACACTAAATAAGCGTACTGAAGATCGTAATAAATGGTAGACTCTAAATAAGCTTACTGAAGATCGTAATAAATGGTAGACTCTAAATAAGCTTACTGAAGATCGTCATAAATGGTAGGCTCTAAATAAGCCTACTGAAGATCGTAATAAATGGTAGGCTCTAAATAAGCGTACTGAAGGTAGTAATAAATGGTAGGCTCTAACTAAGCTTACTGAAGATCTTAATAAATGGCAGATTCGAAATAATCTTACTGAAAATCGTAATAAATGGTAGGCTCTAAATAAGCTTACTGAAGATCATAATAAATCATGGACTCTAAATAAGCTTACTGAAGATCGTAATAAATGGTAGACTCTAAATAAGTTTACTGAAGATCGTAATAAATGGTAGGCTCTAAATAAGCTTACTGAAGATTGTTATGAATGGTAGACTCTAAATAAGCTTACTGAAGATCGTAAAAAATGGTAGGCTCTCAATAAGCTTACTGAAGATCGTAATAAATGGTAGGCTCTAAATAAGCGTACTGAAGATCGTAAAAAATGGTAGGCTCTCAATAAGCTTACTGAAGATCGTAATGAATGGTAGGCTCTAAATAAGCGTACTGAAGATCGTAATAAATGATAGGCTCTAAATAAGCTTACTGAAGATCGTAATAAATGGTAGACTCTACATAAGCGAACTGAAGATCGTAATAAATTGGAGGCTCTAAATAAGCTTACTGAAGATCGTAATAAATGGTAGGCTCTAAATAAGCTTACAGAAGATCGTAATAAATGGTAGGCACTAAATGAGCTTACTGAAGATCGTAATAAAAGAGAGGCTCTAAATAAGCTTACTGAAAATCGTAATAAATGGTAGACTGTAAATAAGCTTAATGAATATCGTAATAAATGGTAGGCTCTAAATATGCTTACTGAAGATCCTGATAAATGATAGGCTCTTAATAAGCTTACTGAAGATCGTAATAAATGGTATGCACTAAATAAGCTTACTGAAGATCGTAATAAATGGTAGACTCTAAATAAGCGTACTGAAGATCGTAATAAATGGTAGGTTCTAAGTAAGGTCACTGAAGATCGTAATAAATGGTAGGCTCTAAATAAGCGTACTGAAGATCGTAATAAATGGTAGGCTCTAAATAAGCGTACTGAAGATCGTAATAAATGGTAGACTCTAAATAAGCTTACTGAAGATCGTAATAAATGGTAGATTCTAAATAAGCTTACTGAAGATCGTAATAAATAGTAGGATCTAAATAAGCTTACTGAAGATCGAAATAAATGGTAGGTACTAAATGAGCTTACTGAAGATCGTTATTTATGGTAGACTCTAAATAAGCATACTGAAGATCTTAATAAATGGTAGTCTCTAATTAAGCTTACTGAAGATGTTAATAAATGGTAGGCTCTAAATAAGCTTACTGAAGATCATAATAAATCATGGACTCTAAATAAGCTTACTGAAGATTGTTATGAATGGTAGACTCTAAATAAGCTTACTGAAGATCGTAATAAATGGTAGACTCTAAATAAGCTTACTGAAGATCGTAATAAATGGTAGGCACTAATTGAGCTTACTGAAGATCGTAATGAATGGTAGACTCTAGATAAGCTTACTGAAGATCGTAATAAATGGTAGGCACTAATTGAGCTTACTGAAGATCGTAATAAATGCTAGGCTCTAAATAAGCTTACTGAAGATCGTAATAAATGGTAGACTCTAAATAAGCGAACTGAAGATCGTAATAAATGGGAGGCTCTAAATAAGCTTACTGAAGATCGTAATAAATGGTAGGCTCTAAATAAGCTTACTGAAGATCGTAATAAATGGTAGACTCTAAATAAGCTTACTAAAGATCGTAATAAATGCTAGGCTCTAAATAAGCTTACTGAAGATCGTAATAAATGGTAGGCTCTAAATAAGCTTACTGAAGATCGTAATAAATGGTAGACTCTAAATAACCTTGCTGAAGATCGTAATAAATGGTAGGCTCTAAATAAGCTTACTGAAGATCTTTTTGAATGGTAGACTCTAAGTAAGCTTACTAGACTCTAAATAAGCTTACTGAAGATCGGAATAAATGGTTGACTCTAAATAAGCTTACTGAAGATCGTAAAAAATGGTAGGCTCTCAATAAGCTTACTGAAGATCGTAATAAATGGTAGGCTCTAAATAAGTTTACTGAAGATCGTAAAAAATGGTAGGCTCTAAATGAGCTTACTGAAGGTCGTAATAAATGGTAGGCTCTATATAAGCTTACTGAAGATCGTAATAAATGGTAGGCTCTAAATATGCTTACTGAAGATTGTAATAAATGGTAGACTCTAAATAAGCGTACTGAAGGGCGTAATAAATGGTAGGCTCCCAATAAGCTTACTGAAGATCGTAATAAATTGTAGACTCTAAATAAGCTTACTGAAGATCGTAATAAATGGTAGACTCTAATAAGCTTACTGAAAATCGTAATAAATGGTAGGCTCTAAATAAGCTTACTGAAGATCGTAATAAATGGTAGGCTCTAAATAAGCTTACTGAAGATCGTAATAAATGGTAGACTCTAAATAAGCGTACTGAAGATCGTAATAAATGGGAGGCTCTAAATAAGCTTACTGAAGATCGGAATAAATGGTAGACTCTAAATAAGCATACTGAAGATCGTAATAAATGGTAGGCTCTAAATAAGCTTACTGAAGATCGTAATAAATGGTAGGCTCTAAATAAGCTTACTGAAGTTTGTAATAAATGGTAGGCTCTAAATAAGAGTACTGAAGGTCGTAATAAATGGTAGGCTCTAAATAAGCTTACTGAAGATCGTAATAAATGGTAGGCTCTAAATAATCTTACTGAAGATCGTAATAAATCGTGGACTCTAAATAAGCTTACTGAAGATTGTAATAAATGGTAGACTCTAAATGAGCTTACTGATGATTGTAATAAATGGTAGACTCTAAATAAGCTTGCTGAAGATCGTAATAAATGGTAGGCTCTAAAAAATCTTACTGAAGATCGTAATAAATGGTAGGCTCTAAATAAGCTTAATGAAGATCGTAATAAATGGTTGACTCTATAAAAGCTTACTCAAGATCGTAATAAATTGTAGACTCTAAATAAGGTTACTGAAGATTTTAATAAATGGTAGTCTCTAAATAAGCTCACTGAAGGTCGTAATAAATGGTAGGCTTTAGATAAGCTTACTGAAGATCGTAACAAATGGTAGGCTCTAAATAAACTTACTGATGATCGTAATAAATGGTAGCCTCTAGATAAGCTTACTCAAGATCGTAATAAATTGTAGACTCTAAATAAGCTAACTGAATATCGTAGTAAATGGTAGGCTCGAGATAAGATTACTGAAGATCGTAAGAAATTTTAGGTTCTAAATAAGCTTACTGAAGATCGTAATAAATGGTAGGTTCCAAATAAGCTTACTGAAGATCGTAATGAATGGTAGGCACTAAATATGCTTACTGAAGATCGTAATAAATGGTAGGCTCTAAATAAGCTTAAAGAAGATTGCAATAAATGGTAGGATCTAAAGAAGCTTACTGAAGATTTTCATAAATTGTAGGCTCTAAATAAGCTTACTGAAGATTGTAATAAATGGTAGGCTCTAAAAAAGCTTACTGAAGACCGTAATAAATGGTAGGCACTAAATAAGCATACTGAAGATCTTAATAAATTGTAGGCTCTAAATAAGCTTACTGAATATCGTAATAAATGGTAGGCTCTAAATAAGCTTGCTGAAGATCGTAATAAATGGTAGGCTCTAAAGAAACCTACTGAATATCGTAGTAAATGGTAGGCACTAAATAAGCTTACTGAAGATCGTAATAAATGGTAGGCTCTAAATTAGATTACTGAAGATCGTAATAAATGCTAGGTTCTAAATTAGCTTACTGAAGATCGTAGTAAATGGTAGGCACTAAATAAGATTACTGAATATCGTAGTAAATCGTAGGCTCTAAATAAGTTTACTGACGATCGTAATAAATCCTAGGCTCTAGATAAGCTTACTGAAGATCGTAATAAATTGTAAGCTCTAGATAAGCTTACTGAAGATCGTAATAAATGGTAGGCTCTAAATAAGCTTGCTGAAGATAGTAATAAATGGTAGGCTCTAAATAAGCTTACTGAACATCGTAATAAATGGTAGACTCTAAATAAGCTTACTCAAGATCGTAATAAATTGTAGACTCTAAATAAGCTTACTGAAGATTGTTATAAATGGTAGACTCTAAATGAGCTTTCTGAAGATCGTAATAAATGGTAGACTCTAAATGTGCTTACTGATGATCGTAATAAATGGTAGACTCAAAATAAGCTTGCTGAAGATCGTAATAAATGGTAGGCTCTAAAAAATCTTAGATGAAGATCGTAATAAATGGTTGGCTCTAGATAAGCTTACTCAAGATCGTAATGAATTGTAGACTCTAAATAAGGTTACTGAAGATTGTAATAAATGGTAGTCTCTAAATAAGTTCACTGAAGATCGTAATAAATGGTAGGCTCTAAATAAACTTACTGAAGATCGTAATAAATGGTAGGCACTAAATAAGTGTACTGAAGATCGTAATAAATGGTAGGCTCTAAATAAGCTTACTGAAGATCGTAATAAATTGTAGGTTCTAAATAAGCTTACTGAAGTTCGTAATAAATGGTAGGCTCTAAATAAGCTTACTGAAGATCGTAATAAATGGTAGACTCTAATAAGCTTACTGAAAATCGTAATAAATGGTAGGCTCTAAATAAGCTTACCGAAGATCGTAATAAATGGTAGGCTCTAAATAAGCTTACTGAAGATCGTAATAATTGGTAGACTCTAAATAAGAGTACTGAAGATCGTAATAAATGATAGACTCTAAATAAGCTTACTGAAAATCGTAATAAATGGTAGGTTCTAAAAAAGCTTACTGAAGATCGTAATAAATGGTAGGCTCTAAATAAGCTTACTGAAGATCGTAATAAATGGTAGTCTCTAAATAAGCTTACTGATTGATTGTAATAAATGGTAGACTCTAAATAAGCGTACTGAAGGGCGTAATAAATGGTAGGCTCTCAATAAAGTTACTGAAGATCGTAATAAATGGTAGACTCTAAATAAGCTTACTGAAGATCGTAATAAATGGTAGACTCTAATAAGCTTACTGAAAATCGTAATAAATGGTAGGCTCTAAATAAGCTTACTGAAGATCGTAATAAATGGTAGGCTCTAAATAAGCTTACTGAAGATCGTAATAAATGGTAGACTCTAAATAAGCGTACTGAAGATCGTAATAAATGGGAGGCTCTAAATAAGCTTACTGAAGATCGGAATAAATGGTAGACTCTAAATAAGCGTACTGAAGATCGTAATAAATGGTAGGTTCTAAGTAAGGTCACTGAAGATCGTAATAAATGGTAGGCTCTAAATAAGCGTACTGAAGATCGTAATAAATGGTAGGCTCTAAATAAGCGTACTGAAGATCGTAATAAATGGTAGACTCTAAATAAGCTTACTGAAGATCGTAATAAATGGTAGATTCTAAATAAGCTTACTGAAGATCGTAATAAATAGTAGGATCTAAATAAGCTTACTGAAGATCGAAATAAATGGTAGGTACTAAATGAGCTTACTGAAGATCGTTATTTATGGTAGACTCTAAATAAGCATACTGAAGATCTTAATAAATGGTAGTCTCTAATTAAGCTTACTGAAGATGTTAATAAATGGTAGGCTCTAAATAAGCTTACTGAAGATCATAATAAATCATGGACTCTAAATAAGCTTACTGAAGATTGTTATGAATGGTAGACTCTAAATAAGCTTACTGAAGATCGTAATAAATGGTAGACTCTAAATAAGCTTACTGAAGATCGTAATAAATGGTAGGCACTAATTGAGCTTACTGAAGATCGTAATGAATGGTAGACTCTAGATAAGCTTACTGAAGATCGTAATAAATGGTAGGCACTAATTGAGCTTACTGAAGATCGTAATAAATGCTAGGCTCTAAATAAGCTTACTGAAGATCGTAATAAATGGTAGACTCTAAATAAGCGAACTGAAGATCGTAATAAATGGGAGGCTCTAAATAAGCTTACTGAAGATCGTAATAAATGGTAGGCTCTAAATAAGCTTACTGAAGATCGTAATAAATGGTAGACTCTAAATAAGCTTACTAAAGATCGTAATAAATGCTAGGCTCTAAATAAGCTTACTGAAGATCGTAATAAATGGTAGGCTCTAAATAAGCTTACTGAAGATCGTAATAAATGGTAGACTCTAAATAACCTTGCTGAAGATCGTAATAAATGGTAGGCTCTAAATAAGCTTACTGAAGATCTTTTTGAATGGTAGACTCTAAGTAAGCTTACTAGACTCTAAATAAGCTTACTGAAGATCGGAATAAATGGTTGACTCTAAATAAGCTTACTGAAGATCGTAAAAAATGGTAGGCTCTCAATAAGCTTACTGAAGATCGTAATAAATGGTAGGCTCTAAATAAGTTTACTGAAGATCGTAAAAAATGGTAGGCTCTAAATGAGCTTACTGAAGGTCGTAATAAATGGTAGGCTCTATATAAGCTTACTGAAGATCGTAATAAATGGTAGGCTCTAAATATGCTTACTGAAGATTGTAATAAATGGTAGACTCTAAATAAGCGTACTGAAGGGCGTAATAAATGGTAGGCTCCCAATAAGCTTACTGAAGATCGTAATAAATTGTAGACTCTAAATAAGCTTACTGAAGATCGTAATAAATGGTAGACTCTAATAAGCTTACTGAAAATCGTAATAAATGGTAGGCTCTAAATAAGCTTACTGAAGATCGTAATAAATGGTAGGCTCTAAATAAGCTTACTGAAGATCGTAATAAATGGTAGACTCTAAATAAGCGTACTGAAGATCGTAATAAATGGGAGGCTCTAAATAAGCTTACTGAAGATCGGAATAAATGGTAGACTCTAAATAAGCATACTGAAGATCGTAATAAATGGTAGGCTCTAAATAAGCTTACTGAAGATCGTAATAAATGGTAGGCTCTAAATAAGCTTACTGAAGTTTGTAATAAATGGTAGGCTCTAAATAAGAGTACTGAAGGTCGTAATAAATGGTAGGCTCTAAATAAGCTTACTGAAGATCGTAATAAATGGTAGGCTCTAAATAATCTTACTGAAGATCGTAATAAATCGTGGACTCTAAATAAGCTTACTGAAGATTGTAATAAATGGTAGACTCTAAATGAGCTTACTGATGATTGTAATAAATGGTAGACTCTAAATAAGCTTGCTGAAGATCGTAATAAATGGTAGGCTCTAAAAAAGCTTACTGAAGACCGTAATAAATGGTAGGCACTAAATAAGCATACTGAAGATCTTAATAAATTGTAGGCTCTAAATAAGCTTACTGAATATCGTAATAAATGGTAGGCTCTAAATAAGCTTGCTGAAGATCGTAATAAATGGTAGGCTCTAAAGAAACCTACTGAATATCGTAGTAAATGGTAGGCACTAAATAAGCTTACTGAAGATCGTAATAAATGGTAGGCTCTAAATTAGATTACTGAAGATCGTAATAAATGCTAGGTTCTAAATTAGCTTACTGAAGATCGTAGTAAATGGTAGGCACTAAATAAGATTACTGAATATCGTAGTAAATCGTAGGCTCTAAATAAGTTTACTGACGATCGTAATAAATCCTAGGCTCTAGATAAGCTTACTGAAGATCGTAATAAATTGTAAGCTCTAGATAAGCTTACTGAAGATCGTAATAAATGGTAGGCTCTAAATAAGCTTGCTGAAGATAGTAATAAATGGTAGGCTCTAAATAAGCTTACTGAACATCGTAATAAATGGTAGACTCTAAATAAGCTTACTCAAGATCGTAATAAATTGTAGACTCTAAATAAGCTTACTGAAGATTGTTATAAATGGTAGACTCTAAATGAGCTTTCTGAAGATCGTAATAAATGGTAGACTCTAAATGTGCTTACTGATGATCGTAATAAATGGTAGACTCAAAATAAGCTTGCTGAAGATCGTAATAAATGGTAGGCTCTAAAAAATCTTAGATGAAGATCGTAATAAATGGTTGGCTCTAGATAAGCTTACTCAAGATCGTAATGAATTGTAGACTCTAAATAAGGTTACTGAAGATTGTAATAAATGGTAGTCTCTAAATAAGTTCACTGAAGATCGTAATAAATGGTAGGCTCTAAATAAACTTACTGAAGATCGTAATAAATGGTAGGCACTAAATAAGTGTACTGAAGATCGTAATAAATGGTAGGCTCTAAATAAGCTTACTGAAGATCGTAATAAATTGTAGGTTCTAAATAAGCTTACTGAAGTTCGTAATAAATGGTAGGCTCTAAATAAGCTTACTGAAGATCGTAATAAATGGTAGACTCTAATAAGCTTACTGAAAATCGTAATAAATGGTAGGCTCTAAATAAGCTTACCGAAGATCGTAATAAATGGTAGGCTCTAAATAAGCTTACTGAAGATCGTAATAATTGGTAGACTCTAAATAAGAGTACTGAAGATCGTAATAAATGATAGACTCTAAATAAGCTTACTGAAAATCGTAATAAATGGTAGGTTCTAAAAAAGCTTACTGAAGATCGTAATAAATGGTAGGCTCTAAATAAGCTTACTGAAGATCGTAATAAATGGTAGTCTCTAAATAAGCTTACTGATTGATTGTAATAAATGGTAGACTCTAAATAAGCGTACTGAAGGGCGTAATAAATGGTAGGCTCTCAATAAAGTTACTGAAGATCGTAATAAATGGTAGACTCTAAATAAGCTTACTGAAGATCGTAATAAATGGTAGACTCTAATAAGCTTACTGAAAATCGTAATAAATGGTAGGCTCTAAATAAGCTTACTGAAGATCGTAATAAATGGTAGGCTCTAAATAAGCTTACTGAAGATCGTAATAAATGGTAGACTCTAAATAAGCGTACTGAAGATCGTAATAAATGGGAGGCTCTAAATAAGCTTACTGAAGATCGGAATAAATGGTAGACTCTAAATAAGCATACTGAAGATCGTATTAAATGGTAGGCTCTAAATAAGCTTACTGAAGATCGTAATAAATGGCAGGCTCTAAATAAGCTTACTGAAGTTTGTAATAAATGGTAGGCTCTAAATAAGAGTACTGAAGGTCGTAATAAATGGTAGGCTCTAAATAAGCTTACTGAAGATCGTAATAAATGGTAGGCTCTAAATAATCTTACTGAAGATCGTAATAAATCGTGGACTCTAAATAAGCTTACTGAAGATTGTAATAAATGGTAGACTCTAAATGAGCTTACTGATGATTGTAATAAATGGTAGACTCTAAATAAGCTTGCTGAAGATCGTAATAAATGGTAGGCTCTAAATAAGCTTAATGAAGATCGTAATAAATGGTTGACTCTATATAAGCTTACTCAAGATCGTAATAAATTGTAGACTCTAAATAAGGTTACTGAAGATTGTAATAAATGGTAGTCTCTAAATAAGCTCACTGAAGGTCGTATTAAATGGTAGGCTCTAGATAAGCTTACTGAAGATCGTAACAAATGGTAGGCTCTAAATAAACTTACTGATGATCGTAATAAATGGTAGCCTCTAGATAAGCTTACTCAAGATCGTAATAAATTGTAGACTCTAAATAAGCTAACTGAATATCGTAGTAAATGGTAGGCTCTAGATAAGATTACTGAAGATCGTAAGAAATTTTAGGTTCTAAATAACCTTACTGAAGATCGTAATAAATGGTAGGTTCCAAATGAGCTTACTGAAGATCGTAATGAATGGTAGGCACTAAATATGCTTACTGAAGATCGTAATAAATGGTAGGCTCTAAATAAGCTTAAAGAAGATTGTAATAAATGGTAGGATCTAAAGAAGCTTACTGAAGATTTTAATAAATTGTAGGCTCTAAATAAGCTTACTGAAGATTGTAATAAATGGTAGGCTCTAAAAAAGCTTACTGAAGACCGTAATAAATGGTAGGCACTAAATAAGCATACTGAAGATCTTAATAAATTGTAGGCTCTAAATAAGCTTACTGAATATCGTAATAAATGGTAGGCTCTAAATAAGCTTGCTGAAGATCGTAATAAATGGTAGGCTCTAAAGAAACCTACTGAATATCGTAGTAAATGGTAGGCACTAAATAAGCTTACTGAAGATCGTAATAAATGGTAGGCTCTAAATTAGATTACTGAAGATCGTAATAAATGCTAGGTTCTAAATAAGCTTACTGAAGATCGTAGTAAATGGTAGGCACTAAATAAGATTACTGAATATCGTAGTAAATGGTAGGCTCTAAATAAGTTTACTGACGATCGTAATAAATCCTAGGCTCTAGATAAGCTTACTGAAGATCGTAATAAATTGTAAGCTCTAGATAAGCTTACTGAAGATCGTAATAAATGGTAGGCTCTAAATAAGCTTGATGAAGATAGTAATAAATGGTAGGCTCTAAATAAGCTTACTGAAGATCGTAATAAATGGTAGACTCTAAATAAGCTTACTCAAGATCGTAATAAATTGTAGACTCTAAATAAGGTTACTGAAGATTGTAATAAATGGTAGTCTCTAAATAAGTTCACTGAAGATCGTAATAAATGGTAGGCTCTAAATAAACTTACTGAAGATCGTAATAAATGGTAGGCACTAAATAAGTGTACCGAAGATCGTAATAAATGGTAGGCTCTAAATAAGCTTACTGAAGATCGTAATAAATGGTAGGCTCTAAATAAGCTTACTGAAGATCTTAGTAATTGGTAGACACTAAATAAGCTTACTGACGATCGTAGTAAATGTTAGGCTCTAAAATGTTTATTGAAGATCGTAATAAATGGTAGGCTCTAAATAAGCTTACTGAAGATCGTAATGAATGGTAGGCACTAAATATGCTTACTGAAGATCGTAATAAATGGTAGGCTCTAAATAAGCTTACTGAAGATTGTAATAAATGGTAGACACTAAATAAGCTTACTGACGATCGTAGTAAATCTTAGGCTCTAAAATGTTTATTGAAGATCGTAATAAATGGTAGGCTCTAAATAAGCTTACTGAAGATCGTAATGAATGGTAGGCACTAAATATGCTTACTGAAGATCGTAATAAATGGTAGGCTCTAAATAAGCTTACTGAAGATTGTAATAAATGGTAGGCACTACATAAGCTTACTGAAAATCGTAATAAATGGTATGCTCTAAATAAGCTTACTGAAGATTGTAATAAATGGTAGGCTCTAAATAAGCTTACTGAAGATTGTAATAAATGGTAGGCTCTAAATAATCTTACTGAAAATCGTAATAAATGGTAGGCTCTAAATATGCTTACTGAAGCTCGTAATAAATGGTAGGCACTAAATGAGCTTACTGAAGATCGTAATAAATGGTAGGCTCTAAATAAGCGTACTGAAGATCGTAATAAATGGTAGGCACTAAATAAGCTTACTGAAGATCGTAATAAATGGTAGGCTCTAAATAAGCTTACTGAAGATCGTAATAAATGGTTGACACTATATAAGCTTACTGAAGATTGTAATAAATGGTAGGCTCTAAATAAGCTTACTGAAGATCGTCATAAATGGTAGGCACTAAATTAGCTTACTGAAGATCGTAATAAATGGCAGGCTATAAATATGCTTACTGAAGATCGTAATAAATGGTAGGCTCTAAATAAGCTTACTGAAGATCTTAATAAATAGTAGGCTCTAAATAAGCTTACTGAAGAACGTAATAAATGGTAGGCTATAAATCATCTTACTGAAGATTGTAATAAATGGTAGGCTCTAAATATGCTTGCTGAAGATTGTAATAAATGGTAGGCTCTAAATAAGGTTACTGAAGATTGTAATCAATGGTAGGCTCTAGATAAGCTTACTGAAGATTATAATAAATGGTAGGATCTAAATAAGCTTACTTAAGATCGTAATAAATGCTAGGTTCTAAATGAGCTTACTGAAGATCGTAATAAATGGTAGGCTCTAAATAAGCGTACTGAAGATCGTAATAAATGGTAGGCACTAAATAAGCTTACTGAAGATCGTAATAAATGGTAGGCTCTAAATAAGCTTACTGAAAATCGTAATAAATGGTAGGTTCTAAATAAGCTTACTGAAGATCGTAATAAATGGTAGGCTCTAAATAAGCTTACTGAAGATCGTAATAAATGGTAGACTCTAAATAAGCGTACTGAAGATCGTAATAAATGGTAGGCTCTAAATAAGCTTACTGAAGATCGGAATAAATGGTAGACTCTAAATAAGCATACTGAAGATCGTAATAAATGGTAGGCTCTAAATAAGCTTACTGAAGATCGTAATAAATGGTAGGCTCTAAATAAGCTTACTGAAGTTTGTAATAAATTGAGGCTCTAAATAATCTTACTGAAGATCGTAATAAATCGTGGACTCTAAATAAGGTTACTGAAGATCGTAATAAATCGTGGACTCTAAATAAGGTTACTGAAGATCGTAATAAATGGTATACTCTAAATAAGCTTTCTGAAGATCGTAATAAATGGTAGACTCTAAATAAGCTTACTGATGATCGTAATAAATGGTAGGCTCTAAATAACTTACTGAAGATCGTAATAAATGGTAGACTCTAAATAAGCTTACTGAAGATCGTAAAAAATGGTAGGCTCTAAATAAGCTTACTGAAGATCGTAATAAATGGTAGGCACTAAATAAGCTTACTGAAGGTCGTAATAAATGGTAGGCTCTAAAAAAGCTTACTGAAGATCGTAATAAATGGTAGACTCTAAATAAGCTTACTGAAGATCGTAATAAATGGTAGGCTCTAAATAAGCTTACTGAAGATTGTTATAAATGGTAGACTCTAAATGAGCTTTCTGAAGATCGTAATAAATGGTAGACTCTAAATGAGCTCACTGATGATCGTAATGAATGGTAGACTTTAAATAAGCTTGCTGAAGATCGTAATAAATGGTAGGCTCTAAAAAATCTTACTGAAGATCGTAATAAATGGTAGGCTCTAAATAGGCTTACTGAAGATCGTAATAAATGGTAGGCTCTAAATAAGCTTAATGAAGATCGTAATAAATGGTTGATTCTATATAAGCTTACTCAAGATCGTAATAAATTGTAGACTCTAAATAAGGTTACTGAAGATTGTAATAAATGGTAGTCTCTAAATAAGCTCACTGAAGGTCGTAATAAATGGTAGGCTCTAGATGAGCTTACTGAAGATCGTAACAAATGGTAGGCTCTAAATAAACTTACTGATGATCGTAATAAATGGTAGCCTCTAGATAAGCTTACTCAAGATCGTAATAAATTGTAGACTCTAAATAAGCTAACTGAATATCGTAGTAAATGGTAGGCTCTAGATAAGATTACTGAAGATCGTAAGAAATGTTAGGTTCTAAATAAGCTTACTGAAGATCGTAATAAATGGTAGGCTCCAAATAAGCTTACTGAAGATCGTAATGAATGGTAGGCACTAAATATGCTTACTGAAGATCGTAATAAATGGTAGGCTCTAAATAAGCTTAAAGAAGATTGTAATAAATGGTAGGATCTAAAGAAGCTTACTGAAGATCGTAATAAATGGTAGGCACTACATAAGCTTACTGAAAATCGTAATAAATGGTAGGCTCTAAATAGGCTTACTGAAGATTGTAATAAATGTTAGGCTCTAAATAAGCTTACTGAAGATTTTAATAAATTGTAGGCTCTAAATAAGCTTACTGAAGATTGTAATAAATGGTAGGCTCTAAAAAAGCTTACTGAAGATCGTAATAAATGGTAGGCACTAAATAAGCATACTGAAGATCTTAATAAATGGTAGGCTCTAAATAAGCTTACTGAATATCGTTGTAAATGGTAGGCACTAAATAAGCTTACTGTAGATCGTAATAAATGGTAGGCTCTAAATTAGATTACTGAAGATCGTAATAAATGCTAGGTTCTAAATAAGCTTACTGAAGATCGTAGTAAATGGTAGGCACTAAATAAGATTACTGAATATCGTAGTAAATGGTAGGCTCTAAATAAGTTTTCTGAAGATCGTAATAAATCCTAGTCTCTAGATAAGCTTACTGAAGATCGTAATAAATTGTAAGCTCTAGATAAGCTTACTGAAGATCGTAATAAATGGTAGGCTCTAAATAAGCTTGCTGAAGATAGTAATAAATGGTAGGCTCTACAAAGGTTACTCAAGATCGTAATAAATTGTAGACTCTAAATAAGCTTACTGAAGATTGTTATAAATAGTAGACTCTAAATGAGCTTTCTGAAGATCGTAATAAATGGTAGACTCTAAATGAGCTTACTGATGATCGTAATAAATGGTAGGCTCTAAATAAGCTTGCTGAAGATCGTAATAAATGGTAGGCTCTAAAAAATCTTAGATGAAGATCGTAATAAATGGTAGGCTCTAAATAAGCTCACTGAAGATTGTAATAAATGGTAGGCTCTAAATAAACTTACTGAAGATCGTAATAAATGGTAGGCACTAAATAAGTGTACTGAAGATCGTAATAAATGGTAGGCTCTAAATAAGCTTACTGAAGATCGTAATAAATTGTAGGTTCTAAATAAGCTTACTGAAGATCGTAATAAATGGTAGGCTCTAAATAAGCGTACTGAAGATCGTAATAAATGGTAGGCACTAAATAAGCTTACTGAAGATCGTAATAAATGGTAGGCTCTAAATAAGCTTACTGAAGATCTTAGTAATTGGTAGACACTAAATAAGCTTACTGACGATCGTAGTAAATGTTAGGCTCTAAAATGTTTATTGAAGATCGTAATAAATGGTAGTCTCTAAATAAGCTTACTGAAGATCGTAATGAATGGTAGGCACTAAATATGCTTACTGAAGATCGTAATAAATGGTAGGCTCTAAATAAGCTTACTGAAGATTGTAATAAATGGTAGGCACTACATAAGCTTACTGAAGATCGTAATAAATGGTAGGCACTACATAAGCTTACTGAAAATCGTAATAAATGGTATGCTCTAAATAAGCTTACTGAAGATTGTAATAAATGGTAGGCTCTAAATAAGCTTGCTGAAGATTGTAATAAATGGTAGGCTCTAAATAATCTTACTGAAAATCGTAATAAATGGTAGGCTCTAAATATGCTTACTGAAGCTCGTAATAAATGGTAGGCACTAAATGAGCTTACTGAAGATCGTAATAAATGGTAGGCTCTAAATAAGCGTACTGAAGATCGTAATAAATGGTAGGCACTAAATAAGCTTACTGAAGATCGTAATAAATGGTAGGCTCTAAATAAGCTTACTGAAGATCGTAATAAATGGTTGACACTATATAAGCTTACTGAAGATTGTAATAAATGGTAGGCTCTAAATAAGCTTACTGAAGATCGTCATAAATGGTAGGCACTAAATTAGCTTACTGAAGATTGTAATAAATGGTAGGCTCTAAATAAGCTTACTGAAGATTGTAATCAATGGTAGGCTCTAGATAAGCTTACTGAAGATTATAATAAATAGTAGGGTCTAAATAAGCTTACTTAAGATCGTAATAAATGCTAGGTTCTAAATAAGCTTACTGAAGATTGTTATAAATGGTAGGATCTAAATAAGCTTACTGAAGATCGTAATAAATGATAGGCACTACATAAGCTTACTGAAAATCGTAATAAATGGTAGGCTCTAAATAAGCTTACTGAAGATCGTCATAAATGGTAGGCACTAAATAAGCTTACTGAAGATTGTAATAAATGGTAGGCTCTAAATTAGCTTACTGTAGATCATAATACATGGTAGGCTCTAAATATGCTTACTGAAGATCGTAATAAATGGTAGGCTCTAAATAAGCTTACTGAAGATTGTAATAAATGGTAGGCTCTAAATAACCTTACTGAAGATTGTAATAAATGGTAGGCTCTAAATAAACTTACTTAAGATCGTAATAAATGGTTCACTCTATATAAGCTTACTGAAGATTTTAATAAATGGTAGGCTCTAAATAAGCTTACTGAAGATCGTAATAAATGGTAGGCACTAAATGAGCTTACTGAAGATTGTAATAAATGGTAGGCGCTAAACTAGCTTACTGAAGATCGTAATAAATGGTAGGCTCTAAATATGCTTACTGAAGATCGTAATAAATGGTAGGCTCTAAATAATCTTACTGAAGATCGTAATAAATGGTAGGCACTACATAAGCTTACTGAAAATCGTATTAAATGGTAGACTCTAAATAATCTTACTGAAGATTGTAATGAATGGTAGGCACTAAATATGCTTACTGAAGATCTTAATAAATGGTAGGCTATAAATCAGCTTACTGAAGATTGTAGTAAATGTTAGGCTCTAAATAAGCTTACTGAAGATTGTAATAAATGGTAGGCTCTAAATAAGCTTACTGAAGATTGTAATAAATGGTAGGCTCTAAATAAGCTTACTGAAGATCGTAATAAATGGTAGGCTCTAAATATGCTTACTGAAGATCGTAATAAATGGTAGGCTCTAAATAATCTTATTGAAGATCGTAATAAATGGTAGCCTCTAAATAAGCTTAATGAAGATCGTAATAAATGGTAGGCTCTAAATAAGCTTACTGAAGATCGTAATAAATGGTAGCCTCTAAATAAGCTTACTGAAGATCGTAATAAATGGTTCACTCCATATAAGCTTACTAAAGATTTTAATGAATGGTAGGCTCTAAATAAGCTTACTGAAGATCGTAATAAATGGTATGCTCTAAATAAGCTTACTGAAGATTGTAATAAATGGTAGGCTCTAAATAAGCTTACTGAAGATCGTAATAAATGGTAGGCACTACATAAGCTTACTGAAAATCGTAATAAATGGTAGGCTCTAAATAAGCTTACTGAAGATTGTAATTAATGTTAGGCTCTAAATAAGCTTACTGAAGATTGTAATAAATGGTAGGCTCTAAATAAGCTTACTGAAGATTGTAATAAATGGTAGGCTCTAAATAATCTTACTGAAGATCGTAATAAATGGTAGGCACTAAATAAGCTTACTGAAGATTGTAATAAATCGTAGGCTCTAAATAAGCTTACTGAAGATCGTAATAAATGGTAGGCTCTAAATAAGCTTACTGAAGATCGTATTAAATGTTAGGCTCTAAATAGGCTTACTGAAGATCGTAATAAATGGTAGGCTCTAAATAAGCTTACTGAAGATCGTAATAAATGGTAGACTCTAAATAAGCTTACTCAAGATCGTAATAAATTGTAGACTCTAAATAAGGTTACTGAAGATTGTAATAAATGGTAGTCTCTAAATAAGTTCACTGAAGATCGTAATAAATGGTAGGCTCTAAATAAACTTACTGAAGATCGTAATAAATGGTAGGCACTAAATAAGTGTACCGAAGATCGTAATAAATGGTAGGCTCTAAATAAGCTTACTGAAGATCGTAATAAATGGTAGGCTCTAAATAAGCTTACTGAAGATCTTAGTAATTGGTAGACACTAAATAAGCTTACTGACGATCGTAGTAAATGTTAGGCTCTAAAATGTTTATTGAAGATCGTAATAAATGGTAGGCTCTAAATAAGCTTACTGAAGATCGTAATGAATGGTAGGCACTAAATATGCTTACTGAAGATCGTAATAAATGGTAGGCTCTAAATAAGCTTACTGAAGATTGTAATAAATGGTAGACACTAAATAAGCTTACTGACGATCGTAGTAAATCTTAGGCTCTAAAATGTTTATTGAAGATCGTAATAAATGGTAGGCTCTAAATAAGCTTACTGAAGATCGTAATGAATGGTAGGCACTAAATATGCTTACTGAAGATCGTAATAAATGGTAGGCTCTAAATAAGCTTACTGAAGATTGTAATAAATGGTAGGCACTACATAAGCTTACTGAAAATCGTAATAAATGGTATGCTCTAAATAAGCTTACTGAAGATTGTAATAAATGGTAGGCTCTAAATAAGCTTACTGAAGATTGTAATAAATGGTAGGCTCTAAATAATCTTACTGAAAATCGTAATAAATGGTAGGCTCTAAATATGCTTACTGAAGCTCGTAATAAATGGTAGGCACTAAATGAGCTTACTGAAGATCGTAATAAATGGTAGGCTCTAAATAAGCGTACTGAAGATCGTAATAAATGGTAGGCACTAAATAAGCTTACTGAAGATCGTAATAAATGGTAGGCTCTAAATAAGCTTACTGAAGATCGTAATAAATGGTTGACACTATATAAGCTTACTGAAGATTGTAATAAATGGTAGGCTCTAAATAAGCTTACTGAAGATCGTCATAAATGGTAGGCACTAAATTAGCTTACTGAAGATCGTAATAAATGGCAGGCTATAAATATGCTTACTGAAGATCGTAATAAATGGTAGGCTCTAAATAAGCTTACTGAAGATCTTAATAAATAGTAGGCTCTAAATAAGCTTACTGAAGAACGTAATAAATGGTAGGCTATAAATCGTCTTACTGAAGATTGTAATAAATGGTAGGCTCTAAATATGCTTGCTGAAGATTGTAATAAATGGTAGGCTCTAAATAAGGTTACTGAAGATTGTAATCAATGGTAGGCTCTAGATAAGCTTACTGAAGATTATAATAAATGGTAGGATCTAAATAAGCTTACTTAAGATCGTAATAAATGCTAGGTTCTAAATGAGCTTACTGAAGATCGTAATAAATGGTAGGCTCTAAATAAGCGTACTGAAGATCGTAATAAATGGTAGGCACTAAATAAGCTTACTGAAGATCGTAATAAATGGTAGGCTCTAAATAAGCTTACTGAAAATCGTAATAAATGGTAGGTTCTAAATAAGCTTACTGAAGATCGTAATAAATGGTAGGCTCTAAATAAGCTTACTGAAGATCGTAATAAATGGTAGACTCTAAATAAGCGTACTGAAGATCGTAATAAATGGTAGGCTCTAAATAAGCTTACTGAAGATCGGAATAAATGGTAGACTCTAAATAAGCATACTGAAGATCGTAATAAATGGTAGGCTCTAAATAAGCTTACTGAAGATCGTAATAAATGGTAGGCTCTAAATAAGCTTACTGAAGTTTGTAATAAATTGAGGCTCTAAATAATCTTACTGAAGATCGTAATAAATCGTGGACTCTAAATAAGGTTACTGAAGATCGTAATAAATCGTGGACTCTAAATAAGGTTACTGAAGATCGTAATAAATGGTATACTCTAAATAAGCTTTCTGAAGATCGTAATAAATGGTAGACTCTAAATAAGCTTACTGATGATCGTAATAAATGGTAGGCTCTAAATAACTTACTGAAGATCGTAATAAATGGTAGACTCTAAATAAGCTTACTGAAGATCGTAAAAAATGGTAGGCTCTAAATAAGCTTACTGAAGATCGTAATAAATGGTAGGCACTAAATAAGCTTACTGAAGGTCGTAATAAATGGTAGGCTCTAAAAAAGCTTACTGAAGATCGTAATAAATGGTAGACTCTAAATAAGCTTACTGAAGATCGTAATAAATGGTAGGCTCTAAATAAGCTTACTGAAGATTGTTATAAATGGTAGACTCTAAATGAGCTTTCTGAAGATCGTAATAAATGGTAGACTCTAAATGAGCTCACTGATGATCGTAATGAATGGTAGACTTTAAATAAGCTTGCTGAAGATCGTAATAAATGGTAGGCTCTAAAAAATCTTACTGAAGATCGTAATAAATGGTAGGCTCTAAATAGGCTTACTGAAGATCGTAATAAATGGTAGGCTCTAAATAAGCTTAATGAAGATCGTAATAAATGGTTGATTCTATATAAGCTTACTCAAGATCGTAATAAATTGTAGACTCTAAATAAGGTTACTGAAGATTGTAATAAATGGTAGTCTCTAAATAAGCTCACTGAAGGTCGTAATAAATGGTAGGCTCTAGATGAGCTTACTGAAGATCGTAACAAATGGTAGGCTCTAAATAAACTTACTGATGATCGTAATAAATGGTAGCCTCTAGATAAGCTTACTCAAGATCGTAATAAATTGTAGACTCTAAATAAGCTAACTGAATATCGTAGTAAATGGTAGGCTCTAGATAAGATTACTGAAGATCGTAAGAAATGTTAGGTTCTAAATAAGCTTACTGAAGATCGTAATAAATGGTAGGCTCCAAATAAGCTTACTGAAGATCGTAATGAATGGTAGGCACTAAATATGCTTACTGAAGATCGTAATAAATGGTAGGCTCTAAATAAGCTTAAAGAAGATTGTAATAAATGGTAGGATCTAAAGAAGCTTACTGAAGATCGTAATAAATGGTAGGCACTACATAAGCTTACTGAAAATCGTAATAAATGGTAGGCTCTAAATAGGCTTACTGAAGATTGTAATAAATGTTAGGCTCTAAATAAGCTTACTGAAGATTTTAATAAATTGTAGGCTCTAAATAAGCTTACTGAAGATTGTAATAAATGGTAGGCTCTAAAAAAGCTTACTGAAGATCGTAATAAATGGTAGGCACTAAATAAGCATACTGAAGATCTTAATAAATGGTAGGCTCTAAATAAGCTTACTGAATATCGTTGTAAATGGTAGGCACTAAATAAGCTTACTGTAGATCGTAATAAATGGTAGGCTCTAAATTAGATTACTGAAGATCGTAATAAATGCTAGGTTCTAAATAAGCTTACTGAAGATCGTAGTAAATGGTAGGCACTAAATAAGATTACTGAATATCGTAGTAAATGGTAGGCTCTAAATAAGTTTTCTGAAGATCGTAATAAATCCTAGTCTCTAGATAAGCTTACTGAAGATCGTAATAAATTGTAAGCTCTAGATAAGCTTACTGAAGATCGTAATAAATGGTAGGCTCTAAATAAGCTTGCTGAAGATAGTAATAAATGGTAGGCTCTACAAAGGTTACTCAAGATCGTAATAAATTGTAGACTCTAAATAAGCTTACTGAAGATTGTTATAAATAGTAGACTCTAAATGAGCTTTCTGAAGATCGTAATAAATGGTAGACTCTAAATGAGCTTACTGATGATCGTAATAAATGGTAGGCTCTAAATAAGCTTGCTGAAGATCGTAATAAATGGTAGGCTCTAAAAAATCTTAGATGAAGATCGTAATAAATGGTAGGCTCTAAATAAGCTCACTGAAGATTGTAATAAATGGTAGGCTCTAAATAAACTTACTGAAGATCGTAATAAATGGTAGGCACTAAATAAGTGTACTGAAGATCGTAATAAATGGTAGGCTCTAAATAAGCTTACTGAAGATCGTAATAAATTGTAGGTTCTAAATAAGCTTACTGAAGATCGTAATAAATGGTAGGCTCTAAATAAGCGTACTGAAGATCGTAATAAATGGTAGGCACTAAATAAGCTTACTGAAGATCGTAATAAATGGTAGGCTCTAAATAAGCTTACTGAAGATCTTAGTAATTGGTAGACACTAAATAAGCTTACTGACGATCGTAGTAAATGTTAGGCTCTAAAATGTTTATTGAAGATCGTAATAAATGGTAGTCTCTAAATAAGCTTACTGAAGATCGTAATGAATGGTAGGCACTAAATATGCTTACTGAAGATCGTAATAAATGGTAGGCTCTAAATAAGCTTACTGAAGATTGTAATAAATGGTAGGCACTACATAAGCTTACTGAAGATCGTAATAAATGGTAGGCACTACATAAGCTTACTGAAAATCGTAATAAATGGTATGCTCTAAATAAGCTTACTGAAGATTGTAATAAATGGTAGGCTCTAAATAAGCTTGCTGAAGATTGTAATAAATGGTAGGCTCTAAATAATCTTACTGAAAATCGTAATAAATGGTAGGCTCTAAATATGCTTACTGAAGCTCGTAATAAATGGTAGGCACTAAATGAGCTTACTGAAGATCGTAATAAATGGTAGGCTCTAAATAAGCGTACTGAAGATCGTAATAAATGGTAGGCACTAAATAAGCTTACTGAAGATCGTAATAAATGGTAGGCTCTAAATAAGCTTACTGAAGATCGTAATAAATGGTTGACACTATATAAGCTTACTGAAGATTGTAATAAATGGTAGGCTCTAAATAAGCTTACTGAAGATCGTCATAAATGGTAGGCACTAAATTAGCTTACTGAAGATTGTAATAAATGGTAGGCTCTAAATAAGCTTACTGAAGATTGTAATCAATGGTAGGCTCTAGATAAGCTTACTGAAGATTATAATAAATAGTAGGGTCTAAATAAGCTTACTTAAGATCGTAATAAATGCTAGGTTCTAAATAAGCTTACTGAAGATTGTTATAAATGGTAGGATCTAAATAAGCTTACTGAAGATCGTAATAAATGATAGGCACTACATAAGCTTACTGAAAATCGTAATAAATGGTAGGCTCTAAATAAGCTTACTGAAGATCGTCATAAATGGTAGGCACTAAATAAGCTTACTGAAGATTGTAATAAATGGTAGGCTCTAAATTAGCTTACTGTAGATCATAATACATGGTAGGCTCTAAATATGCTTACTGAAGATCGTAATAAATGGTAGGCTCTAAATAAGCTTACTGAAGATTGTAATAAATGGTAGGCTCTAAATAACCTTACTGAAGATTGTAATAAATGGTAGGCTCTAAATAAACTTACTTAAGATCGTAATAAATGGTTCACTCTATATAAGCTTACTGAAGATTTTAATAAATGGTAGGCTCTAAATAAGCTTACTGAAGATCGTAATAAATGGTAGGCACTAAATGAGCTTACTGAAGATTGTAATAAATGGTAGGCGCTAAACTAGCTTACTGAAGATCGTAATAAATGGTAGGCTCTAAATATGCTTACTGAAGATCGTAATAAATGGTAGGCTCTAAATAATCTTACTGAAGATCGTAATAAATGGTAGGCACTACATAAGCTTACTGAAAATCGTATTAAATGGTAGACTCTAAATAATCTTACTGAAGATTGTAATGAATGGTAGGCACTAAATATGCTTACTGAAGATCTTAATAAATGGTAGGCTATAAATCAGCTTACTGAAGATTGTAGTAAATGTTAGGCTCTAAATAAGCTTACTGAAGATTGTAATAAATGGTAGGCTCTAAATAAGCTTACTGAAGATTGTAATAAATGGTAGGCTCTAAATAAGCTTACTGAAGATCGTAATAAATGGTAGGCTCTAAATATGCTTACTGAAGATCGTAATAAATGGTAGGCTCTAAATAATCTTATTGAAGATCGTAATAAATGGTAGCCTCTAAATAAGCTTAATGAAGATCGTAATAAATGGTAGGCTCTAAATAAGCTTACTGAAGATCGTAATAAATGGTAGCCTCTAAATAAGCTTACTGAAGATCGTAATAAATGGTTCACTCCATATAAGCTTACTAAAGATTTTAATGAATGGTAGGCTCTAAATAAGCTTACTGAAGATCGTAATAAATGGTATGCTCTAAATAAGCTTACTGAAGATTGTAATAAATGGTAGGCTCTAAATAAGCTTACTGAAGATCGTAATAAATGGTAGGCACTACATAAGCTTACTGAAAATCGTAATAAATGGTAGGCTCTAAATAAGCTTACTGAAGATTGTAATTAATGTTAGGCTCTAAATAAGCTTACTGAAGATTGTAATAAATGGTAGGCTCTAAATAAGCTTACTGAAGATTGTAATAAATGGTAGGCTCTAAATAATCTTACTGAAGATCGTAATAAATGGTAGGCACTAAATAAGCTTACTGAAGATTGTAATAAATCGTAGGCTCTAAATAAGCTTACTGAAGATCGTAATAAATGGTAGGCTCTAAATAAGCTTACTGAAGATCGTATTAAATGTTAGGCTCTAAATAGGCTTACTGAAGATCGTAATAAATGGTAGGCTCTAAATAAGCTTAATGAAGATCGTAATAAATGGTTGACTCTATATAAGCTTACTGAAGATTGTAATAGATGGTAGGCTCTAAATAAGCTTACTGGAGATCGTAATAAATGGTAGGCACTAAATATGCTTACTGAAGATCATAATAAATGTTAGGCTCTAAATAAGCTTACTGAAGATCGTAATAAATGGTAGGCTCTAAATAAGCTTACTGAAGATCGTAGTAAATGGTAGGAAATATTTCACGTTAGTTCGAAATCTACCGCAGGAGGATACTGCGATGAATAAATGAATGAGTAAAGGTGATATTAAAAAATTCTAGGACTAGATCATTTTAATTTGCCCAGTGCACCTTTGAAAATAGTTCCATTTTGGACGTACTCTTTTATATCAAATACAGGTGCCGTCTGGAATAACCGTACCGGCGTTTTTTTTTTTTATTATAAAATAAAGCGTGCAGGTTCAAATAATTGTTCTGAACAAAAGTCATCGTAATTGATTCCGACATGGGAGGCCTGGTGGTTTTCTTGGCAATTGACCGTGTGTTTCGAACTTTTTTCTCGTGAATAGTCGGCATAGACGCTTATCATCTTTAACTGACACTCGTCCGGCCTTGAAACGCACGTACCACTAAAAAACCTGTGTTCAATCCAATAAGAAAATTTATCCAAATGCTTGACAGATCATTTCGTGAGTGTCGGTAGCAAATTCACATTTTTCACTTTGTTCACATGTGTCGGCCAACATTGAGGTCACAGAACCTTTCCAACAGAACATTACAGAACCTTGCATATTTGTAGATTGACTCAGTAGACTGCTCACAAATGAGCCGTAGTTGCATGCTCATTTCTGCTGTATGGTATTGTTCCGAACACCAACATAACGCAATACATACAGCTCTGAAACTTTCAGATATGATTTCATATTTTTGACTGAAAAGGTTATTCAGATTGTTGCTAACATTACACATAATCGATTGATTTGTTTTTTATGGCTTATCAACCCTTTCTACGCTATTCAAAGCCGATACACATTCCAGGATTCTAAAAACAATTCCTTTTTTGGGAGTGATATGTCCCGGAAAGGGATATATTTGTTTGAAGTAGCAAAGTGTTTTTGGACTACTGTAACCGAGTAAGACAATCTAGCAGGTAAACGTAATGGACTGGTCCTCGTCGTAGTGGTAGGCAATAGGTGTAAGCAATAGGCTTAGCCAATAGGCGTCGTCTCTGTACCTCCACATCAGTCCGTATTTATGGCTGACACCAGCCAATCATATTACTGTGATGGGGAACCCAGGTGTATGCATATTCATTATATCAGTGAGGGAATATTGTAGTAACAATTTCTTGAAGATAATAAGGATTTTCGGATACAAGTTTTACTGTTTAATCCATAGATGGTGCAAAAGAAGAGTTGGCTTGATACCTTTCCCAAGGGTATTTGTGCATAAGTCTATGTAATGAGCCCGACTGGAATTCGAACTCGGCTTTGCGACTTCTCTTGTTTATTTACCCCAGCCGCACATTCAATCTTACGGCCCCTGTTAACCCCAATGGGTAGCCATCGAGGAACTGACACTACACATAAGAAGCGATCTATAAATGTTTAACGTAACTAGGCTTCTCTAGGTTTAGATGTTGTATAAGTGACCAAGTCATTTTGATATAATTTATACATTAATCATAAGTAAGCTGAAATCTCTTCGACCATTTACAAGCTGCAAAACGTGTACATGTAAATGCGGCTGGGAATTTTAAAAGCCTGTTTAATTAAGCGTTACATTAAAACGTGAAAAAAAAACATTTTTTTATCTTCATTTTTTTTTTCTTTCAGTTCATCGATTCGATAATTCCTTGGCCGCCTTTTTTCCTGTACAATATCAAATTCTGTAGAATAAATGATGCGTTTCTGTTGCTTTACCATGGTAACAAAGACGCAGCAAGTTCGATTTATGACATAGACAATTTCATTTATGTGAGAGTGGCTCTCCTGCGTAACGGATGGTTTGAGCAGAAGACAACATTCATTCTGTACCTGTTGATCTGTATGTTGTTTTAAATTAACAGCATGAAAAAAATAGGAAGAATAAATTTATTGTGTTATATGTGACTTTTAGGGTGTAATATGTACTAGGAATTTCGATCCTCACTGGATGCTCCACACTTTCGGCCTTGTGCCACATCTAAGCTACACATAGAAACCCCTCATTCAATTCGACGTGGTGTCACAGAAAGCTCGTCTCGCTAGATCAATTACGACTGAGTAGTGTGTTCGATCCTTACTGGATGCTCCACACTTTTGGCCTTGTGCCACATGTAAGCTACGCCTAGAAAATCGCCATATGTGAGTTGTCGGCCGTATTGATGAATTGAATCAAACATGGTTTCACCTGCAATATTATATGTTGAATTTTTGATAGGTCGGCAGAAACGGATTATGTGTATTTTTTTTTCCACTTGAGCAATTTCATGATGATGAAGACACGTTTCACGAACATTCCTAAACATATTTGCACCCGTATGCGACAAATATTGTTTTGCTCTGTATGATATTAAAAACTGACTACTTTTACTCTACTAATTCCTCACATTATTGAATTTTATGGTTTACCTATTTCTCTCTCACTCTCTCTCTCTCACACACACACACACGTACACGCGTACACAAACACACGCACACACGACTGATATCTTTCTTTTCTGTTATCTGTTCTTTTATTTTCTTCTTTTTTTCGCTAATTATTTTTTCTATGAGGAATTATATTTTTTTCTATGATGTTTTTGTTTGGAAGGGAAATCACTATTTGCCCATAGATGGGACCCTAACAGTGCTATCACCGCGGAAAACAACAACAATTAAGAGGTGGTTCCACACTCCTCAAAACCTCCAATCTCGCAACTACTTGTATGCATCCCTTTTGTTTTTGTTTGAGGGGGTTCACTATTTGCCTATAGCTGAGACCCCAACAGGTGCAAACATTCCTAGTTAGGGTGGACCTGGGAAAACAGTAATTAAGAGGTGGTTCCACACTCCTCAAAACAGTTCACTATGAAAGTATAAAAATGTATTGCTGCTGATTTTGGTTTAAAAATGTATTGTTGGCCATTTTATAATAAAAACGTTTTTTTATAACAAAATGGCCAACAATACATTTTATTTTACAAATACCAACATTACATTTTATAGCAAAAATACATTTTATCTGTAGTTGAAGGCATAGAATCGTGTTCAAAATATATTTATGTGAAGCCCTAAAATTATTAAAAATATTTAGATTTCAGTATTAAATAACCCGTAATGGTTGATATGCTGCAAAACAAAATCGACCAACCAACATGAAAGAACTTTCATGATATTAATTCATATAATATCCTACAATTTGTTAAATCAAACTGTATTCCAAAAACTTCAACAAAACTAAAGCGTAAAAGACACATATCACGACCTCTAGAAATTATGTCCGCACAAATATGTACATTAAATGTCAAATGATGAATTTTTTTTTTTTTTTTTGTGGTAAACAGAAAATTACAAGAACTATGAAACAATAAAGGAAAGTGAGAAGAATTCACCAAGTCCTCTTCCCTTATTTTTCAACCCAGAAATTTCTTTCTGATTCTAACTACAAGAGTCTTTTTTCCTCCCTATTGTAGAGTAATTGGTCATTGGTCAAATGTAATTGGAAGAAATGCCCAACAAACAGAATTGACAAAGTCTTCCAATAAACAATAACAAAAAAAAATGAACAGAGCAAAAATAATATTAAGCAAACAATATATGCAAAGCAAAAGTAGGCAAAGCGACATTTATGAGACAAAAAAGAAAGCTCACGAATTAAGAATGGTGTTAACACACAAAAGGGATACAGACAATTGATTGCAGTGTTCTAACTTCAAGACAAGAAAAGAAATATAGGGGATAAAAAATGATCTATCTTATTGGCTAGGAAGAAATCCCAGCATGCATTTGGATATTTTGTCTATAAATTTTAGTAGTGGGGGATGTTTTTACTGTCATTCCTAGAGAATTGAAACGAATACCTATTTTCATAAAAAACTTCTCATTGATACACATTCTGTCTATGGTAATCTCAGCATTCTTCTGTAGAATAACCTCTCTTGCCTCAAGTCTCTTCTTCATCTGCGAGGAAATCATCCAGTATTTACTGCCATATTGGAGGATTGATATTAGATAACATTTCAGCACTCTTTACTTTGTAGTCCTGGGTATGACGATAAACTACATCTGGCAGCAAGGCTTCTGATCAGGAGTTTGGCGATTTTGAGGAGTTTGGAACCACCTCTTAATTACCCGGAGTGGTTGCATCTGTTAGGGTCCCAGCTATAGGAAAATAGTGACCGCTCCAAACAAAAACAAAACAATATGAAAGTATGAAAACATATTTTTATAGTAAAAATACCAGCAATACATTTTATATAAATAAATCTCCAACAATACATATTTATGGTAAAATGACTAACAATACCTATTTATGGTAAAATCATAAAATTACTACAAAACTCACAAGAAAATTAAATTTCGGCATTAAATTGCCCATAAGGATGTTGATATGCCGTTAAACAAACAAATCGATCAATCTTCCCATCTACCTATCACTTACCTCTGAAATGCTCCCCTTCTTCATATCTGCCTCTCACTTTCCTCTCACATTCAAGTTTTGTCTGTTTTACTATCTCTCCTAATCTCTGTTCTGCCATCCATTTATACAAGCTCGCTGGATATGAGTTGTTTTCCTTTGTCCCTCTTGCTTCGAATATGCGCTGAAAGTGTAAAATTCTCCGAGCTATCTTTCCTCATTATATGTCCGACGTTTTCCTCATTATATCAACTGTTTCTTCCTGATGTTAAGTATAAGTGTCCCATTTGTTTCTATTTGCTCTAAAACTTCGTCTTTGCTCACATGTTCGGTCCATGTTATTCTCAGCATCCTTCTGTAGCACCATAATTCTGCTGCTTCAAGTCTCTTCTTCATGTGCTGATATTGTCCAGGATTCACTCCTATAAAGGAAGACCGATATTACATAATAGTTCAGTACATTTTTCTCCATTTCTAATGAAATTTTCCTGTTTCTTGATATTTTGCTTGGCTTTTGGACGGCATATTTCGCTTCCTCGGTTCACTTTCTCTCCTTTGTTAAAAATTTCCCAGATATTTAAATTAATGTACTTCTTTGATTTTCTTAACTCCAATTTGTAATTTACAACCATCTTTTGCTGACAACCATGCATTCTGTCTTCTTGCAATCGATGTTTAGTCCTTTCTTCTCGCTTTCTCCAGAATGCGAGCGATCATGGCTTTCTACAACTTTCTAGCACTTAGCAATATCTGCTTTTTAGTATCCATCCCACTCTCGTTAGGTACGTTAATGACTATTTTCCTCTGTCCTATTTGCTTTCGATATGTCATGTGAGGGCCCAATTCTCCAAGCCCCCTTTCATTACTACCCCTCCCAATCTCTGTTCTGACATCTATTTACACAGGCTCGTTAGGTACGTTAATCACTATTTTCCTGTCCCTTTTGTCTTCGATATGTTTCGATAGTTTCTTTTCTGTATCTGCTACCAACACTATGTTATCTGCATAACCTTCGTTGCTAAGCTTGTGGCTGCCAGTGACGAATCCTGGTATGGTTTATAGCCTTGTCTGAAGTTATTATGCAAACCATATAAAAACTCAATAACTCGATAAGTTCTGAACCAATATTTGTCAAATTTAAACTCATCCATTTCCACCCTTAGTAAAATATTTCATTATATTTTCTGCCATTTTTAATGGTTATTTTTTGAGACATTTAGAATTTACGCAATGGGCTTATGTAGATTAAACTAATATTGATAAAGGGAAGGATCTAACAATTGCTGAAAAACAGAAAATAACAATGTTGTTGAGTGAGGGAATGTCCACATTGGAGATATCAAAGGAACTTTGGAAAGATCATTGAATGATAAAGAAGATTATTGGAAATATATGTAAGTTGAGAATTCGAAGCAAAGGAAAAGCCTTTACGAACTTCCTGATGAACGTAAACTAAGGCGAGTTATAGCGAAACAACTACATTTGACCATTGCTCAAAGATTTGAATCAAGAAGGATAAATGGTGTAGAATATTTTGAGAATTGGGATCCATAAAAACATCGCCTTGGCAACCTCCTCTCACTAAAACAAATATTTTAAAGCATCAAACTTGGGCCAAGAAATACGTGAAAATTGACTTTTTTGAAGTAATTTTCACGGACGAAACTTGAGTGACATTTGATGAAACAGATGGATGGGCCAAAGGATGGATTTTATCTAATTCAGACTTGCGGATAAAAGAAGGCCACAAGGAGGCTGTTGTTATCATATGGGCTGGAATTGTCAACCAAACCACTATTGGACCATTCAAAATCAATGAAGCAGTTAAACTGAACTGTGCTAACTATTATGATTTTATGAACAAGAATTTCTTTACATGGTTCAAGTCCCAGTCTCGCAGTTTCAAAGTGAAATGTGTATTTATGCATGACAATACTCCTTTTTATGTAGCTAAAGTTAACAATGAATTATTTGAGTGTAAAAGATTTAAAGGAGAGAAGATAATGGAATGACCACCATCAAGTCTTGACCTGAATCCGATCGAAAATCTATGGCCAGTTGTGAATATGAAATGATGTGAAGGTGGCAAACAATATAACATCAAAGCAGACATATGGGAAGTAATTAAAACTACCATGTTGGAAATTGAACCTGCTGGAGTAAAAAAAGAATGTTAAATCAATGGCTAATAGATTATTGGCTGTTATCGAGAGGAAGGATTACTATATTAATATGTAAAGGATTCAAAGACTTATCATATGTGTTTGTTATTTGTTTTGTTATGGGTATTGATCAATTTTTGATGATTTTATTAGCTTTTTATTGAATAATATGTGATTATTTGGTTTTGCCTAATAACTTCAGACGGCAGTTTTTTAGAATACATCAAATAACTACAATAAAACATATTGATACTACCTATAATTTTAACTCAAGCTTTGTTTTGACATCTGAATTATTTATACATGACAATGCTCCTTCACGTGTAGCTAAACTTAATTGTGAATTATTTGAGTGTAATAGATTTAAAGGAGAGAAGATAATGGAATGACAACCATCAAGTCCTGACCTGAATCCGATCGAAAATCTATGGCCAGTTGTGAATATGAAATTATATGAAGATGGCAAATAATATAAGAGCAAAGCAGACATAGGGGGAGTAATTAAAACTACTGTGTCGGAAATTGAACTTGCTGAACTCAAAAGAAATGACAAAATCAATGGATAATAGATTATTGGCTGTTATTGAAAAGAGAGGGCACTATATTAAAATGTAAAAGATTCAAAGACATATATGTGTTTGTTATTTGTTCTGTTATAAGTGTTGATCATTTTTTTGATGATTTTATTACCATTTCGTTTAAATAAATTGTGAATATTTCTTTTGCCTAATAACTTCAGACGGCAGATTTTTATAATACATCAAATAAATTCAATAACTCCAATAAAACATTGATACCGCCTAAAGTTTTAACATCTAAATTAATAGTTTAAAATTTGACAATTTTTTCAAACGGGGTCCTAGCTATGGGCAAATAGTGAGCCCCGCTAACAAAAACAAAACATTATGAATGTATAAAAATACTTATTCATAGTAAAAATACCAGCAGTACATTTTAAAAATGACTAACAATACTTATTTATAGTAAATTTACTAACAATGCATTTTATAGTGAAATGACCAACAGTACATTTTATTTGTGCTTGAAGGCATACAATTGCTTTCAAAATATATTTTGTTGAAGCTATAAAATTGTGTTCAGATTATTAAGTTTTCGGCATTAAGCAACCCATCGAGGTTGATATATGGCTAAAAATCAATCAACCAACCAACTAAAAATCGAAGACAAATGTGTTCAATAAAAACTATACAAGCTCAGACTAATGTTATATACAAAAAAAAAACATAACAGTAAAGGCTACTTACCTTTATTTTCACCAACCACTCATTCTACTAATAAGGCTTACGACCATATCACATTGAAACAGTACCTAGATGGGTGATCGTTTGGGAATATCAAGTGTTGTAAGCTTCGATATGCAGGTACTGTAATGGATAATGACTCGGAATTGTTAATCGGAAAGCCGTCTTCTAATTTCCATGGGAAAGGTGTGAATCAACCTCTTCTCTCCCCAGCTATAGGTTAATTAGTAAGAATTGTATCAATAAACTATTATTGACTCAAAAAAATCCCTACAATCTAAAAATACTTTTTGGCTTTAAATAACCTGCAAAGGGTTGATAAGTCATAGAAAACAATTCAATTAAATTTAATCATTTTGCTTACAGAGAGATTGCTGATAGGACTTAATATATACTGATTCCAAAACCTTCAAGTGATAATCGTTATTTGCTTTACTCAGCACTGAGAACATTTTGGTCCGCAAACGGTTTTAATCAAATGTTCAGCTATCGCTGAACTTGATACATTAACACACCTATGTAAATTGTGAACCTTTTCCTTGCTGATTGATTCATTTATTTTTACGGCTTATCAACTTTTTGCGGGTTATTTAAAGCCAGAAAATATTTTTAGATTGAAAGAATTTTTTTATATAATAATAATCTACTGCCACAAGTTCTATTCATTAGTTCATAATTGAGGCGCTAAGATGTGACTCCATATTTTTCCCAAGGCTATCTGCGAGAAAGTACATATAACGAATCCGACTGGAATTGGAACTCGGATCTCCGATTTTGAATTGCGAGCCGTTATCCATTAGACCACCACACATAAAAACTTATAGAACCAAATATTCCCAAACGGTCACCCATCTAGATACTGCCCAGGGTCGACGTTGCTTAACTTCGGTGATCGTACGAGAGGTATCATTCCCCTTGCGAATATTGACTGGTGCAGGTTGGTTGATTTGTGCCTCTGACCTTTGAACCGTTCTACGTACATGATTAAATGAACTAATATGCTTTTCCTACCAGTTTATTAAAAGTTTATTAAAACAGTAATATTCATAAATATGACTCAAAAATGTGGCGTAATCTTCACTCAGCTATTCTTGGTACCAACTTTATTACTGGTTAATATATTAGTATTGCTATTGCCGTCTTTGTAAATGAACTGGCGAGGTTACATTTGTATTCTATTGGTTGACGCAGTTAATAAATATTCTTGTCGGTGTAGATATGAATATTGTTCCTTGTTTATTTTCTTCCGCTTTTTTTCTTTATCGTAAATAAATGGAGCGGAAAGATATGAAATTATACAAGCAATAAGCTTCTAAGCTTTTATTAAAGGACTTTTAAATAGTGAATCAGACAAAAGCAATAATAAAGAAGTGCATTACACATTTACAAAAAAAAATAATCCGCTTCAAACGAAATGTAGAACGGTTCTCTGATTTCGTTTGCTATAAGGCTATTTGTTTTTATATTTTAATATTCTGCAACTTTGGAATATGCACAAGCAAACATAATGATTCGTCGGTTTTATCACATCCGCCAAGAGCTAAAGATTTTTTTCAAATTATTCCAATATCCAGTAAGGAATGTATTGAATTATTTATTTGTCAATAACAGGCTTAGAAGTGCATCCGGAATATTGTTGCCTTACGAATCAACTGTCGGTTCTAATAGTCTATCGGAAAATATTCAGTTGCAGCCCCAACTGTGCATGAAAACTGAATCACCAACAATTTTCTTCAAGTTTATTTTTACACGCTTTATAGTATGAAACATAATAATGAGCATTGTCTTCTAGTCTTTGAGGTAGAAGTTCTACCCGTGTACCGAGTGACGGCACAAATATTAGTAGTCGATCGACTCTATGCAAAATAGGGAAAGTCTGTTATGTCCATTAAAATATCAAATACAATATTTATAAACCAATCACACTCAAGAAAACACTCCATCTCAAACCCCACCAATAAAATCCTAGATTACAAATCAGAATGTTTGTTGTATTAGCCATCATCATTTTTAGGTAGATACCAACCAAATATCGTACGGACGTAGTAGAAGACTTACGACGTTCCCTTTTAGGGCCAATTAGGAATAAATAAATAATTTAATTCTGGAGCCGATTTTGATACGAAAAAGTGTATAAAAACATACGAAATCCGTTCCCAAACAGGAATACACGCGGCTGTCACCAAACTCGACGCAACTTTTGCTTATGATCTTCACGACCTCATGTTAAAAGCCACAGCGTTGACAAACTTCAGACTACGACAACACCACCAACAGTAAGAAACAATTTCTAATTATCTCTTGTATCCACTTTACTATGAATCACGCACACACGTGTTGACTTTTTCATACAAACACACAGAAAACAACATTTTATTGTTTCTCACACACACACACAAAGACAGTTTATATTTTATTTCAGAACTTTATCAATCCAAACAAAAAGACATTACTTTCCAATTTATCGTCAACTGCTTGTATTCTTGTTGTTATATTAAATTAATATTTATTTGTTGAAACTACCTTGTCTTTTCTACTGAATTTTATTCCTTCAATGAAAATCGTGTAATTATTCTAGACGGCCAAATTACGAGCGACCCTGTAACGATATTTTGTCAATGTATCGAATCCCGACACTCCAAATTTTATCATTCAACAAAAAACCGAGTAGAAGGATTCCTACAAGTCCATTTTGCTTATGTCTCTACAGCTCCCAGAAAGGAAGATAGTTTATAGTGATCTCTGACATCTCTGTAATCTAAGTCTGGACTCATCTTCATTTTGATCTTCCAGCTGTCCATGTTGGATTCGTACGAACTATCCTCCATTGTTTTGGTTTTGTTTTGTTTTTTTCTCTCTCCATCAGAAGCACTCATGCTTTAGTCTTTCTCGGGTTCCTCCTCCTCTTCCATCTCGACTTTGTCGTCATCAATTCTAGTTTGTTGCTTTTGTAGCCGTATTATGTCTCTTTTGTGTAATAAAACTAACTTTTTCAGGGATTGATTCACCGTCTTTTTCTGTAGTACATTTTTCATATATTGAATATGACATTGTTCTATGCGATCTGATTTGTCTTCCTGTCAATGCGGAGGGATTTACATTCTACCAGCATATGGAATAGTTCTATAACTCAGTAATAGTCTCGGTAAGGAACAATCTCTGGTGTCTCTGGGTGAGTAAAATGCCTTCAATCCCATTTTCACCGTCTGAACCATTCAATTGCCAATGATATGGTGGTGTTTTATAAGGTAGCATCAATACATATATCCTCTTGATAGATCATCAGATTCTTAACGTCACCAGTTCGTACATTTTAAATGGCTATTTGAAAAATAGCACTTGCTGTTTTTACACAGGAAGATATATGCATCCATCTGAGTAAGCCTATTTAAATTCTTTAAATTTTTCATCAATGTGTATCCGATGTGAGGTCAATTTTAGCAAAGTATTTCACTCCCGGCAACCCGTGAATAGCAGTTTCAATGTTAGGAATAGCGAACAAATCCGAGCATATTTTGTGGGTTACTCCCATATTGTAATCCCCACATACCCTTATCGTCCTGGGTAAGACGTTAAACTACATCCGCGTCCTGGGTAAGACGTTAAAATACATCCAGCAGCAAGGCCTCTGATCAGGAGGTTTTGAGCAGCATGGAACCACCTCTTAATTGCTGGTGTTCCCAGGTTCACCCTGACTCGGGGAAGTATTACCTGTTAGGCTCCCAGCTATGGGCAAATAGTTAACTATTACCAGCAATACTTTTTGGAAAAAAATTATTACCAGCAATACAATTTTGAAGGAAATATATTACCAGAAACGGATTTTTGATAAAGCAAAATATTACCAGCAATAAAAAATTTTGTCAGCATTAAATAACCCATTGATGTTAATATACTGTAAAACAAAATAGACCAAACCAATCTAAACCAAAGAATACATACTCTATTCATACGAATCTATCCTAAAAATGTTGTCGGCATTAAATAACCCATTGAGGTTGATATGCCGTAAAACAAAATAAACCAAACCAAACGAAACCACATACGTTTAAATCTCTATCCAGGTTTCATAAAACAACAATAGTGTGGTCCAGTTACTACCACCAAGGAGAAAATGCTCTAAACCTTTAGTTTTGCAATTGAAAAAGTTAGCATATCAATGGGCAGTCTGCGATACTTGGAATAAGTAAATTGAATGTTCGCTTTGTATCCTTTTAACATCTTTGTGTCATTACTTCACACTGTTAATCAATTTGATTATATCCACTTTCAAAACATCTATATCCCAACGAGTCCATAACATTTTTTTTACATTTCACTACCGTAATTGAAATAATTTCAAAATGTGTATCAGTCTCGAAAGCACCTTCAAAACAACCTAACATTTTGATGAAAAGCCATCGAACTGTTTTAGTTTAACCTCACTTTTCATTTGTGTTAACCCATTCGTTCCCAGAAATGTATTGTGTTTCGGATGACATTACTTCCAGTATCAATTTGCATGAGAAAAATTATACCATTCAACTTAATCTTTTCTCTGGCACTTTCTCTTTATCTTTTTGTATCGCAAATACAGCTGCATTTTCCTGATTGGAGGTTAAATTTTCTATCCTTTTCTATTTTCCTTTTATGTTTGCTTACAAACATGAAAATGTTCTTTCTTTTCCCAATTCCAGCATATTTATCCTAAAGCTGGACATTTTTTCTTCTCCCATTCATGTATTTCTTATCGCCATATTTGCATCGCAAAAAGTAATTCGATAGGCTGTACGTTTCGGCATTACTCTTGGATGTATTGAATTTTTCAATTAACTTTAATTTTTACAGAAACTCTAGAAGCATCACACATACCTTCAATTAACCTCAACTGTATCAACTCTTCTTTTTCAAACTCACATAATTTGGAAGTATTTCGTAGTTTGTGTACCTACTGTATTATTGTTTATTTCTGTTCTCGTTTTCTCGCTAGATACTTTGTCCTCTCAGCAATAACCAACTTCTTTCTCGGCCTTAAATTTCTTTTTATAATGTCCGATATTTATGAAAAAGGTAAATCCTCCTATTCTATGGGATACGCCATATCAGAGATCTTTCTGATGGCCTCACACCCTGCCGAAACCAAAAAGATATCTGTAATATTATTCACCATCTTTCAACTTTTTGAACTTCTGGGCCTTTGTCTAGGTAGCAAAACAACGAATTAATGTTTCAACAAACCCCGGCTCCTCCAACAGTGTTAAAGATCCTATCGAAGATGCCATGCTGTTGTGATGTCTTCTAGTCTGTGATGTAGAAGTGAGATTTACTTGAACCCCCCCCCACCCCACTGAGTCAGGTTGTGACACAAAGTCAGTTTTTAAAATGGGGACCCGAGTATTTTCACTCAAGCGGCTGGTCTAAGCTGGTCATAGCTTGTCCAAGCTGGTCACGGCTGGTCTAAGCTAGCCATAGATGTTCTTGGCTTGTCATAGCTGGCCATAGCTTGTCCAAGCTCGCCAGAGCTGGTCTAAGCGAGTAATAGCTGTTCTTGGCTTGTCATAGCTGGTCCATGCTGGTCAGAGCCGGTCCAAGCTAGTCGTAGCCGTGATACCACCAGCACAGGAACGGAGCCCTGGGGCAGGTAAGTGAGCTTTACTTGACCCCCCCACTGAGTCAGTTTGTGATAAAAGGTCAGTTTTCAGCGTGGGAACCCAAGTGTTTTCACTCGGGCCGCTTGTCTAAGCTGGTCATAGCTTGTCCAAGCTGGTCAGAGCTGGTCTAAGCTAGTCATAGCTGGTCCATGCTGGTCAGAGCCGGTCCAATCTAGTCCTAGCCGTGATACCACCAGCACAGGGACATAGCCCTGGGGCAGGTAAGTATCCGAATGTATATACCCCCTCCAAGGAGGGATTTACACACGTAGAAGTTCTACCTCCGTATCGGGTGACGATAGATTTATTAGTAGTCGCTCGATTCTATGCAAAATAGGGCAAGTCCATTTTGCTTATGCCACTACACATTGTTGTGGGAAGCGAAAGGATAAAGGAGATAAAGAGAACGAATGTCAACAGGTCGGATAGCTACCTTGTATCTCCACGTAGTTGCTTGGTCACCCTTCTGAAACCACGACACGCAAAGGCATCTGGGAGGCGGAAGGCTCGGAAGAGCCTCAAAGCTCGGAAGAGCCTCAAAGCTCGGGGTATTTCTACTGTCGCAACTACACTGCCCGTTTTTAATCCGAGACAATGCATTTCTCAGGGTCCCTCACCCTCGTGGTTCAAACCACTCCTACTCAGTTAGTGTCGTCTAAACAGTACGGTAGGGTTTGTCGTCTTTGTCTAGACTACGTATTCTGTAATAGTATTTTTAGCACCTGAAACATTTGTCATCCCACATCCAACTCTACAATTGTGCAAATAAAAGATGGAAAATGATTTCAAAAAATCTCGAAAAGGCTTTTTTCCCAGCTAAAGTACCTCAGAAGAACCTTCAAAATCACGTACAAAGATAAAAGAATTGTAAATGAAGAAATAAGCTCCGAAACCATCACAGAAATGCATAAAGTTAAAAACTGGATGCATTTTATGGATTCTAGAAAAAAATGCAATGGTTTTTAATAATAAGGTTTGCTTGCAATGGGTGGGAAGGGGAAAAGATGCAGAGGAAGAAAACATGACGATCAAATTCAACAGAAGTTAACACACTTCATCAGAATTGGAAGACATTTCAAGATATTGCCATGGATTGTTTACGATTGAAACAGAAAATTCTTCATAGAACACTTTTTTTTCAGCTTGCGACAGAACGGAAACTCACGTGACTGAATTCTTCCCAGAATTCATTTGAAATTGTCATGTGGTTTTGGTGAGCCTTCCTCCTCCGTACCGCGTCTCAAGTCATCTTGGAAGAGTTGCTGGTAGGAGAAAAGGTGAATTTATACCTTTCCCATTGTGCTGTTTTCGTGTAAGTGAATATAATGAACTGAATTGGAATTTCTAGATTTCTCATTGCGAGCCGCTATCCAGACAATTACTTGATGCTCATTGTTGCTTGGAAAAAACCAATTTTTATACTACTACTACTAATAATAATAATGTAAAGACACACTTAAATGACACAATATCTATGCAAAATATATATAATAAACATAAGCACACCACACACGTCATATCTACGTTCTATGATAGTTTTTATTTACCTGCCTAAAGCAGGATATTACACAAGTTTTTTTTTATATTTTAGGGACCCATATCCGTACATATGGGACAAAAATTCTCCAGTCCTCACGACCGCTGTCACGCTTGCATCGATATTACACCGGTCCCACCTCTCATAGTGCAATGAGGAAGGTACTGTCGCAGAATTAGAATCCCCGGGGCTAGGCACTTTCTCCCATTTTAAATGAGTAGAAAACAGTTACTTCGTTTTGATCCAGACCTGAAGGCCGAGAAACGTTTAATGATAGATACTCAATATTGATCAGATTTCTTCTTTGGTATGTGCTGTTACTTGAGGACATGAGCGATTATGACTCTCCACAACTTCTTGTTATTTGTACCTTTGTAGATCGAAATAACGTTTACAGGTTTTAAGTAATGTCTGTCGCCTAACTATGCCTCCCACTATTTATTTTGCTATCTGTTTACACAAGATTGTTACGTAGGCTACATGCTATTTACATCCGTCTCTCTTGCTCTTTGTATGTCCTGTGAGTGTCAAATTTTCCAAGCTCTCTTTCCTCATTATGTGTCCTAGAAATTTCAACTGTCACTTTCTGATTTTAAGTGTTCTTTTGTTTTCATCCTTTGTAAAATTTCCTTGTTGCTTATGCGCTCCATCCATGGCATTTCTAGAAATCCTTCTGTAAAACCCCATTCCTGTTGTCTCAAATCTTCTCTTCATCTGCGAGAAAACTGTCCAGAATTCAATGCAATATAGGATTGATACTACAAAGCAGTTCGGCACTCTTCTCTTTGTTTCTAACGAAGTGTTGTCTTGAATATTAGATACTTCCGTACATAGGGATAAAATACTTATTTAAATGAGGATAAAAAAAAGTGTATTATGCTAGACACCATTATCCACCCCTAGCCATATAGCTAATGTTCCACAGGTCAGAGTGACATTTATTTCACTAATCCCGTATTCCCATAAAATTCCCACTTTAAATACGCCCTTGTGCCGTCTTCCGTTCGTGCGGGCGTCTACAAAGATCCGAGGAGATTACAGTCTTAAAAGCAACTTTAAATATCTGCCCAAAATTAGTCAAAACGTTTCATCTTACTCAACGTGTCTATAGCCCCGCCAGCTTGATAACGCATGCGCATTCAGTCTAGTATGAACTTCTTTGTGCGAATTCTGCTTTTGGAAGAAAAATCTTTTTATAACAGTTAAAATTGGCAGCTGTTCATCTAGCTATTTTCCGCCATCTTTGGAACAGATTTTGTTTTGGCGCGAACACAGAAAACAATCTTTCTTGGACATCTCATGCGTCTGATTACCTGCACACACACACACACACACACAGACGCACACACACACACACACACACACACACACACATATATATATATATATATATATATATATATATATATATATATATATATAAATTACACACAGACTATAAATTAATACTTATCCACTCAGGCTTTGCCTTAGTATTGCAAAGAGGTTTATATTTTGCAGACATCCCACATTAACTATACGCAGGCTAAGTGAAAAACAATACCTAATCAGTGTGAAAACAGATCGGCTTTGTCAGGCTATAATACCCTAGACAAACCAACTGCTGCCATATTTTACAAACATCTCACATTTGCATAAGCACGTAAAATACATTTTAAGATATACATCCACTTATAGGTGAATCTCGTCTTACAGATTAATTCATTATAGTTGATTGATTGACCACTCGGTTTTAATGACATATCAACTCTGTCGATTATTTAATACCGAAAATATTTTTTTAAAATGTGACTTGCGAACAGTTTTTTGGGGTCGTGGTTCAATCACCTTTCTGTTATGCCTATAGAATGGATTTATTTAATAGAATAATTTGTGGTATATACCAACCTCATCCTTCAAGGAGGCTACGATAGGCTCTATTTTTATCTTCCTGTAAAGGTCCTAATCATGTCATAAAATTGTTAATGTATAGGGACAAGGTCACTACAATAGAATATGTTTTACAATACAATAGAATCCCTGACAACCGGACTAAGAAGGCCTTTCGGATATGAGGATTTGGTTACAAATTCCGGATATGAGAGGTCATATTTAGATTAAAAGGTCTATAATGCCAAATGTCTCTCGGGCAAATGTCGGTCGCCCAAATCCCTCTCGGCCAAATGACCGTTCGGCAAAATTTCCTTTCGGCCAAATATTTGTCGGCCAAAAGACTCTCGACCAAAAGTCTGTCGTCCAAATGTCCGTTGTTCAAATGTCCGTCCTCCAAATGTCCGTTCGGTCAAATGTTATTCGGCCAAATGTCCGTTGGCCAAATGACTGTCCGCCAAATATCTCGGCCAAATGTCCGTCGGCCAAATGGCTGCTGTCCAAATGCCCGTAGGCCAAATGCCCGTAGGCCAAATGTCCGTCGGGGAAATGTCCGTTCGGCCAAATATTTGTCGGACAAAAGAAGCTAGGCCAAATGTCCGTCGGTGAAATATTTGTCGGCCAAAAGTCTCTCGGCCAAATGTCCGTCGGCCAAATGTCTGTAGTTCAAATGTTCGTCCTTCAAATGTCTGTTCGGCCAAATGTCTCTCCGCCGAATGTCTCTCGGCCAAATGTCCGTCAGCCAAATGTCTCTCACACACATGTACGTCAGCCAAATGTCTCTCACACACATGTACGTCAGCCAAATGGCTGTCGTCCAAATTTCCGTCGTCCAAATGAGCGTTCGGCTAAATGTCCTTTCGGTCAAATATTTGTCGGTCAAAAGACTCTCGGCTAAATGTCTATAGGGCCAAATGTCCGTCGTCGAATTGTTTTCGCCCAAAGGTCTCTCGGCCAAATATCCGTCCTCCAAATGTCCGTTCGTCTAAATGATATTCGACCAAATGTCTATCGGCCAAATATCCGTCGTCCAAATGTCCGTTCGGCCAAAATTCTCTCGGCCAAAACTCTCTCGGCCTAATGCCCGTTGACCAACTGGATCTCAGCCAAATATGTCTCGGCCAAATGTCTCTCAGTCAAATGTTTCTCTCGCACATGTTTCTATCGGCCAAATGGCTGTCGTCCAAATGTCCATTTGACCCAATGTCCGTCAGCCAAATGTTCGTCCTCCGAATGCCCGTCCTCCAAATGTCCGTTTACCAAATGTATCTCGGACAAATATCCGTTCGGCCAAATGTATCTCGGCCAAATATCTGTTAGGCCAAATATCCGTTGGCCAAATGTCTCCCAGTCAAATGTCTCTTATCCACATGTCCGTCGTCCAAATATCCGTCGTCCAAATGTCCGTGCGGCCAAATGTCCGTCAACCAAATATTTGTCGACCAAATGTCTCTAGGCCAAATGTCTGTTCGGCCAAATGTCTCTGGACCAAATGTCCGTCTGCGAAATATTTGTCACCAAATGTCTCTCGGCCAAATTTTTGTCGGCCAAATATCCGTTGGCCAATTGTCTCTCAGTCAAATGTTTCTCTACCAAATTCACATCGGTCAAATGGCTGTAGTGCAAATGTCCGTCTTCCAAAAGTCTGTTCAGCCAAATGTCCGTTTGGCCATATGTCTGTCGGCCAAACGTCCGTCGGCCAAACGTCCGTTCGGCCAATTGTCCTTTCGTTCAAATGTCCGTCCTTCTAATGTTCTTTCAGCCAAGTCTCTCGGCAATATTTCTGTCGGCCAAATGTCTGTCTTCCAAATGTCCGTCCTCCAAATGTCCTTCCTCCAAATGTCCGTTAGGCCAAATAAATCTCGGCCAAATATCCGTTGACCAAATGTCCGTCGGCCAAATCTATCTTACCCACACGTCCGTCGTCCAGAAGGCTTTCGTCCAAATGCCCGTTCCAAATATTCGTTCGGCCAAATTTCCGATAGACAAATGTCCGATGGACAAATGTCTCTCGGCCAAATGTCCGTCGGGCAAAGGTCTCGCAGACAACTGACTTTAAACCTCATCTTCGCCTGCCAAATGGCTGTCGTCTAAATGTCAATTTGACCCAATGTCTGTCGGCCAAATGTTCGTCCTCCGAATGCCCGTCCTCCAAATGCCCGTCCTCCAAATGTCCGTTTACCAAATGTATCTCGGCCAAATATCCGTTGGCCAAATGTCTGTTGACTAAATATCTCTCCCAGTCAAATGTCTCTCATCCACATATCCGTCGGCCAAATGGTTGTCGTCCAAATATCCGTCGTCCAAATGTCTCTCAGTCAAATGTTTCTCGGCCAAATGTCCTTTCGTCCCAATGTGTGTCGCCGAAATGTCCGTTCGGCGAAATGACTCTCGGCCAAATGTCTCTCGGCCAAATGTCCTTTCGTCCCAATGTGTGTCGCCGAAATGTCCGCTCCGCCAAATATTTGTCGGCCACATGTATCTCGGCCAAATGTCCATTCTGCCAAATGACTCTCGGCCAAATGTCTGTCGGCCAAATGTCCGTAGGCCAAATGGCAATAGTCCAAATGTCCGTCGGCCAAATGTCCGTCTTCCAATTGTCCGTTTGGCCAAATGTCTGTCGGCGAAACATCCGTTCGGCCAATTGTCAGGCGATCAAATATTTGTTGGCCAAATGTCCGTCGGCCAAATATCTCTCGGTCAAATATCCGCCCACGATGATACGTATATGAGATTCCGGTTTAAATCTAGACTATGGCGCCATTTCTCTTTGTAAGGCCACATTTTCATTATTTTTAATGACTATATCATTTCAAAACTGACATTGTATGCTTTACCAATTTGCCAATTTCTATCAGAATCGCAGAGATGTTATTATTAAAATAAGGATGCTCGTTTGTAACAATTATTAACAGTTTTCGTTCTTTGTCTCTTTCATCAATTCTGAGTGTGTGTGGATTGGTCAACAAATCTTGCCGCTACGTTTTTGTCAACCATGTCCACTCGTAGCCGAATGGTAAGTAAGGGCACGTGGCCGAGTAGTTTAAATGCGCGTTTCCCTCTCAGGTACGAATCTCACTATGGTCGATGGTGAGGTCATCCTGGGGAGGTCATCCGCTATTTCCCAGAAACTGTAACTAAAGATCGATCAGCATATTTGCAGTATAAACCACAGGTAGGCTCTGTGGGTGCTGGAACAAACACAAATGTGCCTGAGAAGGCGTCTGTAACAGGGATAGGCTAGCCGCCTTAGAAGACGGGTGTGATCGGAAGCGAGTAGCCAGCATGTACATGCTGAAAGAGAAAACACTGCATTATGACTGCACAGTCTAGTATGGAGACTCTACACTTACATTGATTATCTTTAGAATCAATATTTTTTCTTCCTTGTCTGTTGTGACAAGAATAAATGCCTTTTTATTTATTTCATTATTTTCTTTTTCGCATGTGGGGCGACGACTTCTTGTTACTGTCTCTTATAGCAAGAATTTTATTATAGAGACAAGTACGCGTACATGCGATGAACACGCTTACATTTATATTCATGTAGCTGGCTAGCGAGCTAGACAGCTAGATAGGTACCAAATACAGGCTAGATAGATAGATAGATAGATAGATAGATACTGAAGGTTTTGCTAGCAATTGAATGTGGCCGAATACACTATTTTCTGTCAGAACCACATTTGATAATCACAGGATTATTACCGGTAGTCTGGATTTTACTTACATTTGAATACTTGGGAAAATCTCGCTACCATTTCACCAAACTACAGTTAGATAATAATATACAAATTCGTTAATTAAAATAACTTGCGACTGAAAAATGTTTTGAAATATATATATATATATATGAAAAAAATATTCTGGTTTTAGCTCTCGAGGAGAAAAGTGAACTTGTTCATCGCTGCCGTATGCCAGTGGCTTAGAGGTAGATTCTTCGACTGATACCAAATTAGTCGGGTTTCGATCCTGCCTTGAGGCAATTAGATGTCTAGCCACACTTGAAACTTACCTGTGAAACAGCGAAATTGTCTGTTGATCAATATATAATTTGCGGAGGAGATTTCATTCTGATGAGTTGAACATCTCAGTCTTCACGAAATAAAAATTATAAATGAAATGGATAATTAAAGTCTCCGTCTTATTATTATCATTATAATGCTCTGTATTCTACATTGAGCTCTCCCTGGTTTTATATCCTCCTCGGAATTATTCCTCCCAGTCACAAACTGGTAAAACGTATATATATATATATATATATATATATATAGAGAGAGAGAGAGAGAGAGAGAGATTTATAGAGAGCTATTTATTCTGCACCATATGTCCTAATAGTGGATATATTGGTGAATCTGGAAATAATTTTAGATTTCGCTTCAACAATCATAAACAAACCATACGTCAAAACAATCCTTATTCCCCCATAGCTGAACACTTAAATCAATCAGGACACTCATTAGAAAACTGTAAATGTTTATTGATAGATTCTGATTTCAGTTCCACATACACACGCAGAAAAAAAGAAAAATACTGGATTTTAAAATTAAATACATATAAACTAGGGTTAAATAAAGACTTGGGTATTTTAAATCTTTATAAATATTTCAATAGTTAAATATTGTTTTAGATATACTTATTTTTTTTCAACAACATCTAAAATATTATTAGAGTTAGATTTACGTTAAGAATATTCGAACACAGTGGCGTCTCATATCACGTGACCTCCGCATCTCGCGACGAACGCTACTTGTAAACAAACAGTTATTTCTGAAGAAAGATTGAGGTCAATCTGAAATATCAAATATTAGGTTGGTGCAAAAATAATGTCGTTTTCTCACATATGTTACTATGTGAGAAAACGATATTATTTTTGCACCAACCTAATATATATATATATAAGTACATAAATACTTTCATAAAAAAAATTATTTTTTTTTAATTTGCAACTTTTTCTATATATACATATTAAGAAAGTATACGTGGCTTCTCATTATGCTACATATATATATATATATATATATATATATATATATATATATATATATATATATATATATATATGAAGAAATATACTCTTAAGAGGTGCTATATTTATGGGATAAAGAGATCAATATCAGAGATAGAGCGTGTGTAAATATAAATATAAAAATGAACATTGAAATCAATACTCAGAGGCGACAGGCTGTTTCATGCTAGGCGCAATCGGCGGCCTGACGATTGCGCATATATATATATATATATATATATATATATATATATATATATATATATATATATTGTCGACATGGAAAAAAAATAATAATAATCCCTTACTATAAAGGTAATTTACATTAACCAGAAAGAAAAAAGGCTTAGACAGAAGCGTCTATCTTTTTAAATTTGGATTTTTAATGTAACTATAACAACAAAAACATTTCGATTTCATTTTTGCCTTGAAAAAGTCGGAAGACGAAACGCGTCGGCAAAATGTAAGATTTTTTCCAATTGTCATTTGATACCAATCTGTCTTGTCCACAGAATTCATCTGGGAATTTAACTATATATATATATATATACATATATATATATATATATATATATATATATATATATATATATTATTATTATTATTATTATTATTACAATAATATCAAAATCCGTTACTCAGAGTATGATGTAATAACAATTATCAGGCGGATATAATCCGGAATTGAGTATTAAGTTTATTTTATATAATTTAAGCTTTTAGCTTTTACTCTTGCGATAGTAACGCTCGATTTCTTTAGGCTGGAATGATAAGCAAATCACTAAGGAAAAAGCAGTAAGCATTTTTTTAGGACAAGAGGAGCAAAATATTAAATTAACTCGTCAAATTCGATTTACTGGTCACTAATCCTCAAAAGTGTCAACGGCATTTTCTTTACACACAGTGTTGTCTTTCATTCCATCCTAACGAAGCCGAAACTAACACTCATTGGCGAAACGTTTTTTTAAAAGTTTTTTTTCCATTTTATCCCATTATCCTTCCGAGTTGTCAAAAGATAAATTTCAACCAATCACAATTAGTCTGAGTAAATTCAAAAACGCTCGAGTTTATTTTTTCCTGAAAGCAGATAAATATAAATCTTTGCAACAGGTCGTTGTCAGTAAAAAAATGCTAGTTCGTCAACACAAATCTACAGCACACGACTCTTTTTTATTCAAAAGGAAAAGCGAAACTGTTAGAAATAAGGAAAACTCAAAGATCATCGATTACTGAAGCTATATGCCTACTTGTACTTCCTTTTGTCCTATAAACTGAAAGTAAGTGACATTTAGTAGAATGTAAGAATTTTCTCTATATCAGATCTCTACATCTCTACGAGCATTTCAAATACATGTTCGGGGTTTATGTATCTTATTTGAATTGTTTGCGACGATGGATTCTCGCCAATTGAATCATTAACCTCTATATCTGTTTTTTGTATGAATGATTCATGTATTTATAAATTAAATTGCACCTTTATTGAAATTAAAATAACTGATCCAAGTGCAACTTTCGGATAATAAGTGCGACATTACTGTAATTATTGAACAATATAGTTCATGCCACTTTGACGGAAAATCTACCAGTAAAAAGAATTCTCTTATTGCTATATTTGTACAAAAACGGACAACCTTAAAATTTAAATTCAAACTCAGCGTTGCGACTGCACGTTCCAAAACAATAATACATTTCTCATAGCATTTTTCGGATTACATCTCTATTTTCGTTGTCCTCTTATTACTGAGAGTAAAAACAAGAACAAAATCTATTTCCATACCTGAGGATGTCTGTAGGAACAGACGAAAGCTTGTAAAAATAAAAAAGACCTTATGCAACTGAAATTTATAAACGAGGATCATATCATTCATGTACCGGTTCGGGGTTTATGTATCTTATTTGAATTGTTTGCGACGATGGATTCTCGCCAATTAAATCATTAACCTCTGTATTTGTTTTTTGTATGAATGATTCATGAATTTAAAAATTAACTTGCTTACAAATTTACAATACAAACAAAATCTTTCTTGTGAAAATTTTAATAACTTAACGTTTAAATTTGACGATAATTACTAAAAGTTTATTTACGATATTAATTGCGACAATGGTTAATTATCAACGTTGCTCCAAATACACAATATATTTTCAACTTGGCACTGATTTCGATTCCGAGATTTCCTTTCGCTTCTCTACTCCGAATGAGACAAAGAATAAATATATTTTATTCATTTGAAAGAGAAGTGGAAATGTTTTTGGTGGTTTTTTTCCATTACTTGATATAAAACTAAAACTAAAACGTTTCTGTGTTCTCTTTCCTCTCTTAAAATGACGAAGGGAAATACAACGGGAGTCTTTTAAATAAATGTTAAGGTGTAAACGGACAATTCTTCCAGACGAATCTATTCTCCACTTTTGATCAATAAAAGAGTCTCAAATTGCTGTGTGTACTTTGTAGACAATCGGTTTTGTCAAAAACCTCAGCAACGAAAAATAATGAACAAAACCCAAATCAAGAGAATCAGTCTTATCGCAGACGATCTACTCTAAATATATTCCTTAAAATTCGATTTGAAAATATCTTTCATTGTATTTCGATCACATTTAGAACAGTACGTTTTTAAAGGTGTAAAGAGCAAACCTTAACCGCTAAATTAATTATCAAAACCTTTTCCCAAAACTTATCCAATTTAATGTACAATTATCAAATCACTTAACAAGACATACGAATCATATATATTTTGTTTTCTAACATAATTCAACAGATCATATTTTCATCTGATCCTCTAGCTTATTGCTTCCCAAAAGATGCAGCGTACCTCATAGGTTCGGCGGAAGAGGATAGCAGGTGAAACGGAAGAGGATAGCAGGTGAGGCGGAAGAGGATAGCAGGTGAGGCGGAAGAGGATAGCCGGTGAGGCGGAAGAGGATAGCAGGTGAAGCGGAAGAGAATGGCAGGTGAGGCGGAAGAGGATAGCAGGTGAGGCGGAAGAGGATAGCAGGTGAAGCGGAAGAGGATAGCAGGTGAGGCGGAAGAGGATGGCATGTGAGGCGGAAGAGGATAGCAAGTGAAACGGAAGAGGATGGCATGTGAGGCGGAAGAGGATAGCAGGTGAGGCGGAAGAGGTTAGCAGGTGAAGCGGAAGAGAATGGCAGGGGAGGCGGAAGAGGATAGCAGGTGAAGCGGAAGAGGATGGCAGGTGAAGCGGAAGAGGATAGCAGGTGAGGCGGAAGAGGATAGCAAGTGAAACGGAAGAGGATGGCATGTGAGTCGGAAGAGGATAGCAGGTGAGGCGGAAGAGGATAGCAGGTGAAGCGGAAGAGGATAGCAGGTGAGGCGGAAGAGGATGGCATGTGAGGCGGAAGAGGATAGCAAGTGAAACGGAAGAGGATGGCATGTGAGGCGGAAGAGGATAGCAGGTGAGGCGGAAGAGGTTAGCAGGTGAAGCGGAAGGGAATGGCAGGGGAGGCGGAAGAGGATAGCACGAGAAGCGGAAGAGGATAGCAGGTGAAGCAGAAGAGGATAGCAGGTGAGGCGGAAGAGGATAGCAGGTGAAGCAGAAGAGGATAGCAGGTGAGGCGGAAGAGGATAGCAGGTAAGGCAGAAGAGGATAGCAGGTGAGGCAGAACGATTGGAAGTCAATCAAAGATTTGGAAACAGACTCAAGAAATTCATATACCAAAAATAAATATGATTTCAAAATTTAAAATCTTATTATTGATTACTTGTAATTGCACGCATCAGTCCCACTATAAATAGCTATAAATAATTATTGACAGATTTATCATTGTGAAATTTTTGCATTATATCAAGTATTAAGAATATAGTGACTAAGCTCCGCAAATTGGAGGAGAGAGTTATCAATGATAATGCTCTGACTTCAATTACGCGGTTATCTCCCTTCAAACCCCTCTCTGCGGCTCAGATAAAAAACATTTTTGGAACCACTTCTCTAACTAAAGCCATTTTCTGTGTTTTGTCATTTTTCATATTGCAACGTGTTCCGGAATGGGTAAACTAAATAGAAATGATAAAATGCTAATTTTAGTCAATGTAATTCCAAACCCTACTAAACTAGTTTGAAATTTAGTCCGAAATTTGGATTATCTTTCTCTAAATTTTCGTATAAGCCTGAAAAACGCGCGAAAACATTACTCTTGCGGTAGAACATAGAGGTGAGATCTTCGCCCCAGACTTCGTCTTTCGGGTGACTTTCGGGTGTACTCGTGTATTCAGCAGGAGGCATGTCACGCACGTGTAAAGAATAGTAGCTGGTTGACTTGCAAAGACTCTCTCTCTCTCTCGCTTTGTTACTCTCTCTCTCTCTTTATCTCTCTCTCTCTCTCTCTCTCCAAAATAAAATGCGAAAAAAAGAAACCCATTGAAACTTACCTGTCGTTGATTCAGCCTGTTGATGCAGCGTCGGGGACTCTACTATAGGATTACCGATAGGTCACCAGAATCCAGAGCCGAAACGTAACGCAGCAATTGTATTTTGAGTTGTGTCCTTGCACGAGATTTTTTTTAATGTAGCAAGTCGTTAAAAGCCTTAATTAACGAGAGAAAAGTTTTTATAAAAGGAAATGAAAATAATTTATTTTAATTTTGATCCCTATACTTTTCCCTTTTAAAGAAGGTTCTCAGAATAAGTTTCGTCTTCGATCAACTGATAACTGGAAAATCGAAATGACTTTTGTGCTAAAGGTTAATCAGTCAGAACAAGTACTCAGTACTCCCTAATAATGGTAATACATTTTGGTAGATTTCCAACCGCTCTGAGATTTAAATGGGGACATTTATCTTGTGCAACTAATGACACTCCCAGCAGATATTTAGAATTGTCCAAAATGCGCCTTGCATTGCATGTACAAGTTATAATTGGTGCACGCTTAAAAGAACATCGACCTCTCGAATGTTATTGACCTTATTTATGTTCGAATCGATGTCTTCATTCTTTATGTTATTATCACACGGTTTCCGACGTTGTGCCCCGCGGCCTTCTTCATGTGTTTGTAGATGAGGGTCACCTTCTGGGAATTTAGAATTGAAACCTTTATTTAATTTTTGACAGTAAATTGTTCTCTTTCCGCTGTCTATCTCTCAAGATACGTTGTATTGTTCCAATTCTATTCTTACCTTATAGAATGTGCTTTATGTCAATATTCGACTCAATATGAATCTATCAAATGTTTCTTCGAGTAAAGTAAATGCTTCTCTGCTCAACTGATAACATTACCTCTGCTTAACCTACCTACTGAGTTATAAACACATCAGTTTTACCTTCGACATGAGAAATCACAGGATCATATATGAGCGACAGCATTTGTCAGTAACGTCCGGTTTTGCTTTTGAACATACGGTAAACATGGAGTCATAAGTTAGGATCTGATTGACAAGCAACGCTATACAGTTTGCAACTACACGAATAAAGAGTACAAATTTTCAGTATAATTCTTTTTATTTAACGTCATTAAAAATTGTAGTTTTCTGCGATTCATCGTGTACAGTCATTATAGCAAACGTTTATTGCTTTAAGACTCCATTTAGTAGTTATTTGGGGACAAAGCATCTTCTATACAAATTTGATTTTAAGAATGTTTTCCTATAATTCTGTTTGCAAAAATAAAACCTTTGCTTATAATAAATCTGTATTTGTGCTCATAAAAGAATCTTTCGAATAATGATTTACATATTGAACCAGACGTCGAGTTCGATCTTTCAATCAGTAACTTTTTCCCAGATTCGTATTATCATTTGATAATACAGTAAAATGATTTGTAATGGCATTTATCTGTCATATTTGAGAACGTGTCTGATCATTGCAAGTATTTTCAACATAAATAACGCATAAGATGTAAACTTGACTAGACGGTCTTTGCACATTTGAGATTTACTGCCTACGAAGGACTGTCAAAATTAACATTTGAGGAACCAAATGAGACTTTCCTTTACGATTCGCGTATCTTGTATGCCAAAAGCAACAACTAAAATGGATATCACATATAACGCGAAGAGAAAATAATGACATAATCAAGATGTTAAAGTTTCACATTAATTCAAACAAAAGGTTAAGATGAAAGCTCCCATCAATACTGCAATGTCACTGGACATGAGAAGCCATTTTCGTAGAAAAATTGTTTTAAGAGAAATATGTTATAAATTTCAATTGAAAATAGCTCTGGCTGCTGGGCGGGTGAATGCCCAATGTTTCCTTATAAGGAAACGGCTAATATTACAATTACTATTAATATAAAACAAAAAAATCAGGACGTTATTTTCTCTAATAACTATTTTACTTTCGTAACATTTAATATTAAGGAAAGGCAATGTCGCCTTAGTGCGCATCAAAGAATTCTTCTTTGAACCTAAAACACTTATCTGAGCATTCTTTCTATTTATCAAAATAATCTGAAACGTGAAATAAAAATGGGTATCTTTCGAGATTGCACATCAAATTTCTTATTCTGTTCCTGTTTATCCGGCACACGACTTTTCAGGAATGCTTTTAGGTTTTGGATCAAATCTAAAATAATTCTATTTAAATCTTCTTTACATAAAACTTTGCTTATAAAAAATCTTTTATGTGTATTTGTGTTCATCAAAGTATTTTTCGGATAATGATTTAGATATTGAATGAAACGTCATGTTCAATCTTTCAATCAGCAGCTGAATTCGGTAATCATGGCTCTCCATATCTTTTGTCTTTAATTTCATTAAATTGCGAATTGCCATGGCATCTATTTGAAAAGTTGATAATGTGTCTTTTCCACAACTATCAATTCAGAATTTTCTTGTTGCCATCTACAGCGAAGATCTTCATTTTTCAAAGACCAGAACTCAGATGAAAAAAAATAATGTAGGCAAACACACAAAACTGAGACTAGAAGGAAAATCTCTGACTGCAAGGATTGTGGAGTTCACGGTGACATTTTGATCCCAACTGCAATCGACCTGATCGATGATGGTATATTTAGGTTTCGCTTTTCAATTCTACCGATAATATGTAAATATTTTTTTTACTACAACCCTGATTTTTCCTACATATTGTAAACATTCTTACATCGAACTCCTGTTTGCTTTCTTTGCTTGAAATAATAGTGAAGATTTCTAAAGGAACCGGAATGAAAATAGCGAAGATGGTTAAGAATATGAGCCAGATGTAGCTAAGGAACTTGGAATTTCATGAAGCGACATTTCAGAAATACTCTTAAAATTTCAAGACATTGGAAGTCTTCCGGATTTACCAATATATAGTCATTGTCGAAAACTGATCATAACAACCAAATAGATAGCAAGACAAAAGTCAAATCGATGACTGAGATTTATTCAATTTCGTCACACGAAGCGCATCTTTCGAAAACAGAAATTAAAGAGGTATATTTCAATTAATAAAACAACATTAAATAAAAAAGGCAAGATTATGTTTAGTCAAAGAGGAATGAAATATGAGATTCTGGTGTTTGGAATAAGATCCCATGCAGTAATGAAATTAGGAACATTCTAAGCAAGAATTTATCAGGCCTACAAGAAAGCGAAATGACCCAAATCAGTGAAAATTAAAATAAAGCCAAACACATTCAGTTTCTATAAGATTATTTGATATCAGACTTGTATGAAAGCGAGATTTTTCAATATGACAGGACATCATGTCTCAGAATGAGTCAAATACAATATATTCTAACTGATTAAATCTAACTCTCTAAAGAGAAGGCAATGGATATTTTATGTTTGTTTTAAGTTATCCTGACAAGGATGATGAGAAAGATATAGCAAAAAACATACCTTCCTCGATTATCGTTGTACAGACTAATAAGGACACAAAATTAAATATCACATACGTAAAATTATTGTTTACTCATTCCGAAATTCGTCAATAAATATCAACGAATGGGTGTGCGACTCTTGGTGGGTGGGACTTTCTCTGAACTTGGATTTCTTCTCGTGAAGATATATGAGATATTCTGCCTCCTCATTCTCTAGGGTGGAGTGCTTATATGTTTGCCTGTTCTTCCCCGTGTGCATTTTCTAATTGCAGCTGGGTCAACCACCTATTTAAATGCCGGGGGTGGGGCGCCACTGAAAATTAGAAATGGTGCGAGTCTTCACTTGACATCTAGAAGGACGCCTCCCAGATCAACCCGCTGGAAAAAGAAAAGACAACATTTCATTTTTTTCTTTTTTCAAATGATTTTCTTTGATGAGCGACTCACTGAAATATTACGCATTACTCCCCGAAATCTGAACCGCGTGTTGGAAAAGCAAAAGATGCCTTGCAAAAGTTAAAAAATCCACAAAGAAATAGGAACTGTGATATCAATCCTCCTACATGGCTTTGAATACTGGACATTTTCCTTGCAGATGGAAAAAAAAAACTAGAGGAAATATAAATGTGGTTCTACAGAAGGATGATGAGCATGTCATGAACGGGGAGCAAAGAAGAGCTTTTAAGAAAATGGAAGCAAAACGGTCATTTTTAGAATCAGAAAGAGACAGTTGGACACATAACGAGGTCGAATGACAGGTTATATCAAAGTTTAAAGGAAAGGCAACAAGCCACACCCAACAAAACAGCTTGTGTGAATGGGATGAGGGAACGGGGAGTGGGGCGGGGATAGCAAAGGGACAAAATTTGCTGTCCTACAAGGGATAAGGGGTTGCGAAGAATCATGATTATCTACGTTCTGAAGGAACACGACATATAGAGAGAAGAAGAAGAAGGAGGAGAAGAGGAGGAGGAGGAGAAGAAGAAGAAGGAGGAGGAGGAGAAGAGAAGGAGGAGGACGACGAGGAGAAATGGGAGGAAAAGGAATAAGAAGAAAGAGGGAGGAGAGGAAGAGAAAGGGGAGGAGAAAGAAAACGAAGAAGAGTAGGAGAAAGAGGATGAAAAGGAAGAAGAAGAAGTGGTTTTAACGCTACACTATAAGTAAAATAATTATATTTGAAGCATAAACCTATATATAATAAGTAGATAACTGAATGTCTCTGTTCACCTCTGGCTATGAGATACACATCATCCATGTCATGAACCTACCTCGTCTTTGTTCACTTCCTATTTCATCACCTGCATAGATAAGATGTTTTATTCTATTGACAGCATTCGTATAAATTTGTTCAGGTAGAATATAAATTTGTTGGACGAAACTGATTTTGGGACAAAGCCACATTGATGAAGCTCGCAATGAATCACAAATGAGCAAGACTAACAAGCAAACGATTATTTCATAACAGGGGGGATCGAGTGGAATACATAAGAGCAAAAAGTAGTTTGAATTGACGATCACTGAAATGTTTCACCGCTTGTTACGCTAACAAAATTTACACATCTTTAATATATATATTATTTGCTTATATGTTATTTTTATAGATACAAATATTTAAGTAAATGCTCTGTTTATAATAAACAGTATTAACGAAATTTACTGGTCTGATTGTCCGAGAGATCTCAAAGAAAATATGTCCTCCGACAGAAATCGAACCTGTACCCTACACAGAAACGTCATATAGCCTGATATGCCATACCATTTACCTACAGAGGAAACGGCTGGTTAGCAAGGTCTTTGAATTACAAACTTCCCAGAATTTTTCTCGGATGTTCGCATCTGCTCGAAGCGTCTCTTAAGGCAAACAAATGACATAATATATTATAAAAATGGACTAAAACCGATAATTATTTTAACATATTTATTGTTTATATGCTATTTTCATAGATACAAATATTTATCTATAAATATTTGTATCTATACATTCAGGCCGGTAAATATTGTTAATACTGTTTATTATAAACGGAGCATTTACTTAAATAGTTGTATCTAGAAAAATAACGTCGGACTTAGTCCATTTTCATTATATAGATAGATAGATAGATAGATAGATAGATAGAAGTGAACATAAAAGTCAACACTCAGAGGCGACGGGCTGTTTCATGCTGGATACTATCAACAGGCGGCCTGACGATTGCGTCCAGCATGAAACAGCCTGTCGCCTCTGAGTGTTGCCTTCAATGTTCGCTTTTATATTCATATATACATATTCTCTATCTCTGATATTGAGCACTTTATCCCATAAATGTACCACATCTTAAAACTATATTTCTTCATACATATATATATATATATATATATATATATATATATATATATATATATATATATATATGATAAAATATAGTTTTATGGTATGCTAAATTTATGGGTTACAGTGTTCAATACCAGGGAGAAATCGTATGTAAATATAGAAATGTACATGTCAACACAAAGAGACGACAGTCTTTTGTATGCTAAAGCCAATCTGTCGCCTCTGGATGAAGGCACACACGCACGCGCACACACCTGCACATATACACTATAAAAAAAATAAACCATGCACCAATGAAAAGTGCATATACAAACATCGAGAAGTTTCTGATACCCCTGACGAGTGGACGTAGTGATTCCTGGAGAGTCCATCTACGAAACTGGAGATAGGATATTGAAACATCAACTAGCTGACATTTTGACTTGTATTAATTTTCTCCCGCCTCTCTCTCTCTCTCTCTCTCTCTCTCTCTCTCTCTCTCTCTCTCTCCATATATATATATATATATATATATATATAGGGTAATTGAGAAGTAACTCTCTATTTCATGTATGATGAACTCTCTGCCTTGTAAATATTATAGTTAGACGGGAGAGTCCATCATACATAAAATAGGGAGTTAGTTTTCAATCACCTTATATATATATATATATATATATATATATATATATAATTATTTATTTAAAAATATGATTCCAACACGCTACATAAGAGTTCTCATGTTTCAAAACAAGAGCCGAAAACTTCAATATAATTATTTGAATTAAACTGAATTAAAGTAAGCTCTGTTCCATCTTCAAGCGAATTTTTTTTGGGAATAACTTATTTCTGAAATTTACGTGTTTTAATAGCAGATTCATTATTGAAATCAAAATTTACATGGTAACGGCTAGCGCGATTGTTCATAAAGAGTGGGCGCAGTGTGTTAATAATTTGTATCAGTATTATATGTAGTATAAATTTTTTTTTTAAATCCATAGTCCTAATAAATAGCTTAAATACCCTACAAAAAAGATAACCCTTTATGAAGTCGTCAAAAAACAAATGTTACGGCAGTTTTTGTTTTTTTTATATATATATATACACAAAACCCTTTCAGGAAAAGAAATAAAAAAATAAATAAATCTCCATGGACACGTAAACAAGACTAGACGAAAATCATCTTCCGTTTTAAATTTAGACACCCCAACCTTACCCTGACTTGACACCTATGAATGTAACTCTACACTGATACAAATTATTAACACTCGGAAACGTTCAAGGAAATCAGCCAGATCTGCCTCAGATTGTCCCGTGATATGATCAGCCTGATGCGCTTTTGATCAGGTGTCAGGAAACTTGTTACCCACCGAACAGAAACCTTCGTCATGCCAAGTTAATTTTGCAGAATATTCTCAACTCATCCAGCATTGTCTATTTGATTTATACTCAATCGTCTGTCATTGTGGTAAACACGATCAATGTTTTTAGTCGACCGTGGCAGTTGCAGGACGTCTAAACCTTGGATCATCTTCAAGAGTCTCCCTTCTAAATTCAGCTGCCCACTCTTCGCCTAATGTAGCAACAATGTCAGTATGAATGTCCTTGGAGTTTAAACCCTTTTTTCTGCAGGTACTAAATAACATCACGATGACAAATGACTTCTATTCATGTTAGTGTTCAGTTTATGAAGTATTTATATTTGTGGTATGTGACTGATGCCAGGAAATACCAGGTAGTCCGAATCGAATTAATGCCAATATGGAACGCTTGCTTTAAAAGACGATTACCCCTATATATATATATATATATATATATATATATATATATATATATATATATATATATATATATATATACTGTGCATTTTACATGTTAATAACTTCTATATTTCCAGACCACAAAACAACAATGTCTATCCAGAATATGTCAGGCATTCTGAATAATCTGAGGACCATTTGCAGCTTCCTGGTCTAATTTGGCAACAAAATCCGAGGAAAACTTACTGCGCATTCGTGAACAGACACTATTCCGTGACTGAGATGTTATTAAGTGATTTCGTTTACTGTGTGACTATTAAATTCACAATGTCTGAGTAGATGTCTCACTTTCATGCAGCTTTTGTTTAGGTCAAAAATTCGCAGCATCCAGGTCTTTCAGCCTCCTTACAATAAAGATTTGATTCTCAAATGTAAAATCGACTTTGAAACACCAGATTCGAGATTAAAGAGAATGCAGCTGATAAAAATCCCCCAAAAAGTCTTTCCCATTTAGTGGAAACTTGCTTGGTTCGTGGACATGTCAACCCTTTTTTTATCTCAATTTTGAGATGAGGAATAGTTAGTATACTTTCATTTATTCAAACTTTAATTTATTTTCATCTTGACTATTATTGATGTTATTACAGACACAACGTTTCAACCAAGTATACTATAGCCATCTTCAGGTGTTCATTGTTTTGGGCTGAGATGAAATATCTGGTGACTCTTGCGCTATTTTGTCCCTGCAATGCCAATACTTGTTCGTTCCTGGTGAACCATTAGTTCATTAACTCACGACCACTAGAAAATGACCATCAGGCAAACTAATGAATATCTGAAGATGGCCATAGGATACTTGATGAAACGTTGTGTCTATATCATTTATAATAAATAGTAGAATAATTCGTATAAAATTAAAATATATCAACTTTTGTTGTGTAATTTAATACTAAATTTTGTATGATGCATCCAATTAGTACTGAGCATACTACTTTGTCGTAATAGTCAAACTAGCTTCGCTAACTATTACTGCTCACACCGAGGCAACGGAAAAGTCAGAGACATCTTGGGTTAAGAGTATAAAATGTCAAAAGTAGTTTTAAAAGGATTACAGTGTCATTGCCCTAGATAGGCTTTTTGCTCGTTAACCTAAACTTGTTGGATAATTTTCGGTTGGACCTATCTTTTAATGTGTTTCTATGTTGAAGAATTCTGTTTTTACGCATCAAAAAATGTTTAGACGCTTCGTTAAATAATTACCCTTTGTCTCTCTGATTTATTTACATTATTACGTTTCAATTTTTGTTCGTTTACGAATTCTCGCCAGTGTCTTTTAAATTTATTATCATCATTTTCCAAGTAACTCGAAAAACAAAAGGTATTACTAAGTTGTGAGCTTATAAATTTGTATGCATAATTTGAAGCATAATGTATTTAGACGCAAAAGCACTTGACTAAATTATATCTCCCGTCTTCATGACTCCAAATCTTCGGTTATGATGGCTGGTTTGAGGTTTAATGTAATTGAATGGGTACTGCTAACAATCTCACCATTTTTCTACTGTCAAGTGTTGCTTTATTATATTATTGCGTTCCTGATAGCCCCGACGGATTTACAATAAACAAATCTTCAATTCAACTTCTCGTAAATCTGATATACTCTCAATATGAATGAAATTAATGACATTTTCTCTGAAACAAAACTCTTTCTTGCTAAGAACAAAAGAAAATCATAAAAATATCTTTCTCTTTCCTTTTTCTATTTTGTTCTCCTTTTCTCTTATTTTTATGTCTCATTCACTTATTTTAGGGCTATCTGCCTCTAGCTCTGCACTTTCCAAGATTGTATTATTATTTGATAATACAATAAAATAATTCGTAAAGACATTTATCTGTCACATTTGAGAACACGTCTGGTCTTTGTAAGTATTTTCAACATAAATAACGCATAAGATGTAAACTTCACTAGACGGTCTTTGCACATTTGAGATTTACTGCCTACGAAGGACTGTCAAAATTACCATTTGAGGAACCAAATGAGACTTTCCTTTACGATTCACGTATCTTGTTTGCCAAAAGCAACAACTAAAATGGATATCACATATAACGCGAAGAGAAAATAATGACATAATCAAGATGTTAAAGTTTCACATTAATTCAAACAAAAGGTTAAGATGAAAGCTCCCATCAATATTGCAATGTCACTGGGCATGAGAAGCCATTTTCGTAGAAAAATTGTTTTAAGAGAAATATGTTATAAATTTCAATTGAAAATAGCTCTGGCTGCTGGGCGGGTGAATGCCCAATGTTTCCTTATAAGGAAACGGCTAATATTACAATTACTATTAATATAAAACAAAAAAATCAGGACGTTATTTTCTCTAATAACTATTTTACTTTCGTAACATGACGCCTTAGTCTGCATCAGAGAATTCTTCTTTGAACCTAAAACACTTATCTCGCCATTCTTTCTATTTATCAAAATAATCTGAAACGTGAAATAAAAATGGGTATCTTTCGGGATTGCAGCATCAAATGTTTTATTCTGTTCCTGTTTATCCGGCACGCAACGTTTCAGGAATGCTTTTAGATTTTGGGTCAAATCTAAAATAATTCTATTTAAATTTTCCTTACATAAAACTTTGCTTTTCTTTGAAATCTTTTATGTGTATTTGTGTTCATCGAAGTATTTTTCGGATAATGATTTAGATATTAAATGAAACGTCATGTTCGATCTTTCAATCAGCAACTGAATTCGGTAATCATGGCTCTCCACGTCTTTTGTCTTTAATTTCATTAAATTGCGAATTGCCATGGCATCTATTTAAAAAGTTGATAATGTGTCTTTTTCACAACTATCAATTCAGAATTTTCTTGTTGCCATCTACAGCTAAGACTTAGAAAAAAGGTTAGGCAAGCACACAGGTTTGAAACCAATGTATAACAACAACTGCCATTATACAGGATGACCCAAATAAATTGACAACATTTAAAATGTTAATATCTGAATAACTACATGTCCCAGGCAAACGAAATTAAATAGGCTTGATGCTAAACACGAAAAGATATTCAAAGGGGTGTAGATTTTATAACCGATTTCACAAAACTTCAAAATTTTCCATATGCGCACTATCTGTGACACGGTAGTCCAGCTCCTGCCAAACACGCTGTAGCATGTCTTGCGTAACATTCTCCAGCTCCTCATTGCGGACTTATCTCAATGTGAATCTACCAGGAAGATTGATCTGGCCTGGTAGTGGTAATTGACAATACGCTCTTGAAATGTCCACGTCGTTCACCTGCCTTGACTCCTTGTAATTTTTTCTATGGGGCGATGTGAAAGGACACGTCTATATCCCCCTATTCCTACAAGTCTATATGGATTTAAGTAGAGAGTCACCGATGCGCTTAAGAATGTTACGCAAGGCATGCTACCAAGTGTTTGGTAGGAGCTACCGACCTGGCGTGTGTCACGTCACGGGTGGCGCGCATATTACACATTTGTGAAGCTTTGTGAAATCGGTTATAAAATCTATACTCCTTTGAATATTTTGTCCTAATTTTGATAATTAAGTATTTTCTTGTTCAGCATCAAGCCTATTTAATTTCGTTTGCCTTGGACATATAGTTATTCAGATATTAACATTTTAAATGATGCCAATTTATTTGGGACATCCTGTATAATGGTCTTCTTCGGCAGCTGTTGTTATACATTGGTTTCAATCCTGGACATGTAGTTACTTAGATATTCACATTTTAAATTATCTCAATTTGGGCGGGGGACACCGTGTATTTTCTAGCCTATGAAAACACCGCTGAAAACCACTTTGCTCAGACTTACTCGGACATAGTGAATGATTGGATTTTCTTAAAATCTATAGCAGTTTAAAGAATACATTCTCGTGTTAATTTTCAATGCATGCATACATTCTTTACTTGAAAATTGGCGCAAATACGTCTTCCCTCCGATTTATCTTTCTTTATTTGACCGTGTATGAGATTAAGCTCAGTTCAACAGCTGTCTCTTCACTTTTGTATGTTTATTTTCTGTTTATATATTTTGATATTTGCTCGAGTATAAAGAAAAAGAAACGCTGGAGAAATAGTGTTGTATTCAAAAAGCTGATTCCGTTCCTCATCAAATGATTCGTGAATGGCCTTTGTAAAAAAACATATCTTAATCCAAGAAATGTCTCTAAACGAGAAAGCCTAAGATATTCTGACATAAGCATGCAACTTAGAAACGAGCAAACGCAACGTCACGAATATCCTTTTTCTCTTTCAAACCTTATTTATTTATAATTTTGGTATTCTGCTTGCGGTCTTCTGATTAAGAGACTTATGCTTTTTAATCTTCCTGTCGCTTCCTCCATTCATCCTTATCAGTTTTCAGTGTTTATTTTTTATCATTTCCTTTCTTGATTCTAATTCTACCGTGTTACTTGCGTTATTATTGAAGAGCGTCCTGAATATAGCGATAAACTACATCTGCGTCCTGGATATGACAGCAAACTACATCCGTCAGCAAGGCTTGTGACAAGGAGGTTTTGAAGAGCATGGAACCACCTCTTAATTGCTGTTCTTCCTAGATCCAACATGAGTGGTAGTACATGTTAGGGGTCCAGCTATGGGCAAATAGTTAACTCCCAAACTGGAGTCAAAACACTATGAAAGTGTAAAAATAGGTTTTAATAGCAGCAATACATTTTGGGAAAAATATTACCAGCAATATATTTTTTGGAGAAAAAAAATATTAGCAACAATAATTTGCAATGAAATTGTCCAGCATTTATTACCATATAGGATTATCAATATTACATAACAGTTAAATATTCTTAAGTATGATATTTAAATTGTTTTATTTGTTTGATTTTGGTATATCCAATTTGTAATTTGCATCTTTCTTTTTTTTTCTGAGAACCATTCATTCTGTCTTCTTACAGTTAATGTTTAGACCTTTCTTCTCACTTTCCTTCACTACCTTCTGTAGGAGTTTTTGCAGTTTACTTTCCGTGTCTGCTATCAACACTGTCTCATCTGCATATCTTATGTTGTTAAGATTGTGGTCGCTAATAATAAATCCCGGTAGGACTTCTAATTCTCTCAGAATTACATATTTAATTTCTTGTACTTGATTTTGGAATTTCAAATTTGTAAATTGTATGTTGAACTGTTCCATTAACTGGCAACCATGCATTCTGGGTAGTAATGGGTAGCGGCTCGGATTGAGGAATCGGAGAGCCGATTTCGAATTCCAGTCGAATCCATTACATTAACATACGTACTAATACCCTTGGCAAAGGTATGAATCCTCTTCTTGTCCCTCCAGTTATGGGTAAACAGAAAGATAGACCTGGTTCTATAGCGTTTATTATGGCAACTGGTCTACCACGGAAAGAAAAGGCAACCTACTACGGGAAAAAATCTGCCTCGTCAGTCATGTATCTTTCGATAAATGATCGCCTAAGTGTGTATCACGCATGGTACGTAACTGACTGGGGGAATTTTTGAAGTTTCCTTTCTGTGTTTGCTATCAACACAGTATCATCTGCATATCTTATGTTGTTAAGATTGTAGCCGACTAATGAATATACATAAGCATCTCAACTGATAAGTAAACGCAAGATCCTGTGATGTTCATCATCACACACATACATACATACACAACTTCAAATTATACAACAACAAGCATTCATTGGATAATAAATTAACACTACTGCGTAATGAACAATATATAAATCGCAGCTATGCGACAATTTTATAATCGCTATATTTTCATGTAGTCGATTTCGTGCACTTTTGGGAGAATTGGATCCCAGAAGCTTTCATGGGTCCCCCCAAAGCTCACTCGCTGATTGGTCAATGCCAACCAATCAGATTGTATGCACGTGAAGAATGATTCTTCCCGTGCGCCGATGATCATCTATATAAGAAAGAAATATTCTTAGATAATTAGTGAGAATTCAGCTGCCAAATGAATCCACAATTGAAGCCATGCGCCAAACTTCTCACTCACACCACCACTCACGTGCTGAATCTTCCCTATACTCACATAATATTTTTTCCTTACACAGCAAAACTGTTGAAAACATTTATTACCAGAAACTACCACAACCTTCTTTCTTTCAGTGAACTTTGGAACACAATAGTTAAAAAGTGACAACGTTTGTTTTACTCAATGCATGCTTTTCTTTCACATCGTTGTTTGTACATCTTGTTAAATATAAGTTTTATGTGTAATAATGTCTTTGGCTTATCCTTTTTTCTTCACCTCAGTTTCGTTTCCTAATCTAAGTTGAATTAATGCGGTGAAGTCCGCCACAATCCTTACAATTATGACTCAATGTCCCAATATCTGTTAAAAATGATATTATTTACTTATGTCTTGGGATGAAGCCAAAGATTGCAAATAATGTATAAAAGAGAATTCTAATTTTTGTTGCTTTCTTTTCAAATCGTTTACTGTACACTAAGAAAGCTAAATCTAAAAGTGTTGATTGATATCAAATAAATCGATAAAGGTTGTTGTTTCTTTTTATTATTTTTCATTTAGTGTTCAACTAGAGCCAATTCCCTACTGAACAGATGATACTTGATAGCAACGTCACAAAGAAAGGAATTTTCATTTAAAACTCAATATAAAAATTTTTTTTATTATTACCACTAGCACTCAGCTTATATCTCCGGCGCCAGAGAAGTATAAACATCTGTGTATTTCTATACAAAATTATTTTAATGACACAAGTACGCAGGTGTAGGCTTTAAGAAAGCTTTATTCAACTGAGAATACAAGATTTGTGTATAGTGTCCTTTTATAGTCCCAGTAAAGAGAAATGGTTCTCTCAAAGAGGAGAGTAACGAAACAAAGGGAGACCACTCTTAATTATTCATAACAATTATATCAACAATTGCCAAGTTTGTATAAATTAACGTAATGAAATAATAGTCGCGGCCTGTCAGATGAGCAGGCATTTCATCGAAGGGACATATTAATCGAATGGACGTATTAACCGAATAAATCTATGGTTATGTTATTATTAGTTCCGCTTTCTAATGTCATCATTTTATAAAACAAAAGAAAAAACTATAAAACCATAATTCTTTGAGAGGATCTGTTTTTTCATAAAATTCTTTTAAAACGTAAAGCAGGTAAAGCGTAAGTTGGAATGGCACGGCTACATTACAAGAGCCAACAACATTTCCACCACCCTTCTAGAAGGAACGAACTTTGACAAAAGACGAAGAGGCAAACTGAGCAAAAAAAAGAGGGGGGTACTGACAACGTTACTGAGTGAACAGGAAGATCATTCACAGAGACTCAGACCTCATCGCGCTAGTGAGACTTATGGAGGGGGGTCTGTTCAGGTGTTCAGCTGGGCAGCGATTCTACAACCACACCCAGTTATTAGACTGATGGTGATGAGAATGAGAAGGAAGAGGAGGAGGAGGAGGAGGAGGAGGATAAGGTCCCAATTGGTAAGCAAAAGTTAAACACATTTTAACAGATATTATAAATTTATATTAATTGAACTAATGTTTTAATATTAATACAATTTTTAATATTATTTCTATTTTTAATAGTTATATATATATTTAATATTATATATTATTTATACATATATACGTCTTTAATATTAATCTATTTTTAATATTAATCTATTTAATATCAATCTTAATATTAATATTATCTATTAATATATATTATTATAAATATATATTAATATCTTTTTAATATTAATATTATTATATTATTGATATACATTATGTATTATAATATATAATATATATAATATATTTGTAATATGTATTATATATATCTAATGTATATATATTATATATTGTTTTGTGCATATATATTGTATGTATACTTTTGTGTATATATATTGCTTTTAACAATATATATAATATATATATATAATATATATATAAATTTATATATGTATTATAGTATATATTATATATATATTTATAATATATATTATAATATATATATGATATATATATAGTATTATGTATAATATATATTAATATTAATATTATTATGATTATATATTAATATCTGTTTAATATTAATCTATTTAATATTAATCTATTTTTAATATTAGTTATTAGTTTTAATATTAGTTTTAATATTATTTTAATATTAGTTTTTCACTTAATATAATTTTAATACATCTCAATATCTTTAGTTAGCTCTTTATTTCTTCTTGATTTCTTATAAAGAACGTTTTACTGCATGATTAGATATAACCGGATGGCAACTCTAGTACAAAGTTTTGTTGTGTGATTCAATATAACAGGATAGTAACCGGGGTTCAACGTTTTACTTCATATTAATGCCTGATGAAGAAATAATTAGGATTGAACATTGAAAAACGCAGGAAAACTAAGGAATATTCGAACCTGAAATAAACGAACTAAAATTGAATACTCAACCTACCTAGTAAACTCAGTTGCAATATGACAACGATTTAAGAGCTTCTGCAATTTCCAAAATTCCATAAGGATTTTGTGATTTATTTTACAAAATCCTAACTCAGAAATTCAGGCTTGGGATTCGATCTGACCGCATTCTAAAAAGGTCCAAATGTCATTGAATGATATTCATATAAATATCTTATGAAAGATATGAAATAGATCAATATCAGGACTGAGCAAACTTAAACTTGAAAGTAATGGACGCAGCTGAGACAAAAAGACGACATACAAAGGAAAAACAAAACAAGGTCTCTTCCCTATAAAACCATTGCGTTGATTCTGCCATTAACACATTTTTTGGGGGGGGGCATTTTTGCTCCGTTTTTTTCTAAATAATCTTTTTTTTTCTTAAAGACTTACGTCTACGTTATTTTTTATGCTATATTTTAATCTTTTTTAAATATATTTTGAAAAGTTATTTTAGTTTAACAAATGTTTTCAACGCGAATATATTTCTGACAGGGCCAACTGCATATGTTTTGATCCGTTTTTAAACAGATTAATGCTACAGAATCCCATAAAGAGTTTTACCAGTTTTATTGACTCTTGTATATCCAATTCAAGGCCAAAGAACCATTCAAAGGTAGAGAATTGCTGAATAAGATTGCTGTAAGGACTTACAGGAGGACAGCTATTCATACACATTACGAGGATATGTAGATAAATCTTGACTGTAGACTTACATTTTGTTTGTTTTGTTTTCTTTTAAGGGATATCAACACCTCAATGGGTTATTTAATGCCGACAAGATTTTTATTGCTGGTAATGTTTTTTTCCAAAAAATTTATTGCCGGTATTTATTTTTCAAAAATTCTGGGAATCATTTTTACAAAGTATTTCTGATATCAAAACCTATTTTTACACTTTCATGGTGTTTTGACCTCAGTTTGGTGGTTAACTCTTTACCCATAGCTCGGAACCTAACAGGTGCTACCACCCCGGGTCAGGGTGGGCCTAGGAACACCAGCAATTAAGAGGTGGTTCCACGCTCCTCAGAACCTATTGATCAGAGGCCTTGCGTTTGGACGTAGTTTATCGTCTTACCCAGGACGCGAAAGTAGTTGTAGTTTATCGTCATACCCAGGACTTAGAAAGATTAAGATTGTGATCGGAGATCATTCTCTCGGGAATCCGTTCCATAATGCAGCAGTTCTGTGAAAAAAAAACTGTTTGAGTGGTACTTCCTCCTCACCAATGGAATATAAAGGGAATGAGGATAAGTCGACTCTTCTCGTGAACTTGCGGGTCCTAGCTGTGAAGGTCTGAACTAGTGGAACCAAGGAACACAGTTCATCCCAATACCCGCCGTAAAAATAGCGACAGTGGCGAGGGGCTCTCCATGTTTCGTCTGTGGTAGAGTATCTGGAAAACAATTAATCACTCACAAGAAGGACGCGAGCGCATTTAAATTCTATCGGCGCTAGAAAGCGATGAAATGACAATAAATATATAGGTTGAACATGTGAACGCTTCCCCAGAATAAAAGAGTGGCTCTGGAAGCGAACATTATTACAATAACTGGCATATACATATAAAGGGGTTCAGTGTACTGGTCTTGTTTAAACTAGCGATCACCACAGATGATGCACAGTCTCCCAGCAACTGTAACTAAGGTCCGCCCAGCAGAGTTATCTCTGTGGGTATTGAACAACCACAAATGTTCCTGAGCAGGCGTCTGCAATAGCAAACGAAGGTATTTGGAAACGAATATTCGGCCATTATGGATATATGTGTATATATATGACACTTATTGCAAGAGAGGCCCAACCCTGCCAATCCTGCGCCAGAGAGGATCACGAGAAAGTCACATCCCTGTTGCCCATATTTGACAATCATTCAAGCAATTTCAATACTGGAAACCGAGTCACAGCCATCATATGTACATATGTGTGTGAGCAAGCTTTTCTCGCAAGGACAATTACGACTGAATAGTGGGTTCGATCCTCACTAGGTGCCCACTACTTTCGGCCTTGTGCCACATCTAAGTTACGCTTAGAAAATTATTGGGCACCTCGAGGCGATGTAATGGTTAGCAAACTTTTCTCGCGAGAACTATTACGACTGAGTAGTGAGTTCGTTCCTCACTGTGTGCCGCATAAGTTCGGCCTTGTGCCATATCTAAGCTACGTTTGAAAAATCACTATACGTACGTGTGTGTGTGTCAATTCATATGGATAGATAGATATATGCAGGTTGCGGAGGGTAAATTGTTGCCATTTTATATTTTTATTTTCGCGAATGCGTGTGGTTTCCGTTTGATTTTGCCGACTGCACAGTATAGTAGGATCAGTTAAGCACCGTCTATGAAAAAAAGGAGCACCATGACGCAATTCACTCCGCCAGAAATTTGGAAACCGCATGCTGTACTGCTTGGAATTCGTACGGAAAGCTCCAATATCAAGATGTCAATCTGAGGACAGTGCAGAGGATTCGGAAAGAGTTGGATGAGTCTAATGGTGATTACAAAAGTACGGCAGCAAGAAAAACTCACTCTGATCGTTCTGATAAGAAAAGAACTCACGAATTTGTTGGTGAGGGCCTCAGACTCAACACGGAAGATTACATCAAGTGCCTGAGGAGTTAGTGCTGCTCTGGGTCAAGAGGGTGGCTGCTGAAAGACCTATGTCTGGCAACAGGACTCTTCACCATACCACACAAACAGGGGAACGCAGATTTCTGCGACAACATCACCCATTCCATCTGGTCACTTAACTCCCCAGACTGCAACCACCTTGATTATTATGTGTGCGGGGCAGTTGAGCGAGAAACCAATAAAACTCTTTTTAACAATAAAGATGAACTGGAGGCAAGGATTATGAAAGCATTTAAACAAAAAGACCTTCCAGAAGAGTAGCAGGAGATTCCGAAGTAAATATATCTGTTAAAATGAGATGATGTCAATTTCTTTTTTGCGTAATTTGGACGACAATTTATACATCGCACCCTATATATATATATATATATATATATATATATATATATATATATATATATATATATATATATCCGTGTGTATGTGTATGTTTGTGTTTGTGTGTGTCATTAAAAACTACTGACAAGAGACTGCGATTAAGCTTTATATTTAATTTTCCGTATATTCATATAAGTTTTCTTTTCTAGGCACAAAGTGTGTAAAAAGCTTTCCGAATGTGCGTGTGTGTGTCTGTATTGTAAATACAGACACACGCGCGCACGCACATAAAGTTTTAAGGTATGCTGTATTTATGAGATAAAATGCTCAATATTAGAGATAGAGCGTATGTAAGTATGAAAGTGAACATTAAAGTCAACACTCAGATGCGATAAACTGTTTCATGCTAAACGCAATCTGACATGGCCTGATGATTGCGTTTAGCATTACACAAACAGTCTGTCGCCTGTGAGTGCTGACTTCAATGTTCACACACATGTATATTAGGTTGATGCAAAAATAATGACGTAATAATGTCGTTTTTTGACGTTAAAAAATACGTCAAAAAACGACATTATTACGTCATTATTTTTGCATCAACCTAATATATATATATATATATATATATATATATATATATATATATGTATAAATATGGGGATACGGAAAAATATAAAGTTTTATAACAACAGCAAATCTACAATGTTACAAAAGATTTCAGTAAAAAAATACACTTCAGACGCTAAATAATGTTAAGTTATTCTTCAAACAAGAAAAACTCAGTTGAACCCTTCCAACAGCAGCAACTACTAAAATGAATAGCATAGATAACAGTTAGTTGACTTGAGAAGTTATATTCTCTGAACAATTGTTTTCATAAAAAGATTGTATAAATTTCAACCAGTAGTAACATTAGCTGTTCATTCAATAACTGTCGGATGTTCTTTGAATAGAAACTACTAATTTCAATATTATGAATTGCATTAAACGCTTAAAATGTCGTAATATTTTTGCTTTGAACACTTGATGTCAAATTTCATTTCAACGAAAATTTAATGTTTTTTTAACTGTACGATAACTTTTTTTTTACGAAGGAGTTTAACTTTCAGTTAATATCCAAGATATCCTATTAACAAAGCCTTTTTTATATTATATTATATTATGCGACAATATTCTGTAGTCCTTATACTATGAATCAAAGCATTTCTTAACTGTTCCCGTCTGAGGTTTTTGTTGGACTTTCTAAAAGCTCTTTTGGCAAGCAACCAATTTGTCTAATACTCCATTTTTTTTTCTCTCTCTCAGGCAGTTTGTATTTCTTTCTTCTATTTTCTTTCGCCCACTTCTTTATTCTTTTATGGCCGCCCTGCTGTGCGTTAATCATTAATCATTAATAAGCTAGTTTAGCTGAATGTGTCAGTATGTAACGGATTTCTACGCGGATAATAAAATCGACGTTCCGGCTTCAAATTCCAGTCTTGTCTCCAACGTTCACTTTGGGAAAGACATGAAACCGTTTCCTCTTTCCTTTTGGTTAAATCGAAGGGTAGATTATAATCTCTAACTTTGTGTGATAATCAGTCTAAGGGAATGAAAGCTCTGAAATCCAAACCGTAAAGATGGCAAACCATTCCACTATCTTTTCCAATAAGCCATTGTAATTCGAAGATAATAAATAAACGGAATAAGTTGGAAACCCTGCACACCAACGTCCTGATGTTTTTAAAAAGTATTTTGGCCTTTTGTCAAAACGAAGCTTAATAGCAAAAACGGTACTTAAATTTGGTATAATACTTTTAAAAAAAAACTTGACTCACAAACTATTAGTAATGAGTTTTATCCTCAGCATGGGCCTTGCACTTGTGGTAGTGTAAATAGTTGTTTTCCTGTTTTATTTATCGATTTCCCGCTTCTCATATCTTTATCAATCGTTATGCTTCTTTTTTTTCAGCTCGCATTTATTTTATTTTATTCCTATCATTTGGTTATGTTACTATTCCTGATCGACTCTATCTCATCTGCTGATCTCTTTGAGATAAATTTCCAACTTATCTCTCGATTATAGTTGTGCCTTCTCTTCGCCTGTCAAGATTAGCATTCAATAATGCGAAAAATAAGGACCATCACTTTCGAAAAAAAAAAACTCCCAAATGGGTAAATAATCTACTAACTTGGACATTTCTTTTCCTTTCAGTTGAAGGCTGGTGTCCAAGATTCAGTTAAAGGAGAAGCCTTCTCTAAATCTTGGACAGGCATTGAAACTGCCCGTCCAATTGCAAGATCCAGTAATGAGGTGTATCTACCAAAAGCAATTCCAAAAAGGCTAAAAATAGTCAGTAAAATGTTGGATAATTGCGCCCCCTCCGCCTCGTCCCTCCTTCTCTCCCTCCCTCCCTCTCCTATTCCGTCTGTCTGTCTGTCTGTCTCTCTCTCTCCCTCTCTCTCTCTCTCTCTCTCTCTCTCTCTCTCTCTCTCTCTCTCTCTCTCTCTCTCTCTCTCTCTATGCTACTCTCCTTTATCGCTGTTGTCCCTTTTTAACACCAACTGACATTCGACTGAGCTTAATCTTGCCGTGTCAAACGACCATCACAGCGCTGAGGACCAATTAACTAGCTGGCTTTCTCTAACGTTTAAAATGTTGTCATGGTTACGTAAGATGTTACTTAGGCGTGTTTTAAACGTGACAAAAGCAACTCAAAGTGCGTTTGTAATCTAGAATAAAAACAAAAAGCACAATGAAAAATGAAGCAAGAAAGTCGTGGGGGAGGTGGACTTTTTTTAAGTTACTTTATAGGAGACATTTCGCCGACAGCTGTTGGCTCGACCTATCTCATAATGTACAAGCAATACTCAAATCTTAATCTAGTCTGGCCTTTTTGGCGTCTTTCCTTTTTTTTTTTTTCTATCCTCTTTTTTCATACCTATTTCTCTATCTGTTTTCTTTGGTTAGTTGTTTTTTTCTGACAAATTCCATCATTTTTAAACGAAAGCGCAATCCAAATCGTAAAGATATTTTGAAGGATTAGCGATTGGATGAAGAGAACAGATTTTCCATGTGTGGTCCCATCCTTCCAAGAGGCAAAATCTTCAGATCTGCCGTCGAAATACACACACACGCACACACACAAAATCATCAAAATATGGTTATCACTAAGCAACAATTTCTTGGTTTTACCAAATATGTATGGATGGCCTTAACTGCTGTAAGTACAAACATTTGCCTAAACATTTAAAGTAAATCTTTTTTTTTAAGAAATGCAAATTAGCTTAGTGTCTCAGATTTAAATAACACAGTTTTCCCTTTTCGTTAAATGCAGTATCATATAGCGTAAACAGCAAGCAAACTCAGGCACAAATAAATTATCTAAGGCTCAACACATTATTCAGACTATTGTCCTAATTTTTGTTGCCATATTTAATACAACGTTTCGGCCGTTCTACTCCGGCCTTCTTCAGGTGGTTGAAATGTCGAACTGAACCCTTTATTTCAGTCTGACTGTTCTAGTTCCACGTGCCATATTTAATGGATGTCAGTTATCAGTTATCTCCTGTTAATTTCCATCTGAAAGTTCTCCACTGCCTTAACCTTACCATAACCGGGTATTGAACTCACACTCTTTGGGTCCTGTCACTGGATCTAACTAACGCCTTTATCCACTGTGTCATGTGTCCTTGAGGTCAGATTTTCTGGGTATTATAAACCTAATGTCTCAGCAACCATTTTTACCAGTGCTCATATGGCAATTTTTGCTGTTATCATTACATGTTTTTACCAGAAAATTGCAACTTTTGTTGTTATTATTGCTTTTCTCCTGCACTCCTTATTACTGGTTCCCATATTGTATTCATTTCTATGCTATACTAACTGTTCTTTTTGTCTCTTTTGCCTTCGATATGTCTTGTGGATGTAAAATTCTCCAAGTTTTCTTTCCTCATTAGGTTCTCCAGAAATTTTAACTGTTTCTGATTTTAAGTGGAAGTGTCCTTTTTTTGTTCCTATTTTCTTTAAAACTTCCTCATTGCTCACATGTCTTGTCTATGGTGTTATCAGAATTCTTCTTTAGAGCCACATCTCCGCAGTCTGAATAATCTAAATAATGCAAGTAATCATAATACCTCATCTCAGAGATATAGACAGATATATAGAGAGACATAGACATAAAGGCCGGAGCGTACAACGGCCGAATCGTTGAGAATATGGCAATGAAGATTAGGATAGCCGTTCGAATAATGTAAATAACGCAAGTAATCATAATACTTCAAGTCGGAAATATGGACAGGTATTGCTATTAATTTAAAAAAAAAAAGCACACGATTACTCAAAATGAAAATTTTTACAAAATGTTACTCATCACATTGCTAACATGCTGTGGTGATTTGGGGTACCAGTTTATTAAAATGGGCCCATAAACTTCATTTTTCTTGA
>OZ010571.1:152290682-152498182 GCA_963932145.1 Acanthosepion lycidas
AATTGTTTCTTCCTCTTCTTGTGGAAGACACCCGAGATGATGCTCTCTGAGCACTAAACTCTTAAACTTTTAAAGGGGCAATCGTTATCTATCCTACATATACTTATAATCTGCAATTACTTCCTCCTCTTACGTCCATGTAACAACCTCATTCAGTAACCCTCTACATTGAGTGGGCCTTGTATTGAGTGAGCATTTAGTAAAAGAAAAGTTAGCGGTATAACTTGTTTGTATTTTCATTGATGGCTGCTCATTTAATTGTTTTTAGACAGCAAACGAAAAGAAGTATTTAGCAAATTTATGAAATGTTTCGTAATATATAAAACCGGACATAGGATATGAATCAATACACAAATTGGCAGATGCTGACTGACGGCTTTAAATAAACATTGCGTGTAAATCTCAATGGGAAATCCAACTGAAAAACCAACAAAATTATGCAAAAAAAAACATCGACTTTTCATTGGTCAACATTTATTAAATAAACATCACCTGTTTGCTCGATTCCCTGACCTTTGCGTCAACTTATTTATCGAGTTTCTAACAATCGGCCAGATTACAACAAATCGAGTGGGAATTCAATTTAATTCAATTAACTGATCGTGCTTAATTTAATTAATTAAATTACGAGAGAAACACTGGCAGTCAGAAAAGAAGTAAACTTCCGCAAACAAATTATCTAATGCCCAAAATGTTTTCGAGGTTGGTATCTTATTCGCTTAATTATGTCTTTCAGCGAAATCGTATGAAAACACTATTTACGATTAACTTTCTAAATAATAAATTTTACAAGCATCTTTGTTTTTATTTGTGTTGTTCACCAATCTTGGTATTTGTTTTTTGAATTTACAACGTTTAAAAATTTGGTGTATTGTTGATATTCAGTGTAATATTTTTTCTGCTTGCATACATCTGCTATTATATCATTTGCTTATCGAGGTGTGACCACAAGAAATGGTTATGTTTTCGGAGAAATTGGTTGAAGTTTTGGAGCTTCCAAAGCATTCTCTGTCAGGTTACTCCTCGTTATACCCGCTAGGTAGCATCGTAAAATTTACTGCCTTGTTCCTCCAGCTGTCACACAGCAAACGGATACAATTTTTATTCCCTTTAGATCGATCTGGGATCAAGTCGCGGAACTTGGGATCAGTTGATTATCTCGGTTCTTCTTAAACTGTAGTGCGTCATGTCATTTTAGGATCACACAATGGTCTTTTGCAGCTGCAACAGAAGAGAGCTATGGAAGTGGAATTTATTCTGGCATTTGTATTTCCCCCATTATGGGCATTATTATATCCATGATATAATAACACTGTAATTCACAGAACGGGATGGCTGAAAGGAAAACGAATGACAAAAATGCTTCGTTCCCAGAGAGACTTTTAGATCATTAAGACATACAAAAAGTATATATACATTATACACACGTGTCCCACGCGTAGAATAATATATCACATATATCTACACAGAGTGCAGAGTGTAAAAATAAACAAAAAGGAGGGGCCTTACATATAATACGGAGATATTTCTGTTTCTGGAGAAGCCATGTTTTTTTAAAACGGGTCGGATTCATCTACTATGTCCCAGACGAGGACATATTCCACGAACGGAAAACAGCGAGATTTGGCTTTTTCCAAATTGAAGATTGCGAGCCGGAGTTTCTTTAGCTATCTGGGAAATATATATCCCCAAAAGGAAACAGCGCCATACGTTTATAAGCTGCAAGGGGAAGCATACTTAGCCTCAACCCGGGCAGTTAGGCCCAGGCTAAAAAACATCTGCTCGGTTTGGCTGCTATCAACAAACTGAATGACTGGCTACTTTTGTCACTGTATCAAGTGATGTCACTAAGAGGATGTCACGTGACTCATGTTACTTATCTCCACCAAAGGAAGTTAATCGCTTTCTGTATCCCTGCACAGCCTTGAGATATACGGCTAGGAGCAACATTGGCTTAACAACTGTCTGGTGAATTGTATTCGCCTATCTACTACGATTGCACTAAAGTTTCTAGAACTTGCACGTCTTAGCACTTCCTCTTTCCTTTAGGATTTTGCGAAGGCATCTTAAATGGAACACATCTAAGAATGGCGAATTTCTTAGTTTCGCATGCATTTAAGGCAATTGAAATATGAATAGAATTATGTAATTTGAGCTTCACTCGGAGACTGATCTTATTTGAAGGCTACGCAGTATGGCGTCTCATAATGGCTCCATTAGCTTTTCCAATACGTTATATAAATCAGTACAAAAGAAAAGTATACAAACTCTAACTCTCTCTTCATTCGCTCTTCAACCACAGGATGCCATAGTAACGAGGCCTGTCTCTTTTCCACCTCGAGAGACTTTTTAGCCCCCGGAACAACGTATTGCATTGCATACAACACAATGCAATCATTAACCCTGTTCGAAAAACAAATCTAATGCAACTGCAATATCTGCATTACAACTTTTCACATAAATATATATTTCCATCCAAGAAAAGAAAATTTGCCACTTTACCAAACGAGCCAATGACGCTACAATTTGATGACTCATGTAACAAACTAGTAAGCTAATACTGTTACAATCCTTCTTCGTTTTATTATCTTGTTCTTATTTTACTAGTGTTGTTATTATGGGAGGCAATATTAACATGATAAATCATTTCTATTCGTATGTCAACTGTAATATCCATCGATGAAACGGGGCTGATTAAAAATGAGGTTCAGCTGGTGACGTTTATTCAATCGGTTAGCAATACAGATTTCGATGCGTCGGACACTGGTTTTATACGAAATGAACGCAATGTACGCTCCTTGAGTTGTAAAGGCGCAGAGATGTGATAGCAACTGATTACAGAGATGTGAAAGCAACTGATTACAGAGATGTGAAAGCAACTGATTACGAAACGTTGTTCTGCAAGAATGTGCAATTATCATTTTTTTTTAATTGTTGGATGTCTGTGGTGTTTTTACCCACTAAAAGTTTTCAACTTAGAAATATTTTGTGGGCCCTCCAAATTAACGAGCGTCCTTTATTTTTTAAAATTGGAATGTAGTCAGCTCAGAGAATAACAAGTTTTAAAAGGACCTCTATGAAATTGTCAACTTTGAAAATGCTGAAAAGTCCGTCATGTTCACACACCCACGAAGATAAATAGAATATGAGTGAGGTGTTATTTCTACTTGGAAACGGGAACCGCCAGTGAAAAACGCTCTCCCTTGCTTCTTTGCTGGCGAACCTGCAAAGCGGCGCACATGATATGACCAAGAGTTAAGGTAGGACTTAATCTCGACAACTTATTTTTTCCCAACCGTTTTGTCTCACACATACTTTCTACACATTGAAACATTTGGATGTCAGTGGCTTTAAACATGATTCCTAAATGTAAGCATTGTCTTTTGTTGCTTTTCTTTCAAATTCCAGATTTCTTTTACTCTCAACATGGTTACGACGTGTTTCTTTTTATGTGCAGTGACCCTCCACTTCTCCCTATCCCATGTAGCCCTCAATAACTTTTGTCACTTTGCTACTTACCCCAGGTCATGTTCTGTCATCCACTTGCTTAAGCTCGCAAGGTATGTCATGCGTTGCTTTCCCTTGTCTCTCTTTCTCTCTATTCGACCTGTGTGTATCAGATTCTTCAAGCCGTCTTTTCTCGTTACATGTCCCAGAAATTTCAGTTGCCTCTTCCTCATGTTAAGTATAAGCTTCTTCTTTGTTTGGATCCTCTCCAAAACCTCATCATTGCTCACACGCTCGGTCTATGATATCCTCAGCATCCTTCTGTAGAACCATACCTCCGTTACCTCGAGTCTCTTCTTCGTCTTTGAGGAAACCATCAACTATTTGCTGCCATAAAGTAGAACAGATGTCACTTAGCTGCTCAGTATTCTTTTCTTTGTTACCAAAGAAATCCTGTCTCGTAATACTCTGACTAGCTTTTGAAATGCGCAACTGAAAGACATCGCAATATAAAAAGTATTTTTAGGGTAATTAATAATATCCCACGAATATACCTCAAACAAAAATATAGGAATTAATATACAAAAATTACATTCAGTTAACAACAATACGTTATTGTCTGTGAAAACAAAATAAATAACATAAAAAAAGAGATGAACGTAGGCATCTATTTGTAGAGATATACTTTTTCGTACTTAGGTGTGCGTAAAGTTTCTGTTAAATATTTTGAAAGATTTACATGCGAGAAGAGATTTTTATGTGTTAATTTATTTGAATTATTAGGCAATTCTGTATGCCATCAAGTAAGGTTAGGGCATTGTATGTTGTTAATATGTGGTCCGATTAATCTGAGAGCAATGCCGTCGGGAGTTCTAAACTTCTGGTAGAACCACCCTTGGCGGCAAGGTCAAAGACAAGGGCCCAAACTAAGCGCGACCAACCCCAAAGACCCCAACGGTGGAACAAGCAGATGACAATTACAACAGATCTCAACGGTTGAACCCGCGTATGAAGAGAGCTACGCATGACAGACATTCTACAGAAGGCGCCACTCGAAATCATAACAGAGTCAGCGGCAGTCCGTTGCAATTTCATAATTGAAATCAAGTGTTTGGGTCACTTCCTGCCAAGTTGAGGTTCACCTTAAACAAATTCACGCCATCGGCACTTTATTTCTACTCTGATTTTCTTTCATCTCCAGCCAACACTTGCAAAGCCAAACAGCGATAGGGAATGGATGACGGAAGCAGGTTAGGGTGAAACTGAAAGCTTCTAGTCCTGAACATACACGTTGGCGCCATCATCATAAACAAAGCGATTAGCAAAGAAGAAATTAAATTTAAAAATAAAGATAAGGCCGACGACGATAACTATTATGTGTTGGGTTCAATGCGAGGTGAAAGTTCCCCATAGTAGAACAAGAAACATGCCATTTTTAATTCATTCAGTAAGTAAAGAGAGAAGAAAGGGTGACTCTTTTGTTCCTTTTTCTTTTCTATTCTGTTATGGCAAAGTCATCTAGCGGTCATTAACAGAGGTTCTTTGTCAGATAATTGGGGTCTTAAGCATTTTTAATCATTTCACTTCATGAAAGGCAATAAAAACACTAAGATGCAAAGGGTTGTTGAGTTTTAGAGAATATGAGAAAAATACTATTAAGAAGAATGAATAATAAAAGACAAAAGATAACGATTGACATTGCATTTAAGTTTTTGAAGATCAAAGTTGACTGGGAAGCAAGAAGTGCGATAGAAACTATTAGCATAGAATTTACGATTCCATCTAGCCAAACTTTAAAATGGTGAGACCTTTCCGCCGATCTAGTACTGCGTTTAAATTCATAACATTTCGATGTTCAGTTTTTGATTGATTTGATTTTTACAACTTATAGATTATTTAAAGCCTGAAAATTTTTACATTTTAAGAATTTTTTGGAGATCTGTCTGAGATGAGGTATTATTATTATTTGCATTATTCGGACTATTATCCTCATCTTCATTGCCATATTATACGCTCCGGACTTCTTCGGGGTAGATTGTGCTAGTTCATCTTCCGGATGTTTCTCCAAGGTTTGATTCACCACTTTTAACTCAAAACTCTTTGGGTCTAGTCACTGGATCTAACGAACGGCTTTATCCATTGAGCCGTGTGTTCTTGAGGATATTTGTGTATACATTTCCGGAACTTATAAACCTAATGACTCAGCAACCATTTTTACCAGTACTGGTAAGGACACACGGCCCAGGGAATAAAGGTGCTGGTTAGATCCAGTGACTAGACCCAAAGAGTTGTGAGTTCAATACCAGGCTACAGCAATGGTGAGCCAAAACTTGGAGAGTTGAGTTAAAGGAAAATAATTTAGACATCTGAAAGAGGCATGGCACGTAAAACTAGAACAATCTACCCCGGTGGACGAAATAAAGGGTTCGAAATTACAATCGCCTAAAGACGGCCGGAGCGTACAACAACCGAAACGTTGTGAATATGGCAATGAAGATAGGGATAACAGTCCGAATAATGTAAATAAATCTTTAGAGATAATAATGATTTTTACGGATGCAAGTCCTACTAATTAATTATAGCTAAGGGAGAAGATGTAAATTTATACCTTTACTTGGGTCTCGCATTTCCAATTCCGAGTCATTATCCTTTACACTACCCACACACCCAGGTTTACAATTCCTGGTATTTCCAAGTGGTCATTTATCTAGATACTAACGAGACTCGACATTGCTTAACTTCGGTGATCCTACGAGAACCAGTGTTTCAACGTGAGATGGCTGTAAGCCCCACATGTTCAATTCATGTTATTCTCAGCATCTTCCATTGTCTCATCTCCTCTTCATCCGCGAGTTAAATTGTCCAGCATTTACTGCCATTTTTTTTTATTTAAAAAAGTTTAAACATAATTGATGTCAAACTTCGATTTCTTTTATCGTGATGTGACCAATATGATCCTGTCTATTAGTAATTCTTATCGAAGACATCACTGTACCTTTTGAGCGATAGAAACTATTTACTATTTACCCCCCCCCACACACACACACACACTTACTGAATTCATGCCTTTCCCGAAGTCATTAGTGGTAAGTGAATGCAACAGGTTATGCCGGAATTTGAACTCGGCTTGCCGATTACATTTTTTGTGGCAATAACTGTCGCTTTATCTTTTTTGTGGCACAATGGTTAGCAAGTAAGTCTCATTTATTCTTAGCAAAGCGAATTCGTTTCCCACTGGGTATCTCAAAGTCTTGACTACATTTGGTAATAAGTATTGAATGTTTTTTTCTTTCGAGAAGTTGACTAAAGTACTATTTAGTTGTTGAAAACACTGTGTAACAAAATTTTGACTTTTTACGTCTTTGGTCGATAAGTGCTTTTTCTTGATTACTTTTGTCTCGAAAGCAAAGGAAATGACTATTATTTCCTTCATCCTTTGTTCTTGTAACCTGGACATCGATGTTTTAAAACTAAACTATTTTCCATTATATTCCAGATAGATTCAGTGCTGAGTTGCTGAAGGAGAATTTTCGAGAACTTTCTAAAACTTACAAGAGTTTCTAAAACATTCTGGCAAGAAAAATGGCGGTATAAATACAAGAAAAGTAAGCTCAGTAGTTAACTTTACTTCTTAGCTGTCCAAGTGCAGACAAGTCGTCATTGATAAATGTATTCATCACATATGGCGTCAAGAGATTATAAGCATCTGGTGGAGGCATTTTCCTATGCCTGCGGCGAAAAATTACTCACTCCTGAATTTTTGTGGTCTCTCTTGTCTAATCCCAGAATAAATAAATACTACTTTTGAATCATATGTTGTTTGTTTTCTACTTTGCGTGAACGAGACTGTTCACATTCGCCAGTTTTCCCACTGGGAATAGGTAATTTTCAGACATATCATTATCATAGTCACGAGAGTTTGAAGGAAATATTAACAATTTTCATAATTTCTGGTCATAAGCAAACAGGAAATAACAGTTGCTACCCCCCCATGGACAACAATCGTGTTACCCAGTTTAATCGAACACCCAGGCAGAAGACCTTTCCTTTATTTCTGCAGTAGACTGGTTGCCAACCAAGGCTATCTTGCTATTCAACCTATAGCTGAAGGGAAGCGATTGTTTCCCAGGAGTGTTTGTGTTTAAGTGAATATAAGGCCATTGAGCCATTACGACACTTCACATCAAGGAAATATCTATCTATCTATATATATGTGTGTGTTTGTGTCTGTGTGTGTGAGCTTGAGTACGCATCGTCCTCATATTTGTTGCCATATTTATCACAACGTTTCGGCCTTCTTCAGTTGGTTGGAATATCGAACTGAACCCTTTATTTCGCTCGCTGGGGGAGACTGTTCTATTTCCACGTGCCATGTTTAATGGATGTCAGTTATCAGTTATCTTCTGTTAATTCCCCTCTCAATGTTCTCCACTGCCTTAACCAGGAATTGAACTCTTTGGGTCTTGTCACCGGATCTAAGTAACGCCTTTATCCACTGTGCCATGTGTCCTTGAGGACATCTGTGTATGAATTTCTGGGATTTATAAACCTAATGACTTTAGTAACCATTTTTACCAGTGCTCATATTGCAATTTTTGCTGTTATCATTTCATGTTTTTACCTGAGCTCATATTGCAATTTTCGTTGTTATTATTGCTTTTCTCTGGCACTCCTTATTACTGGTTCCTATATTGTATTCATTTCTATGCTTAGTCGGATCAGGAGAATTTGTGGCCTAGCATATGTGCTGATTCCTTAATAAAGCAATAATAACAACGAAAAAGATTTGCTATTGAGACAGGAGTAAATGGTAGTGTGACCTGCATAAGTACCTACTGATGGCATCAGGAAGATTATTAATGAAGATCATAAACAGCGTAGGACCCAAGATATAGTCTTGGAGACACCCGCATTCGTGTGAAAGGATCTGGAAGCGATTGAATTAAATCAAACAATCGTTCTGTAATACCTTAACCCTAATGCTTACGTAGACGACCAGAGCGCTAAGTCCTATCAAACGCCTTCGTGATGTTTAGAGCCACAGTTCGAGCTTCGCTGTTATTATCAAGATCTTGATATACATATTCAGTGATGGATGTTAACACATCAGCGCGAGACCTGGCGAAACGAAAGCCATATTGTTTGCCCGAGAGGAGGTTACGAGAAGATGCTTAACCACTTCAGCATTAATTAAAGCCACGAATACTTTGCCGAAAAGAGGTAGGAGCCTAGTAGGGTGATAGGGGAGTCAGAAAGTTTTCCAGAGTTCTTCCGTCCTGGGTATGACGATAAATTGCATCCGCGTCCTGGGTAAGACGATAGACTACATCCGTCAGCAAGGCTTCTGATCAGGAGGTTTTGAGAAGCGTGGAACCATCTCTTAATTGCTGGTGTTCCCAGGTCCAACCTGACCCGTTATGGTCCCAGCTATGGGCAAATAGTTAACCCCCAAACTGGGGGTTAACTATGAAAGTGTAAAAATAGGTTTTATTACCAGAAAATAAATAGGTTTTATTACCAGAAATACTTTGTAAAAAGTTATTACCAGCAATAAATTTTTCAGGAAAAGAACCTGGAACCCCTTCCTAAACAGGAAACAAGGAATGAGCCTCTACTCCTGTTCAAGAGAGGGGGGAGAAGTATGGTCCTTGCAGTGGGAAAGCCTTACGTCAAACTTAGCAGTCAATCCCTGAAACCTTCTGACGAGTGGATCAAACTTTTACGAAAAAGTTAATCTACGAAACTCTGGAGTTGAGGTGCTAAATATGACATCAAACAGCTAAGTGATAAATCGCAGTTCATAGATTATATAGAAAGGGAAGCTGTAGAGAACCATGATCGTCTACGTTTTGAAACATTTTTTAAAAAAGGTAGTTCCTAGTAAATACATGTTTTGTTTAAATAATTTGGATTATTTGCTCTCTCTCTCTCTCTCTCTCTCACACACACACACACACACACACACACACACACACACACTCACAGACACACGCACACATTGAAGTTGACAGGACTTGTATTTAATTCTATTGGACTTTTAATTACTGTAAATATAACAAGGATTCGTTTTCTCAACGGATTTATTTAACCTATACAGCAAGTCGATCCTAAAATAACTAGAATTTCTATCGGGATTCATATTTGGTCGGAGCAATGTCTGCGGCTTAAGAGGTCCAGATGACAAAGTGTTGATGGCAGCCAAAAAACTGCAAGAACTCCTAGATAAGCTATTGAAGAAAATGGGAAGAAAGGACTACCACTTGTAAAAAGTATGATTGTTAACAAAAGGGACAGTCTAAGATGAGAGCTACGAATTGGAAACGTCGAAGTCAAGCAAGTACAGAAATGTAATTATTATGGGAAGTGTCATAAGAGTTGACTGAAAATGTGACACAGAAATCCGAAGCCACCTTGAACAAAAGCGAAAGTTGCCTTCCAAAAGCTAAGAAGAAAATTTTCGTTCGAAACAAAGAAAAGTCTGTTGAACTGCTATATAATATCAATCGTCCTATATGACTGAATAATTTCCTCACCGATGAAGAGGAGGCTTGAAGTAATAGATATATGGTTCTACAGAAGGATGCTGAGACGGAACATATGACCAACAAGGAAATTATAAGAAAAATGGGGAAAAAATTGTACTTTGAATCTTTAACATTTCTGAGACGCATAATGAGGAAAGACAGCTTGGTGAATTTGACACTCACAGGTCATACTAAAAGCAAGAGGAGAAAGGGAAGTAACTAACCTAATGACCTTGTGTAATGAATAACAAAACAGGAATTGGTTGTTGTAGCATGGAGATAAGCAGTGCATAGAATATAGCAGTTATGGGCGCCTATCATCGCCTATGTCATCAAGGAACACGGTACAATTAAGAAGAGTCATTTTCGAAGAGTTCAAATAAAAAGATAATCAATCGAAAAATAGTCAAGTAAATGACTATTTCCTATAAAATTCAACTTGATCTGATTATTTACAATCCAATCCGATATTTCTTACCAATTTTACTTTTTTTCTTTTCAAAAAAAATCTAAAATGGAAATTGCCTTAGATAACTATTTTTTCAACGAGACGGCCAGGCGGGAAGCGTAAAGTGTAAAATCTGAAGTCTAATAATATCAAGAATTTCATGCGAAGAATGAAAGCAGGCATTTTGTCTCTGTTGCGTTAAATGCGCATGCGCGCTTGAATGTTTCTACGCAACCTTAACGACCTTATCGAACAATATCTAGTTGGCAACACGTATATGCTTAATTAACTTCAATAATAATAATAATAATAAGAAGAAGAAGAAGAAGAAGAAGAAGAAGAAGAATGAAAATGATAGTAAAATCCATGGAATTAGATTTTAAAAAATAAAAATTTAATGGCGGTATAACATCAACTTCATATGAAATTAAATCAAAAGTTAACACTTTCGGTTTTCTTACGTTTTATGTAATTTTTAACTACGATTTGTTAAAACCTCGTAAAGAATAAGCAACCTGATGAGCTTGTTTAAATTGATGGCATAACAGGGATTAGGAGAGCGGTGATCTTTCACATCCTGAAGGGAGACGACACATAAAAGAAGAGGAATGTGACAAATTTGAAGATACCCTTCCAAAGCTAAGCAAAATATTAAGAAAAAAGGAAAATTTCGTTATAAATAAAAACCTGAACTGCTATGTAATATTAATCCCCCTAAATGACAGTTAACATCATACGATATTTTTGTTTTAATCTGGAGTTTAGTCACAAACATTTTATCACTAACTTCACATGTAGTGACACAACCAGTTGCAAAAAGATGGCGCGAAATTGTTTACGATATTTTAGCTATCATACCGGTAAAAATAAATTCCGTGAAAGAAGGAAATGATCAGAGAGGAAGTTTTACAGAAACAAAAAAAAATAACCGTCATAAAGGAATTTTCAGTTGATCTGAAGTTAATTACCTGGCGTCCTTGACTTATTGAGTCAGTTATTTTTTTTTTAATCGGTATCACCCCAAGCAAGGTAGTAAAGCCACTAAGACACAAGAGATTACAAGATGTGGAAGAATTAGAAACATAAACATTAATACTTAGAGGGAGGAGAAAAGAGTAATCAGGAGGACAGTAGATAGCGATTGACATTGCATTTATATTTTTTCAGATTAAAGTTGTCTGGAAAGTATGGAACCGGAAGGGAGTTCCACAAGCGAGAAGTGCGAAAAAAGAAACTGTTAGCATAGAACTTACGGCTACATCTAGTCAGCTCAACTGCTAATTGATGAGATCTTGACGCCAGTCTATTACTGTGCTTTAATTCAAAATCTATTGTCCCATAGCGAAGAATAATTAAAATAATTAAATAACACGTCATTATGAGGAAAATGTCGACTAAACCCGTGAACATAACTTCAAAAAAGTATATTTCATATTAAAGAAAGATGTTGAATTTATATATCCAACTCGATCTCGACATAAACGCATAAATTCGAATTTTCTGCAAGAAAAAGAAATAGAGGCTCAAAGATCTTAGAATACTAAGAGACTCAAAAATCAAATGATTTCATTTGCAGGAATGTGACGTTCTCACACTGTGACGAAAAAGCCTTAGTGATATCATGAGGTATCCCTGGGGTGCATTGGATTAGCGGTAATGATATTTCAAGCGCTAAACCGTGCCCGAATCCCGGATCTGAAGCACTTGCTGGCGTTACGGTTGGCCATTTACTGTTAACAAGAAAAATAAAGTGGAAGTGAAAAAATAACGAATAATACCGTGTGTGAGATAAGTAAAAGAATTTTTGTTCTCTGTGATTTACAAAGTTCGATCGCTCGTTTGCTCGTTCCCGCGTATCATACATCAATTTTGGGAGACTAACTATTCGGAGTATAGCAAAATAGTAGTCGAGATCGACTAGTGGAAAAATCAACAGGCATATTTAGCCGAGTGAGATAGACTCGTGTGAGAAATATTCCACGAATCATCTCATTATAGTAGTCGACAGTTAGTCTCTGATGCTGCAGGTTTCTTCACTGACCAAAAGAGTCGCTGTTTATGTAAGCGCCTTGGTGTCGCTGCTCACGTCCTGAACGATCGTGTAGTCTGACGGGTTCGGTTAAGCTTGCCTGCCGTGGGGTCTGTCACTAATGCCAGCCAGAATGAATCTGCCTTTCTGGGTGAAATCAGCGTTGGCTTTATATCAAGGGCTTATAAACGGCTTTTGCGAAAACCGCGTGGGCTTTTTTTTTCTGATTTTCCAGAAAATATGTTTTCTGATCCTGGTATTTGGGGCGCTATTCCGAAACTAGATGCGCGAAACCGGACGAAATTAAGAACTGTTTGTTTTTTTGTTTTTTGTCGAAGATGCCGCTCGAATTGGAGTTCCGGCAGTGTACGACAATGGTCCCGAAACAATATTTGTATGAAATTATTTTAATTTGATAATTTGTGTTCATAAAGGAATATTGGGTATCACTGATGAAATTTATAAAATAATCACTAATTCTAAACTTAAAATGCCGATGTTATTAAATGGATATATTATGATTCTTTTCTGCATAAATATTAGGATAAAGTTTTATATTTCGATTATTATTTTTAATTTTATTTATTTATTTTTGTTTTTGTTTCATGCAGAATTTTCTCTTCCTATCTTTATCTATAAGTAACTAGAAATATTATGTTTTTTGTAATTATTAAGTAACTAGTAATATTATGTTTTTTGTAATTATTAAATAACTAGAAATATGTTCTTTTTAATTATTAAGTAACTAGTAATATTAAGTTTCATGAAATTATTAAGTAACTAGATATATTATGTTTTCTGTAATTATTAACTAGTAATATTAAGATTTTTGTAATTATTAAGTAACTAGAAATATTTTATTTTTGTAATTATTAAGTAACTAGTAATATTAAGTTTTTTTGTAATTATTAAGTAACTAATAATATTAAGATTTTTGTAATTATTTGTAAGTTTTTTGAAATTATTAAGTAACTAGAAATATTATGTTTTTTGTAATTATTACGTAAACTGGTAAAATTAAGTTTTTTGTAATTATTAAGTAACTAGTAATATTGAGTTTTTTGTAATTATCAAGTAACTAGTAATATTATGTTTTTTGTAATTATTAAGTAAACTGGTAAAATTAAGTTTTTTGTAACTAGTAATATTATGATTAGGAAAAGTCTCTCTGGATAGAACTTCCTCCTTACAATTGGAATACGGAGGAAATGCGTGTGATTCGATTCATTAGAGGCAGCATGTTTTAGCGGTAAATGTCTGAAGTGGTTGAACTAAAAAGCACATCTGAATATTTGTCATGGAAATAGTGATAGGCTGGAAAGTTTTGTCTGTACGAAAGATTTTGTAGAATAGAAAAGAAATTACTCTCAATCCACATAAGCGATTTTGAACTCTGTCAAGACCGGAAAGTGAGAATTGAGCTGTTCTTGTAAATATGCAACATTTGTAGAAGGCATCAGGTAGTTCCCAGAGTTGTACAGACAACTAACAAATAGTAACAGTTATAACGCGATTAGCAATACAATAGTACTCATTTAAAGTACCGTAATTTCTCGAAAATAATTCGTATTTTTTATTCTAAATAACAGATGATAGTAGGGGTGCGTATTATAAATAGGTTTAAACAAAAATATTTTTTCGTTATTGATTTATAATAATAAATACGTACTTGTTGTTTTAAAATAAGAAAGATATCCTAATTTTCATTTTAAATCCGACAAAAATAATTGTAACATTTTTTGTCAATAAATTCATGTTTATCAGTAACGGCATTTTTATTTAGCCAAAAAAATTTTTTAAAATCTATAAAAAGGGCAATTTCAAAGGAAAGAGGATATCAAGTTAACAATTTATTGAAATTTTAATTTTCATCATCATCACCACATGATCGTCTTTCTTTCACAAATTCAACTAAACTTTGTTCCATATCTGGATATTGAGCTTTTCTCCCTCTACTTATAGCTTTGGCACTTGATTTACACTTTTTTAGTTCATTTTTATTCTTTCTCCATAAATGTATGTTAACCTCATTCAACTCATTTTCTCTTGCTGCAGCTCTGTTTACTATTGTTTCTGCTAATTCTATTACTTTCAGTTTAAAATGTGCACTTTAACCCGCACCTTTTGATGACATTTTGGCGATAAAATAAATTGTTATATTTATCGGGAAAACCGCGATGGTAATTTTCAACATTATTTTAGCCCCTTTGTTTCGATTTTATTCTTAATGTCAAAGTCGACAAAATGTCTTCGTAATTATTATTTATTTTTTTTGACAAAATTTATAGATGCCTATTATACATACAGACAAATATATTTCTTATTTTTTGGATCATTTGTTGGGGTGCGTATTATTTATGGGTGCGTATTATTTTCGAGAAATTACGGTATATGAAACTAAAAAATACGATGAAAAATGAGACAGTTTGGATTATAAGCAAAATAGTAATAACAATAAATTATATATAATTTTGTAAAATACATCTATTGGATGCTTTGGTACACATAATCAGTGATGTTTTTAGCCGTTAAGGGTTTCGCGTCTTTCAACATTATACCCCCTCTCTACTGTGACCCAGCCGAAACTGAGCGGGTATCGACTTGTGTACCTTCCGTTAGCTACAATTTTTCCATCCTCCCGACCACACACTGCGACTCCTCTTGGCAATTTATGGTCTAATACTGGATAACTTCCGGTTCACCAGCAATGTGCGCTCTTCCATAAAAAAAGGAAGCAAACGCAACCACTGTTTCTATCTGGTAAAGAACATGGCGGCGTGCTCGATTTGAAGTCGTAATTAATGATTTGTTTCCCTACACATACATGTACACACAGGGAAACCCGCTCAAGAATCACATTCTGCTTACACTTATTCCATTTCGATTCATGTTAATCATCCGCCGGAAGGAACAAAAATTCCTAATAATCCTCACTTCCTGCACTGGGAACATCCATCTAAGCAAGGCTTCGAAATAAAATTCATACACACTGTAAAAAAAAAACACCAAATGTTACAGAACTCTTTTTTAAATCATTAAATAAAGGGTATTTTATTAAGACGGAACAAAGTCAGCAGTAAATAAATCAGTGTTATTAGTGAAAATCTACTTATTTCTCTATTGGATCATATTTTAGCGGAATTGACAGCCTAAATTAATCCGTTCATTTTTTTCCTTTACAAATGTGTTAGGAAACGAAAAGCAAAGAAGAGAAACAACACGAAAACTGTTTTTATAATCACAACAATATTTATATTTTATGTATGTCATTGATATACAAGCATAATTAATAGGAGTTACTTCCCTTTGATTTGAATTAAAGTCTTTACTAAGGAAATATTTTTATCTGAGCTCATAAAAAGTTGAATGAATTTGACGCTAAAAAGGCTCACTGTGAGAAAGTTGAAAGAATTCTGTAAAGCTGAGAATATGTTGATAAATTTTAGCTTCAGAAGAGTTGAAAGAGTGAATGTTTCGTATTATTTAATTAGTTTCCGTTATTTGTAGTTGAATTTTCGTAAAACGTTCATGCTTGTAATGTTTTTAATTATGTTTCCGTAAGATTCAATATTGTGATTGAATAGTTTTCAGTAAGTTCCAGAAGAAGTTGGTGAGTGAGTAGTTGAGTTGAATGTTTTAACTTGAATTACAATGAAGTTATTTCGTGTTGAAGAACTAAAAAAATTCTAACTTTCCACTGCAGTACAAGCGACGTGGACTAGTTTAGCAGATGCTAGTCATTCGTAAATTCTCACTTGCGAGGTTCACACGTGTGTCAGGGGCAATATCACACCTGAAGTAATAATAATAAAGGAGGATATACTGTAAAACAGAAAACACCAAGTGAAAGAGAGGCGTTTTCAAATAGCCAAGATGTTAATATGCTGTAAAGATTTTGAAATGTAAATGTTACATAAAGTTAATTTAGAACACGAAATACAATCTTTTTGTAAGTGTACAAAGGATATCAGATTACTAGTAGAAAATTACTGGAACAATAATAATTTGGAATTTTTAAACAAAGGAATGGATTTTGACACTATAAGAATCCAAGTTAAAATCAAGGAAGTTTTGATCTAGAATTTAATTTTTAAACAAGAATCTCAATAGTTTACAAAAAGCGGCAGAATAATTAATAGCGAGGTGATAAACAATAGCGTCTTGTTGTGAACTCTGGAAACCAATCGATGAAAAAATTGTTTATTCTCAAAGGAGTGAAGTTGTATTTTGGTAGTATGTCATTACGTTCTCAATAGAAAAACAGATACGTCACCAGTCGGTGACGTGGGACCGGTTCTCTTAATAAAGAGGTGAGCCAAACGGAGAGAGCTAGTTTGTTTTTTTTTTTTTTGGTTTTTTTTTTTTTTTGGTTTTTTTTTTTTTTGGTTCGTCTGTCTTCGAATGCAGTCGAACTGAGTGGAGAGAAGCCAGAGATTGAAAAGGAACCGTCCGCTGTGTGTTGCTGAAGCTGAGGGCGAAGAAGCGAAATGCCACCGCTAACATCTAAGTACCGCTACTACAAATACTACTCCTACTATTACTACTACTGAGAACGAAAACATCGAAGGTTGTAGTAGTTGCACTAAGAACAGACCAAAAAGGGTTAAACCGAAATTATTCGAAGTATTTGTTTTTGTTTCGTTACTGTTCAAGAAACAATCAGCCTTCTACAACAAGAATTATTTTTTGTGTTTTTGCTTTTATATATAAAAAGACTTTTGTCCTTTCAAATCCAATCGACTTGGTTATATTTAGTTTTCTGTTAACCCGATTCTCAACCGACGAACTCGCAGGTGGACCAATGGAGAGCTTCCGGATTTCTACGATCTGAAGACCACTCTCCAGGATCAAAACAATCACAACGTGGCTGCAGGGTGGCATCGAACTGACATTGGGAACCGGAGACTTGTGTCTAAACTGTAACACTGGACCATACCGGACCGACGGCCGGTCTGGTGAAGTGCGTGGGTCCAGTGGGATGAGGATACGGTGTTACACTCGTACATTCTATTTATTTGTTTCCTAGTCACGTGACAGGCTCCGAAAAGTATTTCTGATTTTTAACAGAAATGTATTTTCGTTAGGTCGATGTTATTCGGACGTAGCTGAGAACATGATTTAAATATTAACTGACCAATGAGAAGTGAGAAAAATATCACTGCTCTGTGATCCACTTTTTATAAAGAATTGCACAAAAATTGACATTCACAGAAAAGTGGTAGCAAGATGCTAAAATGTTATGGCAATTATGTGTTAAAAATAATATCGCCCAAATGTCCGCCAAGGCTTCAGCAGCACACAACCACTCGATGGTCAAAAGTTTTGATGACGTCTCTGCATAGTTGCTCCTCGATCTCACCAATATGCTTTATTATCTCATCCTTCAGCTGTTGAATTGTTGTTGGGTTGTTGGCATAGAACTTACTTTTGAGATGACCCAAAGGAAGAAATCTAAAGGCGTCAAGTCGCTCGATCGTGGTGGCCAATTGACTTTGCTGTTTCGAGAGATGATGCGACCTGGGAAGTTCTCATTCAAATTCTGTTTGAACGTCAATTTTCGTAATAGGCTTCGATAACTTTAACACGCTGTTTGTCAATATTTCCATGGTTGAAACTTCCAAAGGTTTAAGTTGTTAAATTTGAAAGAAAAAGAAAAAAATTATTAGATGTTTAAACTTAATTTACATTTTAAATTGGTCCAATAACTTGGACCGATTTTAACAAATATCTATATTAAATATTTAAATATATTAAATATTTATTAACAAATATTGAAATTTGAGAAAAACTAGGTTATGGTTGCTTCAATCGGTTCACTTCAGCTTAAAAACGTTTGTCGTTAACTAAATGCATGAAAGAGAAAATCGCAGTTTCTAATTTTCTCATTTTCTCATTTCAGCAAATCCATCGGTGCTTAAGGCCCAAATCAAACATTAACAGCTGCTGCGTATGTGGTCAGGCTGTAGCAGCTTTAAAAATTCTCATATAAGACTTTTAGGCTGCTAAATGCCCACTCAGAATTGCGTATAGCTGCGTAACTGGACCGCTAGTGGGCTTCAGATATTGACCTGCCTTGGCGTTGTTAATATTTGTAGAGCCGCTTGTCGATATTTATTTTAGACGGAGGGTGGAACTTTTAATATCCTCTCTTTGAGAAAAATTTGGCTATAATGTCGTTGCTGCTGAAGTATGTGGTTACACACTCAATATATCGAATTCTTTTTCAGGCAGTATTCATCAAAATTTCAAGCCGACTCCAAATTGCCTTTTATCTGATTTAATGTTTTTCTGGTTTCATAAAAAGAAAGAAAGAAAGAAAGAAAATTACAAAAACTTTTACAGATATTATTATTATTATAAATAAATAAAAATAAAATATAGAATAATAATAATGGAAACTATAAATAAAATAAAATAAAAGAATAACATAAAAATGCTGTATAAAATGAATTAAATAAAAATTAAAAATAATAAAAACTGTTCCTGCCGGAAATACGAATATCCTACGAAAAGACATTAAGTTCAATCCCTTCACTACGAACCTTGGTAGGGAAACACGTGTCCGATTTCTCTCTGTGATATGACTTGTAATACTACGGAATATATTCTCCTTTTTATCACATGTACCATAAAACAATTGTAACCTAAAAATACACACATTAATACACACAAAAAATATAAATAAATTGTATGAAATTAACATACAATTTACTATGTTTTTCCTGTTATTTGTGTACGCTTTATTTTCTGTCAAGTATGCTTTTATCTCCGTGAACACAGGGGTAATTTCTGTTGCTGTGATGTGAGTGAATCCCTCATAACAATATGGTGGCCGCTGACGTGCAAAACAAAATCAACCTATTCACCCATAAACTACATATGAAAATAAAACATAAATAACATTACAATTAGTGAACGTGGTTTGATATGAAAGTAAAGTCATATAAAATAACTATTGTAACAATAGAAAGTGATTATACTTCTGAAGATTAAAAAGTGTGGGGGGGGGACTCTTCTGTCGTCTTTGACGAATGAGGGTCCAACAAATCGGCTCCGAGAACTGAACAGAAAACCGCGCGAATATGATTTTGATTCTTGTGGTGAAGGCCCGTGTAAAGTCATCCGCACTTTTCGGGGGAAGTAAATTCAGAGAACTGAAGCACATAATCTCCAAACAGCCCCACTCAGGTTTCGAATTCAGAGGTGTCTTTCTCCTATACTATTGGCCAACCAAGGCTAAAAGACTCCAGTCTGTTCTACTATTTAACCCATAGATTGTGAGAGGAGAGGTAGATTCTACCTTTCACGAGGGTATTTACGCGTAGTGAATGAAACGACCCCGACTAGAATTCGATCTCGGTTCTACGATTTCTCATTCTGATCCTATATTCATTAAACACACACATACTCACTGAATACGCGCACACACACACACACATACATGCATACATACAGACACAAACACACACACACACACACACACATATATATATATATATATATATATATATATATATATATGTGTGTGTGTGTGTGTGTGTGTGTGTGTATTGGCAGCATGTCATTATTGAGACATGTGTTGTTAAAGACTACGGAACTTTTCCGTTTAATAAAATCCTCTACAAAATAAATGCAAAAAACGCTTACAAATTCTTGAAGCCATCATAATTAAAAAGCAAAAACCCAACATAAATAAAACAGCATTTAATACTGACAGATACATCCTAAAAAATTTTAATAACTAATCCTCCAAATAATAAATATCACCCCCCCTCCCAAATGCTAATGAACTAATCCAACAACACTGCCAGAATACCCAAAATATTATCTATAAAATAAAATAATAAACAACTTACTTCAAACCAAAACATTCAGCCATGATAACGGTTGACGACAACCGAAAGGATTAGGGTCTTTTTTTTAGCAACTTAAATCCAAATATAAAAAAAAAACTTGCGAGAAAGCAAGAAGAATAAATTATTAACACTTTAACAGCACATGCCTCAATAATATATATATATATATATATATATATATATATATATATATATATATATATATATATCATTATTGATGATAAAATATTTAAATTGGAAAAATGTTTGATATTTAGGTAGGTGTTACCTGTGTATATCGGCACTGTGTTACCTGTGCATATCAGCACATGGGTACCTGTATGAGTGATTGAACATGTAAAGGAACGTGTGTATATGTGATATTTGCATGGGTGTGTATACAGTATATGACAGAGCAAGATCTTTAATATTACCTTCAAATATTACCCCATATTAACTTAACTAAAATTTAAGTAAAAGAGATTACCTATCTAGAAACAGTCACGAGTTAAATTCATGAACAAAATTCAAACGGATAGAGATGTCAACTTAATAATCAATAATAAAATTTTTTAAAGAGATTAATAAAAAAAAAAGATTACTAGAAGTAAACTTATATTTTAAAATAAAATCTTATTCTTTTAATGTACTTTCTATGAATATTTTTCTAATCGACTATTTCATAGAAAATCCCCAAAATTTAAAAAAAAAATTAAATCACTAACAAACATCAAATTAAATTATTTGTAGATAGTTTAGAGACATTCAAATTTATATCAAACATTATAATCTTTATGAACTCCCAAAATAACACTTTCAAAGTAAAACAAAATAACAGCGTCTGTTTCTAGCCTTTTTTTTTTTTTACTAAGAAAATTAGTGACACCTTCTCTCATAACTTCCTTCTCTCTTTTTCTCTCTATGGGTTTTTTCTTCTCTACCCCTTCGATATCAATATATAACATCGGTTAAGTTAACCGTTTAAATGTGTCAATATCTGCTAACTCCCTCGTGTCTTCTCTCTCCCCACTCACTTCCTCACTTTAATTTACATATGTTTAATACGGCCCGTCAAAAATGTGTCAATTTTCTTTTCATTTTTTGTTTGGAAGTAGTCTGATGATCCACAGTCCTTTAAAAGGGCTGTGGTGAAATAATTTATTACATGGAACCTTAAAGTGGTGTGTTTTTATTTAAATCATTTGCTCTGAATTTACATTGAGCTCTCTGGATTTTATCCTCCTTAGGTTTACCCATACGGATTACCTAGTTTTTCATAAACTATATATATATATATATATATATATATATATATATATATATATATATATATGTGTGTGTGCGCTTATCGTAGCCGAGATGCTTTAATCACGTCGGATCTAACGACAGTTTCTGCTGATGGCACATTTTTTCTCTAATAAGTATTCAAGAGTGTTCAGGCTGCTTGACGAAATAAAATACTGTTCAAAAAAGGGCGTCTACTCAAACAGGAGCATCGATAAAAATAACATTTAAAGTAATAAACACACACACACACACTCATACACGTGTGTGTGTGTGATATACAATATATAATATAAAATAATATATTGTAATTGGTGGCAGAAAACAGTCGCACCTAAAAGAGATAAACGCTAAAAACTCAAATTAGAAAATTCAGAACAAAAACATTTACGAAAACACTAAAAAGCAGTTTACTATGCTACCCGGGTTTCGGCTGCAAGGTCTCCTCAGGCAAGTAGAAGGGTGAACAATTTAGTATATTCCACCAACTTATATGACCAGAGGAAAAGAGAATGAGAATTTTGTCATATAAGCTGATCATATATATATATATATATATTTTAATTAAAAGGTGCAATTATAATTTATAAATTCATGAATCATTCATACAGAAAACAAATATAGAGGTTAATGATTTAAATGGTGAGAAATACATCGTCGCAAACAATATAAATAAGATACATCAACCCCGAACCTGTATATGAATGATATGATCCCTGTTTATAAATTCCAGTTGCATAAGGTCTTTTTAATTTTTTACAAGCTTTCGACTGTTCCTACAGACATCATCAGGTATGGAAGTAGATTTTGCTCTTGTTTTTACTTCTCAGTAATAAGAGGACAACAATAAAAAAAAGTTTGTTTTTTGTATGAATGATTCATGAATTTATATATATATATAAATTCGGCGGACGAATATTTTCTATGGAAATTTCTCGGGCATTCAGGCCGGTAAATGTCGTTAATACTGTTTATTCTAAACAGAGCATTCACTTAAAAATTTGTATCTATAAAAATAACGTATAAACATATCTTAAAATATATATATTAATAAATATACATTTTTCCCCATCAGTAGCTCAACTCGGAGTTTCATGCACCTGAAGGTTGTAGTGTGTATTAAACTCCGAATCGTGCTACCGGTGATGAAAAAATGTATATTTTATTCATATCAACTTAATAGCTCTGTTATGTTACATTGATCACTATTTTATTGACCCCAAGCCTCAATGGGAGATATCAAATATATATATATATATATATATATATATATATATATATATATATATATATATATATACATATAAATTCCAAGAGGATAGAATCCAGTTAGAACTCAATGTCCAGGACAGAGTAAGAATATAATAAAAAGGCTTAAACACTAATATTCCATGGTTATAATTTATTACATTGGAATCGTAAATACGATCCAATTCAACAGACTTACAAACTGAATTTGTAGGTCTGATGAATTGGATCGTAATTACGATTCCAATGTAATAAATTATAACCATGGAATATTAGTGTTTAAGCCTTTTTAATATATATATATACATATATATATATATATATATATATATATATATATATATATATAAGAAATATAGTCTTAAGGTGTGGTATATTTATGGCATAAAGTGCTCAATATCAGAGATAAATCGTGTGTAAATATAAAAGTGAACATTGAAGTCAACACTTAGAGGCGACAGTCTGTCTCATGCTATATGCAATCGTCAGACCTGACGATTGCATCTAAATGTTGCCTCTAAGCGTTGACTTCAATGTTCACTTTTATATATATATATATATATATATATATATATATATATATATATATATATATATATATAAAAGTGAAATTTAAATATTTTTGAGAGGGGAGTGAAAAAGAATGAAAAGACTTTAGTAACAAAAACAACAAAAGGAACAGGATTCTGAAAGACAGAAGATCACGATTGACGTTACATTTAAATTATTGAAGATTGTAGGTGGCAAGGGAAGAAATATGAGAGAAAAACAGAAACAGACTGAAAGAGAAAAAATGTGAAAAGTGAATTATGTGAAAATGTCTTGTGTAAAAGAAAACATTGAAAAAATGGACTTGACCATTCCAAGCGAAACAAACGACAAGAATATTGAAAAGTAAATAAAAACATTCTTATTTACATCCATCAAAATATCGAGCGCAGACAGAATGGCACAAAAATGTCGGAAGACAAAATGATGAGTGGAAAAAATGTCGAACAAACAAAATGTCGAAGCTACTAAGTATTATATTAGCCACCTCGCTATTTCGTTCACTTGATCAAGGGGAGACGTTATATATCTTCATGACCTTGAACATTTCTTCATTGCGTTGCCCCACACCTTTCAATTTAATATAGCAATATCTGTCTATATTTCTGAGATGAGTAACAATATTTACATTATTCGGACTATTGTCCTCATCTTCGTTTCGACCGTTCGAACTGAACCCTTTATTTCGCTCACTCTAGTTCCACGTAGTTCTCCGCTGCCTTAACCGGGTTTTGAACTCACACTCTTTTGGTCCTATCACTGGATCTAACTAACGCCTTTATCTACGCCTTTATCCACTGTGCCATGTGTCCTTGGAGACATCTGTGTATGAATTTCTGGCTATTATAAACCTAATGTCTTCAGCAACCATTTTTTTACCAGTGGTCATATTGCAATTTTTGCTGTTATCATTTCATGTTTTTACCTAAGCTCATATTGTAATTTTTGTTATTATTATCGCTTTTCTCTGGCATTCTTATTACTGGTTCCCATATTGTATTCATTTCTATGCTTGGTCGGCTCAGGAGATTTTTGTGGCCTAGTATATGTGCTGATTCCTTAAGTTTACGAATTTTCCAATGGTGTTCTTTGTTTATGATCTCAACCTGATCCCACAGAGGGCAGTGATCTCCCTTCTCTCTCCATATGTGGTCAGCCACGCCTGATTTTTCCACTTCCCCTTGTGTTACAGCTTTCTGGTGTTCTTGAAGCCTTACCTTGACGGGGCGACCTGTCTCCTCGTTAGATTCCTTTCCGCAGCTGCACGGGATAGCGTACACACAGTCTTTAGTCATGTTCTCCTCTATGGTGGAGGGGGGCTTACTCGGGAGAGAAATCTGCGAAGTGTCGTCAAGATTTTGAATGTTGTCCTGATGTTATATGAACCGCAGATCCTTTGTATTTTCTTTGATAACCCCTTCGCATAAGGCGGGCAGACTGTTTTCTGAGTGTTGTTGTCCTCCTCTTGTACCCGCCTATCCCAGTTTTGGGGGGCTGCTACCATGTACCCGGGGAAGTTGTTACGTTGTAGGGTACTACTTAATATAGCAAGTTCATTTAACTTCATAATATATATATATTAATATAGCAAGTTCATTTAGATTCATAATATACATATATATATTAATATAGCAAGTTCATTTAGATTCATAATATATATATATATATATATATAGATAATATTAGTGGTAAATATACATATATATGCAAAATCCACAGGTGCATATATACACATGTATATTTTAGAATAAAAAATTTCCGAGAGGATAAAATCCAGGTAGAACTCAATGTCCAGGACAGTGACCATGGAATATTAGTGTTTAAGCCTTTTTATTATATATATATATATATATATATATATATATATATATATATATATATATATATATATTAATATAGCAAGTTCATTTAGATTCATAATATATATATATATATTAATATAGCAAGTTCATTTAGATTCATAATATACATATATATATTAATATAGCAAGTTCATTTAGATTCATAATATACATATATATATTAATATAGCAAGTTCATTTAGATTCATAATATATATATATATATATATATATATATATATATATATATATATATTAATATAGCAAGTTCATTTTTCAAACCTAATGTCTTTTTAGTCGCTTCAGTTTTACAATCTTAGCCTGAATAAACTTTGTGAACATTTTTATACTTTATATATTTCGTAACAACTCTTATTTTCTTGAGATTTTACGTACCTTGCAGGACCAGTTAATGTAATAACATATTCCCTTATCATATTAACCCGACGACTTCTCGCGCATTGTTTGTTTATATTCCTTTAATCGAAATATATACTTTTGTATACGACGATGTAAATAAATTTTGTATTAATTTTAAGTTTGTCGTTTGTTGTTCTCTTCTTGTTGACCTTTTAGATTTCACGGCTTTTCTCTTTAAAATATTAGTGTACCTCTTGTGACATCTAATCCCTTATTGGGGCGGACAGGCCATGTTATATCGCGCCCCCTCCAGGGGTCCGCTTCAGTTTCGAACGAATTAAGTGTCGAACGGAAAAAGAGTCGAACTGACTAAATGACAAATGGCCAGAAATGTGTCTACAATAGCATACCTTTTACTTAGCATACAAGTATTCTGCCGGTAAATAATTATTTTTTAAATTTTAAACTAAAAAAAAAACCCAGCGACGAAACAAACAATTTCTACATAATTACTAACTTTTTGAAAAAGGAACTTCATTCAAACTCCTGTAAAGAATTAAAATTTGTATTTATGATAAATTACAATCGTGGTAAAAATAAAATATATATGAGAAGACTCTCAATTCAATTTGATAAAAGATAGAGCGTAATAAACGACCCCCACCAAATCGGACCGCTAACCAATGATTATGGAGTCGTAATCACTTTTAAGGTTATTATTTATTAAATGATGCCAAAGCCAAGCAATAAAATGTTTAGAATAGCGTAATTGATTATTTGAACAGAATTTTTTTTCATGTCGATATGTTCGTTTTTACTTTGTTCGACGTTTTATCTTTTTGAAACTTTATCTTTTCGACATTTTGTCATTCAACACTCTGACCTACGACACTCTTACCTTCGATACTTTGACCTTCGACACTCTGATCTGCTACCCAAAATATTATGTTTGATATCAACACTGATATAATAGATATTTTTAATCATTTCACCTGAAACAAAGTGATAAAGCCACTAAGTTTCAAGGGGTTACTGAGGCAAAAGGACAATAAAAAAAACACCAAGCAAAATGACAGAAGATGGCGACTGACGTTGCATTTAAACTTTTGAAAATCGTAGTTTTCCAGTAAAGCAAGAAGCCAGAAGAAAGTTTTATAGGCGAAAGAAACTATTAGAATAGACCTTTCGGTTAAATTTAGCGATTTCAACCAGGAAATGATGAGACCTATCTGCCAATCTAGTACTGAGCTTAAATTCATGAAGTCAAGGTACCAAAGAGAAAAACTCATCAAACAATTGCTATGAAAAAATGCACAGAGAAGCCACGTTACAACGCTGGGAAAGTAACTGATGTCGAGATGCCAGGTACGCACCGATAACATTGCAGATTCTTCTTTGGATTTTGTCAAGACTCCTGAGACATATAGGAGGAGCATCATGCTAGATGTGGCAAATTACAAATATACGTGTGTGGTTAGCATAACCACAGATAATAAAGAAACGGAGTCTGTGGAGAGCCATAATCGCTTACGTCTTGAAGTGATATTGTATTTTTTAAATACGTAAAAAGTACATACGTTTTCGAATGTGAATTGCATGCGCGTGAGTGTCTACTGAATTCCGTTTGTCTGATTATCTTGGTCTTAATATTTTCTTTGTTATCTTCAAGAATCCACTAGTGCGCTTGTGCCATTGGAGAGAGAGAGAGGATATCGTCATTATCCACTAGTGCGCTTGTGTTATTGGAGAGAGAGAGAGGATATCGTCATTGATGAGTTAAACGAGCAATATCAATCAACAGCATACGATATGAAGTAAAAACAAGAGCAAACAATTTGTTTATCACTGTTAAGTTTTTTTGCCAAGGTTTTTTCTTTGTTTAACGATGAAGCAACACTTTTCGAACTTGTCAGAATTCAACACAAATGATTTGACATCTAAATAAAGTAAATTTATAATTAAATGTACAGTTGTTTTTTGTGGCTATATTTTTTCATAATGAAGTCTTATTATTTTATATGTTCGTAGAAATGGCCATGTGTCTGATATGGAGAAAGTTCATACATTTTAGTAAATGACATTACTGTTTACAAGAGATGAAGTTCAAGCCTATTGAAGCTGGGATGCGATTTTGAATTTAAACCGTTTCACTCTTTGTGTAACGGGAATTGCTTTATAGACGAATTGGCATTTTTTTAATTGACCAACTATGAAATGTTGCAAAGTCTTGTATTTATTATTTTTTATAGTGGTGTTCGTCCTGTACAAAGTCCGATGACCACTCGAGGTAGAGAGTTATAGAGTAAGAGACGCAGATTTTGCGGATATGTTCGGAAGATAACGGTTAACCCTGGACTTGAACAGGTATCGGGGAGGAAACTTCTTAGGAATTAGTTCCAAAAGGCAGTGGTTCATGGGAAGAAGCTGCGCAAGTGGAACTTTCATCTCACCATAGAGAATAGGAAGGATTATTGGCGACTTTGTATGGTATAGCGGGTCTTAGCTTTAAACGTTAGGAATGGTGGAACACTCTCCACGGAAATAGAGCAGCGAGAGGCTGGCGACGTCTCGTTTGTTGTACGCTCCGGCCTTCTTCAGGTGGTTAGAATGTCGAACTGAACCCCTTATTTCGCTCACTGGGGTAGACTGTTCTAGTTCCACGAGCCATGTCTAATGGATGCCAGTTATCTCCTGTTAATTCCCCTCTCCAAGTTCTACACTGCCTTAACCGGGTATTGAACTCATACTCTTTGGGTCCTGTCACTGGATCCAACCAACGCCTTTATCTACTGTGCCTTGTGTCCTTGAGGACACATGGCACCTGAAGAAGACCGGAGCGTACAACGGCCGAAACGTTGTAATAAATATGGCCACAAAGATGAGGACAATGGTCCGAATAATGTAAATAATGTACAGAATACCTCATCTCAGAAATATAGACAGATACTGAAAGGCCGAAGCTTTCTAATAAATATGGCGACAAAGATGAGGAGAATAGTCCGAATAATGTAAATAATGTACATAATACCTCATCTCAGAAATATAGACAGATACTGAAAGGCCGAAACGTTGTAATAATTATGGCGACAAAGATGGCGACAATAGTCCGAATAATGTAAACAATGTACATAATACCTCATCTCAGAAATATAGACAGTTAATTTTTATTTTATTACTTTATCTGCTTTTAACTAGAGCCTTCCATTTTGCTATTTACCTGTTGATTTGTGTGTGTGCGTGTGTGCGTGTGTGTGTGTGTGTGTGTGTGTGTGTGTGTATGTGTGTGTGAAGCCTTGAGATGCTTCATAAATGCTGGCGATCTAGCTGCTTTATTTATTACATTTTGAATACTTCTAGACATGCAGTATATTTCGAGTGGACTTTTGGTCTGAATAAGAAACACTTTTGTTAAATTCAGAATAGTGAAATTTCTACTTATGCCTCTATTATGTTTAGTTAGTACAAATTTCTTTGATATGTTAAGCAGATAACTGGTTAGATCTTTTATGTTGACTTCCTTTTGTACCGTTTACCTGTACATTGTTCAACTTTTCTTAGGCGAAAGTCCAAGTCGACTAAGACGGATTTGTTGTGTTTAATTTAAATTTTAATGTTTTTGATTTTCTGCCAATTCAAAGAGAATGCTTGTCAGCGGTAAAGAAGTTTACGGAAATTAGTTTAAGATTTGTGATAAAATTTTAGTTGAATTTGTTTGAAAGGTGAAACATCTAAAATCGAATTTGAAAGAAAAAAAACTGTAGTAAAATTAGCAACTATATTTGATAATAGTTCTGTGTTGGGCATGAAGTCGTTCAAAATATGAAACGGTCATTTACAAAAAGGACACAGAAAAAAGTAAAGCAATTATTGAGTTTCTCAATGGCAAACACATTCACCTCATTTAGGTATGAATGCGAGAACAACAAGAAGAAAATAAACTATTCAAATATTTATCGAATATAACAGTTTAGTGTCATGTCAGTCGTAAATTTTAATAATAGCAGACGATGTTAAAATGTTAATCACGTGATAATCTGCAGTTTAATATAGCGTCTAAAATTCATATTAGAATTCTACTTATTCTTTCGTTCTTCAGCACGTACAATTACTCACTATCAATATCTAAAAAGAATGGACAATTACGTTTTTGAGGAAAGAAAGAAAAGTCATATCAGAGACGCTGTTTGGTTTTAATGAAAGCAAGAAAGATTGTGGAAGGAATAACGCTCTCCTGAGTTCAACGAAAAATGGAAAAACTTGAAATGAAAGAAATTTCCATTTGTACCGGCTTACTTCTTTAAATAAGGACCTGCATTCATATTTATGATTGTCATTGTAATATTTATTGTAACCTATTTTAAAGTTATTAAGCTCATGTACTTAATAAGACAATAAGTGAATTTCCATGGATATTTTATAATCTTTCATTTGTACCCTGTTACTTCTTCATATAAAGACGTGCATTCATATTTAGGATTGTTATTGAAATATTGTCTTAAAGTTGTTAAGTTCAAATACTTACCAAGGCAATAGGTGAATTTCTATGGGTATTTTATAATCTTTCATTTGTACCCTCTTACTTCTTCATATAAAGGCGTGCATTCATATTTAAAATTAATAGAAAAAATTCAAATAGAAAACTGACATTTTCATGGATTCTGCTAGTTATTCAAGGGAAATTTATAAATGTATAATTCTCTCATTTATTTTAATATCTGTTTCAGTAAAATGTCAATTTTAAACCTTTCTATTTGTAGCTTCGTATTTCTTTAAATGATGACCTGTATTGATATTTATTATTGTTATTGCAATATTTTGGACAGATAAAAGATACGAAAGTAAATAAATTGGTTAAAAATTGCTAGGCGGGTGATATCGTCAGAAAATCAACTGATTACCGAAAATGGTTCAATATTTTTGCCGTTTATTTCCTTTGTCATTGTCAAGTTCATTTTTTCTCAAATGTGTTTTCCTCACCAGCCATTTTCAAATAATTGTCTTCTCACAAACCTTTTCTTTCAGTCTCTCTCTCCCTCTCTCTCTCTCTCTCTCCCTCTCTCTCTCTCTCTCTCTCTCTCTCTCTCTCTCTCTCTCATAAATATATATGTGTGTCCGTGTGTGTGCGTGTAATGTAAAATAGTATCCGAAAGTGTAAATGACGAAACAAGGTGAAAACGCTATAAACATCGCGATTCGCCGAACATTTGTTGCTTTTGGCTTCTTGAGGTCAGAATGAAAGACAAAATTGGGTGTAAGGAAAATGTAATGGTATTTTTTATAAGTGGACTTATGAATTAAATTACCTTATCAGATTCGACGGTCAGAAACAAGAAACTGCCCGTTTGTTATTTTTTTATTTTACCCCAGTGCGCACGATAACATCAGTGATAGACAGCGCGTCCCACAAATTAACAAAAGCCATAACAAAAAACAAAGTGCTCTAATATATATATATATATATATATATATATATATATATATATATATATATATATATATATATATATATAATACTTAAAAAAATTAATGGTTACAGAATAAGAAACATTAAAAAGTATGAATAAATAAAATAAAAGTAAAAATAACATGTAGAGCTTTTAACTTTAAAAATCAGGAGATCAATTGAATCCGCTACCTTACGGTATATATATATATATATGTGTGTGTGTGTGTGTGTGTGTGTGTGTGTCTGAAAATAACACTTTCGGTGGGCTGATTTAAAATCCAACAGATATCAATAGCGCTAATATACATATATACATACCTATATATTTGTGTCACTACCACACAAAAAGGAGAATGTTTAACATCGAAAGACATAAGGAAAATTAATTCCTTTTAATAATATGTAGATATATCTACTCTTTGCCTGAAGAAGGTCGCGAGACTCGAAACTCGTGTTGCAAAATTATGGAAAATAAAGCATAATATATATATATTTTTTTTAAATTCACATTACATCACAAAACGTTTACGGTTTCTCGCTTCTTTTTAATATATATATATATATATATATATATATATATATATATGTTAAGACATGTCTCATAAAATAATTTAAACAAGTTTTGGCTACTTATCTCTAATATGATCCTCTCATATTCACGAACAAGTTTTTTAGTATCCTTATTAAAGGAAGAAAGTTACCATATTGATGCTTATTCATTTATTCCGAGTACATTAGCAAAATTTCATCTTCAGAGTCTTGTTTTATCTAAGACAAATTTGTTGTGTTTATCTGAAAATTAAGTTATATATATATATATATATATATATATATATATATATATATATATATATAGATAGATAGATAGATAGATAGATAGATAGATACAACTACTTCGCCCGTCTTAATGTGAATCATTGTTAAATTTAAAATTATAATTTTGACTGATTTTTTTTTTTTCAAGCAAGGCGGGAAGCTACTAGGACGCAAGGGGTTACAGAAAATTTAGAGCAAGATCAGATAGGAGTGATAGAAGAAAGGATGAGGGTAGTGGATAGATCAAGGCAACTGGAGATCTCGATTGACATTACACTTGAATAACTGGAGATTATAGCTCACAGGGAAACAGGAAAAGGGAAGGGAGTTTCACAGGCGAGAGGTGCGAGACATGAAGCTATTAGAGTAGAAGAGGCGGCTACATTTAGGAGTTTCGACAGTGAAGGCGCTGGAACTTATGACGTCTGGGAACCAGCGAATGCAGCTCCTCGGAGCAATTTCCATGAAAGTATTTGTAGAACAGACAGAGAGGGGCGACGGGTCGTCTGTGAGAAAGTGACTGTAGACGAGACGCCAGGGCAGGGCCAACTACATTGCATATCCGCCTCTGGAGCCTATCAAGGCAACCCCGAGGCAAACAGAAGGGGCACCAGACCATATATGGCAGCAATATTCCATGCAAGGGCGAATTGTTGATTTGTAGATCTGGAGGATCAACTCCGAGGAGAAAAACTTCCTGGCGCGACTCAGGGAGCCAACTTTCCTTCCAGTGGACGAGGCAATTGATTCAATGTATTTATTCCATCTCAGGTCAGCAGTCAACGTGAGACCGAGAAGCCGCAGAGAGTTGCTCTCGAGAAGTTGAGCGTCAGACATTCTAATGGAGGGAAGGGAAGGATCTCTGTGGTGATTAATAGAGAGCAGTTTTGTCTTGGAAGCGTTGAAGTTGACCAGCCAATTCATGCCCCAGTTCACAATCGATTGGAGGTCCTTTTCGAGGCCAGGCGAGTTTTGTCAGCGAGACTAGATTTGTTTTTGAGGCAGGAATAAATTGTGGTGTCATCCGCGTAGATGCCAACTTGGGAAGTTATTGCGTCAGAAGGTCATTTATGTAGATAAGGAATAGAGTGGGGCCTAGGATGGAGCCTTGAGGAACACCTGCGTTCGTGGGATAGGAACTGGAGGAGAATCCATTGAGAACGACCTTCAATTTACGGTTTGACAGAAATGATCGTATTAGGTTATATAATCGACCCGTAATGCCATAACCCTGGAGCTTGCGAAGAAGGCCGGCATGCCAAACCCTATCAAATGCTTTACTTTTTGTCTTGTGCTGCATTGAATTTTTACCTTTTCTCCTGGCGTCCTGGGTAAGACCATACTACATCTGGCAGCAAGGCCTCTGATCAGGAGGTTCTGAGGGGCGTGGAACCACCTCTTAATTACTGGTGTTCCCATGTCCACCTGACCCGGGGTGGTAGCACCTCTTAGTGTCTCAGCTATGGAGAAATAGTTGACCACCCCCAAACTGGGATCAAAACACTATGAAAGTGTAAAAATAGGTTTTAATACCAGTAATACATTTAGTAAAAAATATTGCCGGCAATGAATTTTTGAAGGAATTAATTATTAGCAGCAATACATTTTTGCAAAAACAATATTACCAGCAATACATTTTTGAAGGAAAAAATATTACCAGCAATACAGTTTTTGTAAAAAAATATATTACCAGGAATAAAAATCTTGTCAGCATTAAAAAAACCATTGAAGTTGATATGCCGTAAAACAAAACAAACCAAACCAAACATCTGTTTTTTTCCATTCATTTTTGTCTTTTATTTCTAACAGTAACACGTATGTTATATATATATATATATATATATATATATATATATATATATATATATATATATATATACTTTAAAAATTAAGTGATCAGTTGAAGCCACTACCTTGGTTTCAACCTTACGGTATCCCCAGGTGATTTTATCAATTGACCTCCTAATGCTTTATTTTTTTAAAAAATAACAATGAACGTTACATAATTTTTACAAAAATAAATAAACAAACACACAACGTTGGGTGTGATAAAAAGGGTGGATCAGGATGTGAAGAAAGAAGAACTTTTAACCGTCATATATATGAGCAAACCTGCGATTGTAGCTTAAGCCTCTGGCCGATACGGTCTGTCTGTTTTGAATGCTACCTCGCCTCCGCTAGTGTGTACCTGCTTGATCTGGCCTGGGAAATTTAACTCTTACTGGATTAGATTGAATTGATCTCCCGCCAGACCACTTTTTTCTTTCTTTTTTCTTTCTTTTTTTTTTGGGGGGGGGTGACATCAGAACTTGGTATAAGGTAAAAGTTAATATGATCTATCTTCTCATAGTTTAGTTATACCATATTTCCTTCCCCATAAATCGTTTCTTGATATACCTTCCACTCCACTGTTTGGGGTCTACATTCCTTTTCGGCAACCTTCCTAGAGTTGGCAGTTCGATAAAATAGCCCAGCTTTCTGTGCTGCGAACAGGTCGCTAGGAGTAGATGGAATCATCTATCGTCCAATCTGCATTTCTTCCACTTATATTGAGTAGATCATTCCCTTGTTCCCTGTTTATGGTTTACCAGTTCTTCTTCTTTCATTGCCTTAATGATTGAACTGTCTTAACTTTCTGGCGATCTGACTAGTATATAGATGCGACTTTACCTTAAGAGGGTAGCAGGTTGATAGTTTGCAGGCTGCTGCTTCCAACTGGTTGTTAGCAGCCCGAACTCTTTAGTAGCGCTTAGAGAGGGTGCTCAAATCAACAACCGCATATTATTGGGCTATTTGTAGTACCATATCGCACATAGGTAGTTGATCCTGCATATATTTCCGGCGGGCAACCCTGAGGCCACATTATGCTCTGTTTTTAGCCAGCTCTGATAGGTTCGTATTGTCATTAACGAGAGATAGTGTTAATAGAGATGTTCGTGGTGTCCACTCCAACTTCAGCAGTATAGAATCTTGCCGAACATCCTTGCACTTTGCGAAACAAACTTTAATTCAGGCATACCAATGAATTCTCTGTTCCAGGCTATCTTCCTCTTTGCCAAAAATATTCCAGTACCGACATACATGGGTGATGTAATGAATATGCATACACCTGGGTCCACCTCACAGCAATATGATTGGCTGGTGTCAGCCATAAATACGGACTGATGTGGAGATACATGACGACGCCTATTGTCTTCGCCTATTGCCTACCACTACGACGAGGACCAGTCCATTACGGTTATCTGCTAGATTGTCCTACTCGGTTACAGTAGTCCAAAACCACTTTACTACTTCGAACAAATATATCCCTTTTCGGAACATATCAATGGCCTTGGTGTTTTCATCCAGGATATTCTTCCGATGGCATAGGAATTGCCTCTCGAGTCCCCTGACACGTCCTACATGTGCTTTCACCCTTTATTATACTCTGTTAGCTATCTCCATTTCCTTTATCGCCCCCCTCTTCTCAGGACTGCAATATATTAGACAGACAGAATAGAAACGGCTCTCTCTCTCTCTCTCTCTCTCTCTCTCTCTCTCTCTCTCTCTCTCTCTCTCTCCTCCCCCATCTGCGAACATCTTTGTATTCGGTGATTTTAATGCGCACCACCACTTCTAATGTGTACTGATGTTGCCGGTATTCAGACATTAAACTTTTCCATTACTCAATCCCTTACTCAGATCATGGATTTCCCTACCCGTTTCTCTAGCAAACTAGAGCAACAGGTTTCTCTGCTTGATTTATTTTCACCTTCTCTCCTCGCTCTTGCCAAGCTTCGCAACAATGCTCTCTTGGCAGCTCTGATCACTTTGTAGTATCTATTGATATTTTGTTTTATTTATCTGTTAATCAGGAACCTCCCATTCATAAAACCTCAATCTGTTAACAGCATGCTGAGGGACTCACTCCGTGATTTTCTTCGAGACACCTCTTCGACTGATATTTTCAACCTTCAAATCGGGAATTGTGCCACTAGTTTCCTCTTGGGTCAAAGCCAGTATGAATGCTTTCATTCGTTCACGGAAATACCAGGAGGAGCATGAATCTTCTCCATGGTTCACACCAGCATGTTCTGCGGCTATAGCCTACAGGATCCACTATTTTATGTTATACCAGCGACAGCTCCCATCACAACATCTTGACTTATCTGAATATCCCTGCCTAACTTACCACCTATAACTGAGTCTCTTTTTAGTTATATGCATATAACCCTTTCTATGGTTTCAAAGCATGTGGACCTGATGCTATCCCTGTAATAGTCATTAAGAAATGTGCTCCAGAACCGTCTCCTGTTCTCTCTAAACTGCCTCGCCGCCCTCTTGATTTCCTCTCTGCTGGACATCCTTATACTTTGTCTCAGTTTTTAAGAACTCTGGTGAAGCGTCCGAACATTCCAACTATCGGCTTCTGCCGCTTTTGAAGAAACTTCTAGAGACCCTAATTCTGAATTGGTTAAACATCTCACATCGCAGGGCCTTTTTTTTTTCAGACAAGCAATATGGCTTTCTTTTCTCCATGTTAACTGCTGATGTACTAACGATAATTGCGGAAAGAGTCCATCAAACTCTTAGATAAAAATGTTGAAGCCTGGGCTGTAGTTCTGAACATCACGAAAGCTTTCGACAGGATTTGGCATACAGATCTTCTCCACAAGCTGAAAAGTTACGGTGTGTCCGGGAAAGCTTTTGAACACATCCAATCTTTCCTATCAAATCGTGAAATGAAAGTAACCCTGAACGGCCACTCTTCCAGTTCCTTTCATACTAATGCAAGTGTCCTCGAGGGTCCAGTCATTGGTCCTACTTTGTTTTTAGATTTTTCATTAATGACCTTCCTGACGGTATCAGCTCTCAGCTTGGTATATACGCTGATGACACAACCAATATACCCTTATCTCGATAGTAAGTCTGATTAGTTTGATAAGGTCAAAATAACAGCTGATATTCAAAATGACCTTCAGTCTGTTGTTAACTGGGGCAAAGGATGGCTTGTTAATTTTAAGGCTTGCAAACTTAAGCTGCTCTCTATTAATCATCTGAGATAATCCTCTCTGCCTACCATTAGCATGGCTGATGCTGACCTCCAGGAAAGCGACTCGCTACACCTTCTTGGGTTAACAATCACAGCTGACATGAAGAGGAAGGACTATATTGATTCTATTGCTAAGTCAGCTTGTGGTTAACTGTGTCGTGTTTTAGAGTTTTTCTCTCCAAATTCTATCTAACATAAGTTTACCATTGGTCCATGAATATTGCTGCCACATATGGTCCTGCGCTCCTGCTATCTATCTAGAGTTTCTTGACAAAATCCAAAGAAAAATCAGCAATATTATTGGCCCAGATCTGGCGTCTCGGCTTCAGTCACTTTTCCACCGCCGTAAGGTTGCCTCCCTTTGCCTTTTCCATAAATACTTTCATGGTATTTGTTCGGATGAGCTCTTCGTTATGGTACCTAGACTTTTTGAATTTAAGAGAAGTACTAGACTGGTGAAGAGGTTTCACCAATTTACATTTGAGCTGGCTAGATGTAACCGTAAATTTTATGCTAACAGTTTCTTTTCGTGCCCTTCTCGCTTGTGGAACTCCCTTCCAGAATCATGCTTTCCGCCAACTTTAATTTGCAAAAATTCAAATGCAATATCAATCGCTATCTACTGATTACTCTGCCTCTGTTCTCGCTCCTTATCAATGTTCCTGTTTCTAACTCCTTCCGTCTCAGTGGCTTTACTGCCTTGCTTGGGGTGAACTCGATTAAAAAAAAAAAGACAGACATATAGAGGTAAGACGAAAAGAGAACCCATACCGCTTACGTTCAACTTGTGAAAATTATCTTTCTCTTGGTTTTCCTTCTTTTTTTTTTATTTCTATGCACCCCCTATCTTCCTCTTATTTGCTTAAATCATTATCGCTTTGATATTTTATTACGACTTGATAACCCTTATCTTATCTGACGCAATCCTATTTTGTTGTGCTAAGTTTCCCAACAAGTGTTTTCTCTTTATAATTTTCATCACGTTCTTATTATATTGTTATCAGTACATTCCCCAAAGACACATTTAACTTTTATCTGACTTTACACGAACCTTTTCTCGATGTGTGGCACGAGGTTCCCATAAAGAATGAATGTATCATGTCGAGGTTAATATTCCAACCTTAGCTCGTCTCATAAGGGAGATTGGTATTAACATCAAAACATTCTTCCGTGCCCAAGTTATTTTACTTACTCAATGTATAAATCACTTTGATATTTTATTACGAGTAAATAAGCCTTGTTATCAGAAAACGTTGTTATTATTCACCTAACCCCTACACCGTTTATTTTCGTCTATATTTGGTGAGTTTTGTTTCAAGTAAAGCGTCAGACCAGCATAACAAAATACAATAAACTAAATTCATTTAACATTTTGACTTGAAGCCCGAGAATATCAAGTGAACAAATACTTTCTACAGATGAAAAACAATTTCTTGTCTAATGACAACATGAAAGAATCTATTCTTTATTGCTGTATACGTCACAATGTGACACGCGGTTGATAAAGGGAATGAACCTCTCATGCCTGTGGATTATTAATCCAACCTTAGTTAGTCTCATAGGAATATTATTACAAGAACCAAAATATTTGTCCAAAAGTTTTAGCCAAACCATTCTGTGGATTTTCTCTCTGAAAACAAAAATAAACTAACTGCAAAAAGTATAAACAATCAAAACTAAAATAATAAGTACAGATGAAATTCAAGACAAGAGACATTTTGAAAGGAGAAAATTCTTTTTATATATTCCTAGTTTTGTTCAAGTAGTTTCAAACCTTGAATTCCATACAAATCTGTTTTCATTTAGGTACCTCCATTAGGTCGTGTAAAAAAGCAGCATATCACGATGACAAAACGCCCTTAACTCAACGAAAACAAAGTTTTGTCATCAAAATGTTTATGTTGTTATTAAGAGGAAAGACCAAAGTATTTTTTTATTATTTTTTGAAATTTTTTACTCCTTTCTAGCACGTTGAAAATTTTACTTAAAAATATTTTTTTTTCACGACAGCGCTGGGAAAGAGAAAAAGGTTTGTTTTATTTTGCGCTTTTCCCGAGGAAAACACACGTTGATCTGGACATTTTTTGCAAAAATCAAATAATTGTCGTATTTTAATGAAACTTTTAGAAAATATTCAGAAATGAATTAAATTATTTTAAAAATATTTTTTTTTTAGAAAATCGTGGTAAAAAATATTTTTTACATGTTTCTACCCAATTACATATTTTCATAAAATGGCAGCTTTTAAGAAAACTAAAAAAAATCGAGCATATATTTGACATTTCAATCTATATAATTTCTATCTGAAATACACCAAAATATGTAACTTACTGTAAATAATAAATTTAATGCTTTAGCTTTCAATTAATAACAACATTTTGATGACAAAACTTTGTTTTCGTTGAGCTATAGGCCACTTTTCATCGTGATATGCTGCTTTTTAAAAATTAAAATTTGTCAATTATCAAAGTGTAAATGTTACCGAGTAGACATGACTACTCTATATTATTATTATTATTATTATTATTATTATTACTATTTATTACGGATATTAACGATGGAACTTTAGTGAATGTTTACGGAAAGGCTTCACAGTAAGAATCAAGGGGAATCCTAGAGATAAATGAGTAACCTAATGACACTGTAACAGGGTACAAATGAGGATTAAACCTAATAAATTGATGGTCTCATTATAAACAAAAACTAACATTATTTCAAAATTCTGGGAAAGGTTTCTCGTAAGATGTGATAGTGATTGCAGATTTGGGCAATATCTTGGTTGCTCAAAAGTCAAAGGACAACGCCAATGATGAGGAAGAGAAAGAAAAACATGGCACCTTACTAAAAAAAAAAAGTAGGCGAAAAGCTTCGATGAGACGAGAATACTAACGCTCATTAAAATGTGATTATCATGACTAAGAAAAAAGGATATTATGTTAATGACCAAATTTGAAATCGTGTTCATGCTGTCGTGTGCTGCGTGTACCTCTGCTATTAAATATGTTGCAATTAATGAAAAAAATGCGTTACACTTTAATCGAATATTATATTTACATCAGAATCTATGGAAAAATGAGACAAAAATAAAAATTGAATTGCTTATTGTTCAGAGTAAGAAAGTTGGTTATGAAAGTGTTTCAAAGTCAAATATTATTTCAGTTTAAACAATTTCATTTAAATAAAATTTTGCACCAGTTGAAAAGTTATTACTCTTCAACTTTAAGGGTTTTTGTGAGACGTCGTCAGTTGCTTATGAAGTTTACTCAGAGCCTCCCCACGAAAATTAAATGATACACAAAGTCGAATTTAATGTAGGTTCCTGCAAGCATATCTGTCCCACTTCTCTCGACATTTTCCTTTTGAAACAAACCCCCCCACCCCTCTGGAATCAGGATACTGACCGTCACCCGACCAGTTTAAGTACATTACGGTGGGGCAACCTGGGGAAACGACTTGGCAAAACTTTTACAAACTGACGAAATCACTCAAGATCTTTGTTTAAATAGGTTTTAGATAAACAGAAAGAAATTCGAGCAAATAGAAGAACCAACATCGCTTACATTCAACTTGGGAAAATTATCATTCTGTTCCTTTTATGTTTCACTTCTTTTAATTCCAAAAAGATGTTTTACAGAAAAAGTCGTTTTTAAATTAAATTGCTTTTATTATTATTATTATTATTATTATTATTATTATTATTATTATTATTATTATTATTGATTCTATTTTAAATTTGAATTTTGAATGTTAATGTTACAAATGTCTAGAGGCGATTTGGCGCTAATTTTAAATTTGAGGTAAAACTATTTTCCCGAAGGCGGAAGAGGTTTGAAAAGAGATCGATAAGAGTACGTTTATTATCTTCTCCAATGTAACCAATCAACATTTCGGCAAATTATGGTAACAGTCAAATTGATGTGGCAACAAGCAAAAGGTTAAACTCTCGGCCTATTGGATCAATTACAAACGATACTCTCACACCCAAAATCCTGGTCCAACTGAACCAATTATAAAGGGTACTCTCACACCCAAAACCCTGGTACATCTGGATCAATTATAAAGGAGAGTATCACACCCAAACCCTTGCCCAGCTGGATCAATTACAAATGATAGTGTCACATTTATACCCTAGTCCAACTGGATATATTACAAAGGATACTCTCCAACCAAAGCCTCGTCCACCTGAATCCATGACAAAGCCTAAACCTTCTGAAATAAATTATAACGGTTACTTTCATACACAAACTCTGATCCACCTGGATAATTTATAAAGGCTACTCTCCACCCAAATACTTTATCAGTTCCATTACTGATCTCTCTTATGGGCACGTAGCCGCGCGGTTAGAACATACGAATTCTGATCATGAGACCCGGGTTCGAATATCACCATGGTCGATTTGCCAGGATCGATCGCGGCGTGCAGCACCTTCAGAAAGAATCTGAAAACCGTACTCAAGCCTTGTGAGTGATATTGGATATACAGAAGCCTTGGGGGTCGTCGATAGCTGAGATAGCACGAAGTCACAAGTCATTGTGGCCGAGAGTTTGAACGTGCTGGCCTTGTTCAAATTGTTGATCCCGCTAGATAACACGCTCTTTCCCAGAAACTGCAATTAAAGTTTGCTCAGCATAGTTGCATTATAAACCACAGGTGGGCTCTGTGGGTGTTAAATAAACACAAAAGCACCTGAGAAAGCGTTTGCAATAGAGATTGGCTAGCCGCCCTAATAGACGGATATCCTCGAATACGAATGGACAGCTATACTACTGATCTCTCCACATCCAAACTTTTTTTTCTTTTTTTGCGTTTTCTGTCTCGCATGCTACTACAATATATCTAACACAGGGACCGGCGTAGTAGAACACTCGCTACATTCAGAACTGTCTGCAATCATTACAAGAGAATTCTAGAAAATACAAAGTATAGCTAGGCACAAGCAGTTCATATCAAGGTCTAAAGCAAACATTCTGGATCCCAGAAGTTCTGGAAGATCTCCAACAAAATTCTGAATAGAGGCAAGGCGTCAGTGCCAAGTGTAATAATGGCCCTGAGGACATTTCATCCTCGACAAATAAGGAAAAGCTCTTCACCACGATCTTTGCTTCTAACAATATTAAATAACAAAAGCTATCCCATTCCTGACTTCCCCGTTTCACTGAGAACAATATCAGTAATATTTTTATCAGAGCCCGGGAAGTTTCAAGACTTATAAAAAATATTGATACAAAGAAGTTTACTGGTCCAGACAAAATCCTAGTGGTTGTCCTTTATGTATGGTTGGTAACTGGTATCGTTCACGCTTCAGTGCTTTATTCAGAGGTCTTGGACCAATACAGAAACGAATGTCACCCGAGCTCTTTGTTGCAGTAATCATTCTGCTTTTCCAATCTATAGACGGGAGCGATAACCCCGAGTTCCTCTAGTCGCTTTAGTTCCTTTTTAACTTAAGGGCTCATGGACTGGTATGGGTCCTGTTGCGGCAGTATGCATTGTCAAAATTTTGTAGTTCACAGTTATTAGCCCCACCTGTTCGCTTGTGCATTTTCCTAACAAACGGGACAATCTCTCCTTGACTACAGTGAATTCCAAAATATTTTTTTTCAATGGACGCTAGTCCCGCCCCGTTCCACATCTTGAGTTTCGTGGGGGACAGATGCAGGTAGATATTATACACATATTTCTGTGGGATTACATTGATGGTATCTACGTGCTAAACTGAGAATTACTCGTAAATCCTGCAATAAAATTTGCACCTGCAAAGCAACCAGAAGAATAAAACTTTAGTAGCAAATATTAGTGTCATGGGTCCTTACCTATAACTACAGAATGAACTCTTCCTAACACTATGTATACTACGCCTCTCAAGAGAGAGGGACGAATCAAGCCGAGCTTCTCGGCTTGACGGTCGAACTCTCTGCCTCTGAGCAGAGAGGAACCCGGACGAGGATCCGCCGAAGGGCAGAGTCTCATTCGGGGAGGTTGACCAACCCGATCCCGTTTATACGGGTTCTACGGGCATTTTTTGGCCGAGCCTACGGGCTCGGTAAACCCACATTAAACTCGGCCTTGTGCCACATGCAACCCTCGTGGGAGGGGGCTAGATACCGAATCGATCGAGCTTCTCGGCTTGACGGTCGAACTCTCTGCCTCTGAGCAGAGAGGAACCTGGACGAGGCTCCGCCGAAGGGCAGAGTCTCGTTTGGGGAGTTTGACGAACCCGATCCCGTTTATACGGGTTCTACGGGCAATTTTGGCCGAGCCTACGGGCTCGGGAAACCTACGTTAAACTCCGCCTTGTGCCACATGCAACCCTCGTGGTGGGGTGGCTAGATACCGAATCGAGTCGAGCCGATAGTAGTTCACTCCAAACCAGACTGACAGTCATACTAACACCTTCCACATCTTGTATTATTATTTCGTGTGATATACCTTCGTTATTTCTACTCTTGTGTTCGTGTTGTTTTTCCTTGGTCCTAACCTGGACCATAACAATTAGTATCTGTCTATATTTCTGAGATGAGGTATTATGTACACTATTTACATTATTCGGGCTATTGTCTTCATTTTTGTCGCCATATTTATTACAACGTTTCGATCGTTGTACGCTCCGGCCTTTTTCAGGTGGTTGGAATGTCCAACTGAACTCTTTATTTATGGCACGTGGAACTATAACAGTCTACCCAAGTGAGCGAAATAAAGGGTTAAGTTCGACATTCCAACCACCTGAAGAAGGTCGGAGCGTACAACGGCCGAAACGTTGTAATAAATATGGCGACAAAGATGAGGACAATAGACCGAATAATGTTAATAGTAGACTTTTTAAGTGCATATAAAGAAACAGTCGATAGAAAGCAGCAGAGAGGAGTCAGCCAGAGAAACCAGACAAGGGTGTTGCATGATGAAACTAATTGGTCATCTGCTTAAGATTTTTTCTGCCCTTCGTGAGGACCGAGAAAGCACAGCATCTGGCGCCTGCAACATGTTTCCAAAGTAAACACACTCCTGACTACTACCAAATTCTGACTCGCAAACTATCAACTACCGAGTCGGACGAACTTTCACTAACCCGAATTACAAAGGACTCACCCCAATCGAAGTCAAATAAATAAACATATATGATTTGTTTATACCTTTGATTCTGTTCGTTTTTATATAACCGATATTTCCGGTAAATGTTACTAAGACGCTTTGGCGCTTCTCCGCAATTTCTCTGTGTTACAATGACAGATTCACCAGTCTTACAAAACGTTTCAACAGCAAACTCACCGTGTGCACTGGTCTAAGCCATGATGGTAACAGATGGTTTCTTAAGAAGAAAATGGTAAGGCATTAGCTAAATGAAGATATCATTGCCACTTGTCTAAGTTTACTAGCACCACACGGCTAACAGTTTAAATGTGGGAGATATTTCTGCCACATACTGTTGTAGAAGACCGTGGGTTTTACGTGTTATTAAATTAAATTGCTAGAAGGTCAAAATACAAGAGCAATGCAGACTGAAACTGAGTCCAGCCGAAGATGTAAAGAAAACAAGACTGATATATATATATATATATATATATATATATATATATGAAACAACAAAATTACAATGGACATAGACATTAACATTTGTGTTTATGTGTGAACGTAAAAAGTTCGTACGTACGTGTATGTGTCTTTCATGGCGTTTTCCCACAAGTGGACGAAAACGCTGATGTGTCCGCTGAAATGCAAAGTAGAAAAGATAATGAGGCAAGAAGTCGCCCAGTATTTATAATGTAGGGAGAGCGACCCCTAGTGAACAATTAGGGAATTAAGGAGGAGCTAACTCCGACACTGTATTATGTAAATTTTAATGTCGAATATTACCTTTATGTTTACCTTTTAACGAACGATTTGAAGACGCATTTATGCCAGTAATACTCGCTATGTTTCTCATTGCTCTGACTTTGTGTCTTAGACTAAAAACTTCTTTGTGTGTCGTGTCTCTTCAGGGTGTAGGCGATCAAGACTCTTACAACCTACTGTCCTTTGTAGCTCTTAATAAAGTTTGTATTTTTGCTATCATTCCTAATCCCTTTTCTGCCAACCATTTACAAAAGTTCGTTAGGTAGGTTACGTGCTGGTTTTCTCTGTCCCTTTTGCCACTAATGTCCTATGTGTGTCAAATTTTCTAATCCCTCTCTCCTCATCATGTGCCTTAGAAATTTCAACTACCTCTTTCTGATTTAATTATGTGTCCTTTTTGTTACAATTTTCTCTAAAGCTTCGTTCATTCGGTACATGGCATTCTCAGCATCCTGCTGTAGAACCACATTCCTTTTGTCTCAATACTCATCTTCATCTGTGAAGGTATTGTCCAGCATGCACTGCCATATAGAAGGATTGATGTTACATAACAGTCGAGTACATTTTTCTTTTCTTTGTTTCAAGCGAAATTTTCCCGTTACTTAATACTTTGCTTAACTTTTGGTAGGCTTCTTTTGTTATCCTAATGCATCTTCTGATTTCATTGTCACCTGCATATCTAATGTTGTTAAGATTGTGGCCGCCAATAATGAATCCTGGTAGGTGAGAAGACAAATCCTTGTCTGACGCCTCTTTCTGTTTTTGCATATTTACTTCATTCATTTTCTATTCTTATGTAAGCGGTTTGCTCCCAGTATAACTTCTGGACTCTTTTAATATCTTTTCCAAGTGAAATAAATACTTATGCCTCCAGTGTTCCATATTTTCGCATGATCCTTAAAAAGTTATTTTAGGCAACACTATATTCTTGCGTAATTGATTCAAGGGAAACAACTTTTAATTCCATTAGCAAGGGGAATAACTTTTGTTTACTTTTCTTTTTTTCTATCGTTGTGGTTTCGGCTTTTACATAAACTGTAGATGAAAGGATTTCTTTTGCAGAAAAATTATAGCAAATCATTTTTATGGAATGTATACCGAACCTAAAATATTTAGATGCTCTCTAAATGTATCTCTGATCTACATTTACTCCAATAAATATCTTAACAGAAAAGGATAATTCACATATAATGGAAAAGCTAAAAATAAAATAGCAATGTACTAAAATGATTTGTGTTTTTTAAATTAAAATAAAAAAATTTAATTTTGATCTTAATCAATATAAAAGGAAATAAATTATGACATGAGATAGAATTCCTAAACTTCATCATTATTTTCTCTTTCTCAAATTTGTAGAACCAGATTCCTACATAGTTTTAAATCCAAAATTTATGCAAGTTAAAGTAGTAAACACATACAGGCTCCCAACCAAGTATAACAACTGATGCATTCTGATTGGTTGAAAAATATCAATTAGGTGTCGTCAACTACGTCCGAATGTACCGACCTAAATAAACATGTTCCCGATCCCCCACGTGACCAAGAGAACTAATAAAAACGAAACTTCGACTTGGTCAGTGGGCACTTAAAATATAGAACTCATTCACTTGACTTCATTGGAGATCGACTCAACAACAAACGAGACGACTTCAACACGACAACGAACCTTGTCAACCAATTCCAGGTTTAACGTTAATTACTAAAATTAACATAAATCCAGCTTGCGAGAAGAACTCTCACTCCCACAAAAGATTCTATTCCACAAAAAACATCTTCGGTAAAAGAGCGACAACTCTGTAAAAATCAGTGAGTCAAGAACAATACTTTTTTTATTTAATACAAAAAAAAACAACTGTTTAATTTTCCTACAACAACAAATATACTTAACTACACCTTCTTATTTTCACACATACAGTTCAACAACTTAAATTCTTTCAGTATCACACACCAAAGAACTCTAAAGTGTTTTAACAACTTTACCATCATATATTTTGTATTTGTTGTGTTTTATAAAAAAATATTTATTGTTGAACAATTTCTTCTACTTGGTATTTTCTCTTGTTGTCTTTGTGACATTTGATATCATAAAAATAGTAGAGGGTCAGTTTTATTTGTATTTATAACCAATACAGATTGGCTAACCCACTATAAATTAAAAGACAAAAATCATGATAATTTTCCCACAAACAAGAGAAATCAACAGCATTCTCATGTGGTTGTTAATGTTTCATGTGGATAAATTGGTCAAAAATTCATGTTGTGTAGTACTTTTGCTTTTGATTCACGTGAATCCTTATCAAATGGCAGGTGATGATAAAAGAAAATTAAGTGTGGTGTTTTAAGAGTAGATTGTATCATATTTGTATTTTAAATACATCCGACTTAAGCAACCATCCAAGGATAAAATTAAAAATAACTATTCTTTGAGAAATTGCATTCTAGAATGTAAAAATATAAAGAAAGAAATTATTCCAAACACACTATTGGGGAATATTCCACATTAGCCTTCCACCCCTTTCAGAAAGATGTATTCTTCCCTAAAAAAAAAAAGCCTTAACCAATCACCACTCTGTTTCTGTAAATTCAATCTTCTATTGGTTAAGAAACACTAAACTGTAGCAAAGTCAAAACAGATCCTTTTTCCCACCGAGCTCCCTGGAGCCAATTTTTAGACACCAAAGTCTATATAAACAACCGCATGACTCAATTCAAGTCAGTCAGTCATCAAGTTTCGTGAGATGCTACGAAATTCCACACGTGTCAATTCACTGACTCAACATCACTTCAAAATTCTCAACAAACTCAACACAGCACTCAATCGACCATTGTCCGCATGGTAATCAAACTACAATTGACTTAAAAAGTGAATGTTTTCACTACACAAACAGTAATTGTACAATTTATCAATTTAGCCTATCAGTTAAAGGCAAACAACTCTTCACAACTTAAATTCTAACTAACAAGTAACATACGCATACACACTATTATTTGAACGAACACATTTGAGATTTTTCCTTGCTGAAACCAAATTATTTTAATTTCACTAACAAATCAAAACCATTAGCTTTTATTGACCAAGTTTCTGCATGAATATTCTTCGTAACTTTGTCTCAATTGCCACAATCAACAAGCATTCTGTTATCATTGCATGTATATCTATTGTATACATAAAAATCTCTTTATTGTTGGATCTCTAACCATTGTGTTTTTAGTAACTTATTGTAATACAAATTGTCCTTATATTCTTTATTTGATCTACGTGTTGTGGGATAATTCATAATAAGCACGCATAATATTTGCCTTACATAAATTACCTTCTGATACATTTTCACTCAAGCTACAAGCCACAACACTATCACAGATTGGTGTCACATGACCTGCTCTGGCAAATTGCATTTGATTTAGTTTTCAAAAAATAATGAAACTTTCAAAAAATAATATTACAATCGACTTCTTAAAATAGACTTAATTTTATCTTCTCACCTTTCTCGTCACTGACAATGAATCATGTGAGTTGAAAGCTTGGAACTACACATGAATTCAAACAGATTTATCCACATGCAACAATGACATTTGTGAAAGCATATTCATATATTATAAAAATATATTTAATTGACATACAATTTATATTGTTTTTAACAATATATATATATATATATATATATATATATATATATATATATATATATATATATATATCAGAAGTAATTTAAATTCACAGTACTTATCAGAGGTCTTACTTTTCTGATACAATAATTATTGTTCTCGATAACTACTAATTGGCAGAAATTCTGTTTGCCTTGATATATTGATTGAATAATATAATTTTATGCCTATTAGTTGATATATATATATATATTCAAACAGATTTGGTTAAATAAATTTTAGACATATCATGTTGATTATTTTTTATTGTGTTCCTTTCAAGTTTTAGAAAATTGAGTAAGAAAAATACCAAAATTTTCTTTTGAATAGTTTTTATTTTCCCAAGTACTTTCAATCTCATCTGAGACCATCTTCAGAAGGTTAAGTTTTCTGTGATTATGTATATGTGTTTCTGTGAATTTAAAACATTTCAACTGTTCAAATTTCAAAGTTCACGTGTTTTTAGGTTCTTTTCAATGTAAGTGGAGTACCTTTTTTTTTTTTTCATGTATATAATAATTTTTTATAAGCATTTAAGGACTTTTTTTGCTATATACTCATAGTTGACTTTATTTATTATGGGTTTAACTTTCTTATATAAACGGCTTCAAGGATTTTTACTTTTTGATTTTTATTGTTTTTATGTAATATACATTCAATATATTTTCAAATAATATCCGTCTCATCTGGAAGTCTAGGCATCAGTGTTCCTTTAAGTGCTGATGTATTGAGCTCTCTTCAGCCAAATATATATATATATGTGTATTTATATATACACACACACAAACATGCATATATATATATATATATATATATATATATATATATATATATATATATATATATATATATATCAGTAAAATTGGATGATAATCCAACAGAAGGGTAAATGTTTATGGTTTCACTGACAAACCAGGAATCAGGAATAGTTCTTTTTCACAGGAACAAAATCTAGATTCACAAGACAAAACAAAATTCACATTAAACAGCTGACACTTGATTTTTACCTTAACTTATCATTCTAGAAATTAGATATTAAATAATTTCAAGCCATTTTTTTTATTCATTTATTGTTTATTTTTTTATTTATTTATTCATCTTTTTTTCCCATAATGTTTCAGTCCTAATTTAATAAGAACAAAGAATAAATTGCATTTGCATTGCCATATATTAGTCATTTATTTTTTTTATTATTTTTTGTTTTAAAGGCAATCATATCAGCTGGTTTTTTTACCAGTTAACAATAACAGTTTAACCTCATGGCATGCTGACTGCTGATATGCTTGCTTAACTATCAGATTTCAATAAGATTTTCATCAAATTCATAAACAAACATTTTGGAAGAAAAACGTGTGGAAATAATTTAAGTCAACCAATCACCACTCTTTATTTGATTTTTATGAAAGCTCTATATTATTATTTAGATGCTAAAAATATTTGCTTTTGTTCATAAAACTAAGTAAACAGAGAAATAAAACCAACTGAAATTATGAGATGTAGAAAATCTGCCCTAAAAAGGTAATGTTGTGTCACTATAAACACCTATATAGATGTGATTTTAAAATCAATTTCACATGCTCCTGTTTTATAGCCAACAGAGATTTCTTTTTTAAATTTGGTTTTCTAAGTGGCATCCACTTTGACCAAAGAGGAACAAAGAAGTGAAGGAGTGGATGAGGGGTTTTTGGAGACCAAGCAACAAAAAAAATCAGACATTGATTATTTCTGGATACTGGTCTATATCAGCATTCATGTTTGGGATCAAAGGAGTCAGTTCTTTCTCGCCCTTGACAGGAGATGGACTTGTCACATAATCTACATACTGAATCTGCATTATTTTTTTTTTATTATGCTTACCTGGTAATTCCTAGTGAATAGGTTTTAGTCCTGTGCAGCCAATATAAATGCTTCTGTCTGATCTTTTAGCACAGAAACTGGTACATTCTGTATTTATCTACATCCACATTGTTACTTTTGAGTGCATATTGGAAGATTTTTTTCTCAGGTGTTTATTTAAACTGTTTAACCTTTGTATCTTAGCATCCAGTTTTATTTGAAGTACAAGTCAGTCCTAAATTAATTAATCTTATACTTATTGATTTTTATATATATATATATATATATATATATATATATATATATATATGAATCTTGTTATCTTCTTACTTTGAAAAGTTCATAAATTCAAAATGTTGAAGGTCGATGGGAGGTAAGAATAGGTAATCAATATTTGGCAAAGCTGGCTATTCTATTTAGACAAAATATTCAATGTTTTAGAACAGAGACTCTCAAATATGCGATAAACTCTCACAGGTTTAGAAAAGCTGTTCTTAGTAAAGAGAATTCTTCTAAGTTATTAGTTCTTTTTCTTCTTTCTTCTTCTTCTTCTTCTTCTTCTTCTTCATCATCATCATCATCATCATCAAAAACATTTGTAGTAGCAGCAGAAGCAGTTTTTCTCATCCCAGGTCACAGCTTTTCTCACCCAGGTTGTTGAATCCATTCTGCTCCCAGATCACAGCTCACAGCTTTCTTGCCCAAGTTGATCTTTCCTTTTTCTGTCTGAGTGTAGTCTATTCCTGTCTGATTTAGCAATGATTTTTTTTTCTTTTTATATAGCAAACAGGTGACTCCAAGCAGATCAAAATACCAACTCCTTAGTGGGGGTGTATACTTTTTATCCCCATTAACACTATCCAATCAAACCATATCCATTTTCAATTTCAAGTTTAAATTGGACCAGTTTTCAACAATATCAAAGCCAAGCCTTATTTTGTAAATCTTTGCCACAGAATGTTTAAATTATTTAGCTTCATTTTGGCATGTTTTTATATCAATTTGGAGCCCTTTTTTTTCAAATCATTACACACCAATTTTCATTCATGTTTTTTCTTTTTTCATAAACCATCTGGTATCATTTTTGCAGTGTCTTTTCAAAGAAAAAATATGCTAGTAACAGTCGAATTTTCTTAATTTTTTTTCATGCAATTCAATATTATGTTTTATTAAAAATAACTTTTAGATTAATTCTTACATAGTCTAACATTTTCTCAGTTTTTTATACAATTTTGACATTATTTTTTTTATCAAAATAGTTTTTGTATTAATTTTTAAATATATATAAAGAAAGTCTTTCTTGTTAGATCCATAGGAGGGACATGGATGTTATGTTTTATATTCCTTATTTAGGATGCATTTTATTTGCTCATTATCTAAACTGTCTCTGGTTACCATATATGTCTCCTTCTGATTTTTGACTGCTGGCAAATGCCAACCGTCGAAGCTTTGAAGGGTGTCCATTTCAAAAAGGTCACATGCTTTAACGATGAAGAAAAGAGAAAAAGAAAAAGTTTGAGGCAACCGTTGATTGAAGGAGGTGGGGTGCCGATATGACCCTCTTCCAAAATATCTAATTATGCAGAAATTAGATGGCTAAAGGTCTATCACTGTTATGAAACATCTCAGAAAGGTAACTCATTGCCCTGAGCATATTTGTTTAAGGTTAGGAACCAGTGCCATAGATTCAAGTTGTGGATCTGATGTTTCCAGACATCTTTTGGGCATTGGGACTTGTTCCAGGAAAGCAGGTTTAAGGCAGTCTATGGATATGTTATCCGTAGTTTTTTCCACGTTGTAACGTGTAAAATTTTTCTGCCTGGCACACACTTTGAAAGGGCTGGAATATGCAGGGGTAAGAGGTCACTTAACTATGTCATTGCGTATAAAAAAACATATTAACAGTGTTGTAATATATGTGACAAGTAGACGTCAGTAAAACAATGTCTAGGTGGAATATAGCTGAGTTCAGACATTTTTGCTCAAAGCTCTTGTATGAAATTTGATGCTAGAGATGGCTTCCAGGGTGGATGAAAAATATTGTCCTGAAAGCGACAATGTTGTACCAAAAACTAAGCTCGGTTGCTAAGGCATTTAAATCTAGCTTCATGTTATTCCTAAGAAGAGACAGAAGGACTAGGGGTAGGTGGTCTACCCAGTTTCATGTTTGGTCTATAACGCTGTTTTTAATGTCCTGTGAAAGTGCTCTACCAACCTATTGGCACAAGGGTGGTAAGCAGTTGTGTGAATGTACTTTGCTCCAAATAGATTCAAAAATTCCTTAAATAGACTAGACTGGAATTGCAATCTGCGGTCAGTAGTTATGACTGTAGGGGGTGCCAATATGAGGAAGGAAAGCTTGGAAAATCTGATACTAACAGGACAGATTGAGGGACAGAGGAAAAAGCCCATAACATACTTGATGAACTTAAGTAATGGATGGCAGAACAGGGTTTAAGGGAAATAACAAAAAGATATAATTTATTAAGGTCTTAAGGGACAGGAAGATGTAGAGGGCCATGATCACCTACATTTTGAGGGGACACAGCACATAAAGATACCTAATAAAGTTCTCAGTGAGTGTATATATAATATATACATACCAAGATAGATAGATAAAAAAAAAGAAACAGGCTGATAGATAGATAGATAGATAGATAGATAGATAGATAGATAGATAGATAGATAGATAGATAGATAAATAGATAGAGTTTCTTGTGCTGTCACTGTAATTTATGCATAACTATTTAAAAAAAAAAAAAAAAAAAAAAAAAAAAAAACAGCGTTTATTTTTTAATGTTTGACAGACACCTTTCTTTCTGTAACAAGTTACAAATAAGAAAGCTAAAAAAAATGACCATGAAATTATGAATCAATTTTCTTTGGTCGGATATAAAGTATAAAATAATTTTAAAAAAGCACATTATTTTTTCTATTAACGGTAATTTAAGCTTTTTAAAAGTTCAATATAAAACTTTTTAATTAAATTAAATACAACGGGACAATAAAAAATCTCTTCTCCGAAATAGAATTTGCATATCGTAGGCGAAGGTTGTTCGTGTGAGTACCTTGTGATATTCTGGTTTTGTGCTGTTGCCGCTTGAGGGCCCACGAAATGGCGGTGTTAAGTGTGTATATCATCAACAAGGCTGGTGGACTTATTTACCAATATGACCACAATAGTTCGCGCCCAGAAATAGAAAAGACATTTGGTTATCCATTAGAAGTTGTTCTCAAAGTACACGATGACAAAGTTGTAGTTGCTTTCGGTGAAAGAGATGCTATTAAAGGTTTGTTTCTTCCTTATGCATCAGAAAAAAACATTTCAAACAAGTGCCCTATCGATCTGCCTTCCACCTGAAAAATCATTGCTAATTGAACAGAGTTTTTCTGTCTTTATAATTTTCGTCAAATTTTTATGTTATATACTAAGGAATTGGATCTTTCCTGCTAATATATTTCAATTAGAATCGATTTTTTTCCTCCTTTTAGAACCTGGCTGTAAAAAAAATACAGTAATTAACACCCTAAGCTTTAATGAGTCTACTCTTGTCAATATTATTATGGCCTCTGTAGTACTTGATTACAAACTGTCAATTTTTATACACTCACATTCATCAAAGTGTCCAAAACTTTGAATTTTAAAAGGGATTCTTATGCTTATCTTGACGTTAGTAATTTAGGGGAAAATTATTCATTATTAACATATAGCAAATAAACTTCCAATAATTGGAAGTAGAATTTAAAACTTTATTTAATTTATTTACATTTTTACAGTAAAAATTTTTTGTGTAAAAGCCCTGTATGAGTTATTTTTCTGTGCATGTAGTGTTTTCTAGTGTAAAAAAAAAATTGTATTATTTAAAAATAAATGTTTGTTGTAGAAAAGGACAAGAAGTGTGTTGTGATATGATGTGAGTGGCTTAAAGTAAGTTTTATGTTCATGTATTTATTTTTAGTTAATGTTACATTTTCCATTAAAAAAAAAAATAATAATAATACAAGTATATTGATTTTTAATGTACTTTCAGTTTGACTGTCAGTATTTTGATCTCTACTCTTCCCTTCCTTGAGTAAAGGGAATCGCTTGGTATAGACAAGAAGACAATTTTTTTGAGTTGACTGACCACAACCCCTTGCAAAGTCTTGTATTTATATAAACTCAGCATTGATTGACCAACATAAAAATTCCCTGCACATAATTTCTGGTGATATTTATGTCCCAAATCTAGAATTTGATATTGTTTTCATTTCATTATTTGGACTATTATCCTCATCTTTGTCGCCATATTTATTACAACATTTTGGCCTTCAGGTGGTTGGAATGTCAAACTTTATTTCACTCACTGGGGTAGACTGTTCTACATGCCATGTTTAATGAAAGTCAGTTATCAGTTATCACCTGTTAATTTCCCTCTGAAAGTTCTCCACTGCCTTAACCAGGTATTGAACTCACATTCTTTGAGTACTGTCACTGGATCTAAGGCCTTTATCCATGTGTCCTTGAAGACATCTGTGTATGAATTTCTGGGTATTATAAACCTAATGTCTTCAGCAACCATTTTTACCAGTGCTCATATTGCACTTATAATAAATATGGCGACAAAGATGAGGACAATAGTACGAACAATGTAAATAATGTACATAATACCTCATCTCAGAAATATAGACAGTTTTCATTTCAGTTTTTCTTTTTTTAGATATCTGTTTTAATTAATTGCAGATAGCTGGAAGTGTTCTGAATTATCACTTTTAAGTACAGAGAGGAGGTGCTGTCAAACTAAATGAATTCACAGCACCAAGGAATTATTTTACAAAGTTTGCATAAATTGTCTAATTCCATTAAAACCGGTATTATAGATGATTGTGTAACTTAATTGCTTTCCATCCCAACTTCCTATGCAAAAGAAACTAAAACCAATTCTAAAAGTAATATGTAATAAAGTCAGTATTTATATCTCTTGATATTTTCTACTTCTTCCCAGTATGCTCAAGCCCTCGGCCATAATGACTTTGTGCTAGCACTGCTATCGACGGCCCCCAAGTGTTCCGTTTAACCAATTTCATTCAGAAGGCTTGGGTCAATCTACTGTATTGTTTTCAAGTGCTTTCGCACACTGTGATCGTCATCCTCCTTCCTGACAAATCAACCATGGTGAGATTCAAACCCAGTTCTCATGATCAGAATGCAAACGTTCTAACCACTCAGCCATGTGCCCATATAGAAAAAAAAGAAAAAATATAGCACTACTTAAAAAGACTGATCCACTGGATTAGTGCTCATTAGACCTCAAGCCACAATGTTTGTCAGAATCAAAAAGGATTGATTTTTTTTTTATCAATTTAGAATCCCATTCAGAATATCAATATAGTGTAAAATTGATACCTAATTTTTTTACAGAGGTATTGAACTTAACTATTACTTACAAATGTCAAGTTTGAAAACTGCTTATATCATTGATATCTGCATTTTTTTTCATTTTGTGAAATTTATTTTTTTTTTTTTTTTGTAAAATCTTTTTTAGGGATGGGAGTTTTTTTTAGAAACACATACACACGCATTGAGGTGGGGATAATTAAATGAAATGAAAAATAAATGGGTATATATTCTTTTTAATTTACATAAATTTTTGTCCTTTAAAAATATATATCTCTGATTGTTTTTTATTTTAAAAAATCTGGGGGGTTTTATGCAGAACAGTTAAGTCCAGATAACTCTGTAAAGAGTCTATCGGCATTAATAAGATATAGATGTTGATATGCTGCTAAACAGAATCAACCAAACCAATATATAAAGAATCAGGAATCAACTTTACACTGTATTGACTTTATGTACAAGATCCCCCCACCTTCTGAAATGATAAAAAAATGTTCAATTCTGACAAATGCAAGGAGGAAAGTAATCTACAAAAATTATTTCATTATTTACATTATTCAGACTATTGTCCTCATCTTTGTCGCCATATTTATTACAACATTTTGGCCGTTGTACACTCTGGCCTTCTTCAAACATGACATGTGGAACTAGAACAGTCTACCCCAGTGAGCGAAATAAAGGGTTCAGTTCAACATTCCAACCACCTGAAGAAGGCCGGCGCGAACAACGGCCGAAACGTTGTAATAAATATGGCGACAAAGATTAGGACAATAGTCCAAATAATGTACATAATACCTCATCTCAGAAATATAGACAAAAATTATTTTCCAAAACATTTTGCCTGTTTTTTATGAATGAACCAGTCTACTTAACTAGTGCCAAAAATATTAACCAAAACTCCAGCAGATCTTTTAAAGAAAAGAAAAAAATGAAAGTTTTTTTTGTATCATCAGAGTTGTTGTGTTCAAGTTGGATATTACAGCTAAATTCTGTGTTGTGTTTAGTGATTCCTGCAATCAGGTGCCCAATTAGTAAGGATAATACTTTGCATCACATCTTTGTCTTTATTAGTGGTTATGTTGATGGCCAGTGTCAGAAATGATAAGGGATCGAGTTGTGAGAAATGCCAGTATGCATATCATTTTCACTGCATTCAAAATATCACAAAGAAATCAGAATATCCATCAGGTTACTTGACACAAAAAAGATTAAGAATATTAAAACACTTGGCATTAACATTCTTGGTATATATAAGTATTCTAGAAAGGTGAACATGTTCTTTTCATCTAAATACCAAAACTTATTTGTCTACTTGTTATAATGAATTAATTCAAAATGGAAAATTCAGTTTAATATTTATTGTAAGATTTTCAAATGGTTATGTAATAGTGCTAATTCTATGTTTTACATTTTGTTTTTTCAGTTGGCCACACAGTTCTCGGAATTAATGGCATTCAAGCTGAGGGTAGATTCCTTCGTGATGGCAGAGATATTCTGGAAGTCTTGGCAGCAGAGGAGAATTACCCAATCAACATAAAATTTGGACGACCCAAACTAACAACCAATGAAAAAATTATGTTAGCCAGCATGTTCCACTCGTAAGTAAATATTTGGAAAACAGGATTAACATTCCTCATTCAGAGCAATAAAAACAGAAAATAATGCTGTTGGCATTTTTTTATCCTAATTAACAAATATTTATTAAGATTTGTAAATATTTTAAATATATTTTGAATTCATCACATTTAACCATATAATTAAAATCATTCATGAAAATTTTATATTTTTAATGTTTTTTTTTTTTTGTTTTTTTTCATAGCTACTTCTTTTCCGATGTCAATTTATATTTTTCTGTTTTTATCTTCAGCTTATATACCATCAGCTGCCAATTGTCTCCTGAACCACGTTCCTCAGGAATAGAAATGTTGGAGACGGACACTTTTAAGTTACATTGTTTTCAGAGCATGACAGGTAAAAATTTACGACCAAGAAATGATTACCTTCTCAATTGTTCACTTTTTCAGAAGTCTTTTCCTTTCTCCATCTGATATATATATATATATAGTAACACATTTAAGTTACGCTTAGTATATCAGTATATAGTGTAACAAATAAATGTTCAACTTATCTGTTCCTATTCTGAGTTTTGCAGAGATTGTCAAGGAGCTCAATTGTAAAATTAAATTTGCAGAAATCATCTTGCTATTAAAAAAAATATAAATTCTTCAAATGGACTGACAGTTTTCTATAAAAACGTTTCTTCATGTGTCTAACAAAATCAAAAAAGGTAGCATTTCATCTCATTTTTTCATACTGGATTCTTTCTATTTTGACTTTTTTAATCTGTCAATTGGCATTTGTTTCATCTTAATTTCATTTGCTTTTTATCGCAACTCTCAGATCGTCATGCTGCTGTCATCAGTTAGCAATGCAGATCAAAAATAAAGTATAATCCTCCAACAAGATTTGAAATTGAAGCCTGTCTTAACAAGACAGCTGACTTCCTAATTATGCTATAGAGATCACTAGCTGCAGTCATTCAAATCTAACCACATAGCTTTTTTGTATTTCCCCAGCCATCTGATATAGCATCTTTTGTTTTATTATTTACATGTGATCATGATATTAAAAGTAATATTTACATTTAATATCATAGGTGAAACATTGTTAATTATTATTAAATTTTCAATGAGTTAGTTTTTCTTTTATCTTAAATTTAGTTGGTTTGGTTTGGTTTGTTTTACAGCATATAAACCTCAATGGGTTATTTAATGCCAACAACTTTTTGTTTTGTCAAAAATCTATTTCTGGTAATATTTTTTTCCTCAAAAATGTCCAGCTTGTAATATTATTTTCAAAAATGTATTGCTGGTAATATTTTTTTTCAAAAAAATATATTGCTGGTAATAGTTTTTTTTTCTTCAAAAATTTATTTTTACACTTTTATATTGATTTTTTACCTCAGAAGCGTCATATAGCCTGACATGCTTTTACCGATATCGCCACAGAGGAGCGTTCAGTTGGCAAAATTGGTGAAAGCACATCAGGCTATATGACGGTGCTGTATAGGATACAGGTTCGATTCATGTCAGAGGACGCATATTTTCTATGACAATTTCTCAAACATTCAGGCCAGTAAATGTTGTTAATACTGTTTATTATAAACAGAGAATTTACTTAAATATTTGTATGCATAAACATAAAAATGTCTTAAAATAATTGTCAGACTTTGTCCATTTCATAATATATTATATCATATTATATTATATATCTATCTAATATTATATATATATATATATATATATATATATATATAATATTATATATATATTATATATATATTATTTATATTATATATATATTATTTATATTATATATATATATATATATTATTTATATTATATATATATATATATATATATATATATTATTTATATTATATATATATATATATATATATATTATTTATATTATATATATATATATATATATATTATTTATATTATATATATATATATATATATATATATATATATATATATATATTATTTATATTATATATATATATATATTATTTATATTATATATTATATTATATATTATATAATATTATATACACACACTACTTATAGACCTACAAACATTCTTTTAGTATAATTCACTCAGGAATTTTCAAAGAAAGCCCTTCATTTACATATTCAAGTAAAGACTGATTGTAAATAATTATATCAAACAATTAAATTAATTAGATAAGTGAAAATATACATATAAACTGATTGCATTTAACTTTAGTCGTGTTTCCAATTAAAGTAATTGTTTTTTTATTTTTTCATTACACAAATTTCATTCATATTTCTCTTCTTCCATTTTCTTTTTATTATTCTAATTCAACTGGTACTGATTTATTTTGTTTAAGTACAATGAGTTATCGCATTAAGTGTTTCCCCTCCCCTCCCTCAGGTCACAATAATACCAGATTAGTGTTAGTTGAGCTCTAGTATTTCCGTTTTAATACGTAATGAATTTTCATTGCTCTTATTAGATAACTCCTATCCAGAAGTTTCTCCAAATTTGTTTTCCTCTTCTTTCTCCTCTCAAGATGTAAGTGATCATGGCTCTCCACAACTTCCTGTCCCTTATAACTCTTAATAAACTTTGTCTTTCTGTTATTTCTCCTAAGCCCTGTTCTAACATCCATTTACTCAAGTTCATTAGATATGTTAAGCATTGTTTTCCTCTGCCCCTAATCTTTCCTTGGAGTATCAGATTTTCCAAACCTTCCTTCCTCATTGTACCCCAGAAATCAATTGCCTCTTCCTAATATTAAGTATTAGTTTCCTTTTTGCTTTCATTTTCTCTAAAACTTCCTCATTACTCACATGTTCAGACCATGGTATCCTCAGCATCCTTCTGTAGAACCCTATTTCTGTTGCGTCATGTCTTTTCTTCATCTTTGAGGGTATCATCCAGCACTCACTGCCATGCAGGATGACAGATGTAGCAGTTTATTACTCTTCTTTGTTTTTAGTGAATTTTTTTTTTTTATTTCTTAGTACTCTGCTTGACTTGGTTATCCCAATACACCTTCAGACCCTCAGTGTCACACCCTTCTGTCCTCCATTAAAAACACTTCCCAGATGTTTAAATTTTTGAACTTGTTTGATTTTGGTACCTCTGATTTGCAATTCATACTTTGGCCTCATCCTTTTGCTGACAACCCTTCATTTTATCTTCTTGCAGTTGATGTTTCGTCCTTTCTTCTCATTTTCCTTAACTCCCTTCTGTAGGAGTTTTCTTTCCATATCTGCACTCAACACCCTCATCTGCATAGCTTTTGTTCTTAAAATGGTGGCCACCAATAATATTATGCATCATTTATTCTCTTTTAAGTATTAAAATAAATCAAGTCTGTTTGAATTTCTGCCTTGAATTTTTGAGGTTAGGAGCCATTATTTCCAGTCAGGCTGATGACCTCATCTTTGTTGTTATGAAATCTGTTACCTGACCTTTCTTCAGGTGTCTGTCAGTAGCCTAAAGGATTAGTCGATTAGTGAATTTAGTAACATAATAATTGTGAGTTCAATCCGCAACTGAGTGGAAATAGGGCCAACAATAGCTGAATAATTAATCAAGATATATCTCTAGACATGGAAAGTAAAAGGATAGCAACTTACTCCTGTAGATTGAATGGAGGGGTTCATTTTGAAGGTTACTTTGATCGACAAATACCTTCTTTTTTTTTTTTTCCTTTTTTAATCATTTCAATCCAAGCAAGGTGTGAATGCCATGGTACTCAGACATTTATATTTTACTTCAAATATTACTGTAAGATGATAATCATTTTGAGAAAAAGCACATTTCACTACAAAAAAAAATCTTAAGCTTTTACAATATGAAAGATTTTTCAATTTCGCTTTTAATGATCATTAAAAGGGTTGAAGTTGCTTTTATCTTACTGTTAAATACGAATTTAAATAATTAGGTGCTACTTTTTGCCCAAATATCCTGAAATATTTTTAAAAATACTAATTTCAATAAACAAAAATTGAAATAAGAAAACTTTTAACTTTAAATTTAGATTTAGGAATTTAATCACTTGAAATTCAGTGCTAATTATTAGGCTTATTCTACCTTATAATACTGCTAATTAAAATACCTAAAGTATTGCTTGTTACTACTTTTTACTTGTACTTTTTCGGTGAAATGTCTGTCGGCCAATGTCTGTTTGCTCATGGAATGCCACTGGTATGTAAGGGGTTACAGAGTGAAGCTGAGAGAAAAGACTGGGTATAGAGGAGACCGAGAAAAGGATAAGAGCTGAATGGGGTTCAAGAAAAGAGAAGATGGCGATTGACATGGCATTTAAATTTTTGAAGATTGTAGTTATCAGGGAAGCAAGGAAACGGAAGTGAGTTCCACAAGCAGGAAGTGTGAGAAAAGAAATTATTGGAGTAGAAGTGGCTGTTACATTTAACTAATTCAACAGTAAAGGGGTGGGACCTAGATGCCAATCTAGTAACATGCTTAAACTTATGGTCAGGGCGCCAGTGAAGAAAGCTTGTCAGAGTAGTTGCTATGAAAATATTTGTAGAAAAGACAGAGTGAAGCCATAAAGAATGACATATTGATAATTATAACAAAAAATTAGTCCAACTGTAAATAATATTTGACTTATTATTTTTACTTTTTGGTTTCAGGCATAAAATTCATTGCCCTAACAGATCCACGCCAAGTTGGAGTCGATCAACTATTAAAAAAACTTTATGAAGTCTATTCAGATTATGCTTTGAAAAATCCATTCTATTCTTTGGACATGCCAATACGGTAAGTCATTTTGGAATCTTTCAAATCCCAGCAAACAATGACACTCATAAATTATAAATCTTGTTATTTTGACAAGTAATTCTTTCGGCTTCCAGTAGAATAAAAGAAGGTCAGCTATGTAAAGGTTTTAATATTCAACAGAAATATGATTATTTGTGGCTGAGAGGTTAACTCAAACTTTTATATATCAACATCAATATGTAGGTGGCATAATGGTTATCAACACTAAAAATGGAATTAACAAGGTCAAGTTCCAGCTGAGACTGTTGCATTCACTTTACATTAGTGCACTTGGAAAAGGTTTCATTATATTTCTCACCATCAATGATTTACCTTGGTTGGCAGCCAGTCTAGGAGAAAAATAACTCTGAATTCAAAACCACGGAGAAAGCAGCAGGAAAGTACTACACTGTCTTTCTCAAGAACAGGTATTGTGAGTTACTATTTACAGATATTTAAGAAAAGGAAATTGTGGAGAGCCATGATTGCATATATACATACATGTTTTGATATTTGATAAGAAAATAACAAAATTATAAATCCTCCCAAATGATGGAGTTGAGATTTATTGTTGCACAATTTTCTATTTTCCCTGCAATGCCATCAACCAAAGGTAGACAATTTTAAGTTAGTTTGGAATCTGAAGAAAATGGAAAACTACAAAATCAAAAATTCCCTTAAAAAAAAAAAAATAGTAATAATATGTTAGTAGCAGAGACCCTACAACTGTGTGGATTGTGGCACAGGGAATTGCAAAATAACAATGCCCACTTTGCCCTACAAGACTAAGTAGAATGACATGATTTGCATGTTGGGTCATTTTTTGGCACCCAAAGAAAAAAAAAAAGTTTAGTTTTCAGTTGAGAGATTGTGTATCTATAATGAAAAGCTGTACAGTACCTTATGAAGACAAAGTTTGCTGACTACCAAAAATTTAATATTGTTTCAGGTGTTGAAGTACATAACACTGTCTAGTTTATCATTTAATAGTTGCCCTTAATCTAGAGATGATAAAGGCTTTTTCGTTTTCTTTTTTTTTCCTCATTCAATCTACATCAAGTATGTATTTATTGTTCATACTGATTGATGGATGGTTCATCACAGGAGGGGGGTGGCTGGTTTCAAAATCTAAGACATTATGACATCTAGTGTCATCATGGTGCAGGCTATTAAAATTATGAAATCTTCTGGATTTTTAATTTTTGTTGATTACCAGTGAAAATAAAGGAAATATATTCTCTCTTTTAATGAAATAAAAAAAAAAAATTTGGCAAGATATTTTCCTTTTGGCGATGAAACTGGCTGAAAAGGAAGATGACCCCCATAATAAAGTACCATAGTGTACAATCTAGATATTTTAGGCAATTTCAAGAACTATTCTAACAAACAAATATGCATACCTGTTTTTTGTACTAGAAACCATGGCTGGAGATTTAGCTGACGAACATTTCACCAAAAAAGTAAAAATAGTAACAAGCAATATTTTAAGTATTTTAATTAGCAGTATTATAAGGCAGAATAAGACTAATAATTACCACTGAATTTCAAGTGATTAAATTACTAAATCTAGATTTAAAGTTAATTTTTTCTTATTTCAATATTTGTTTATTGAAATTTGTATTTTTAAAAATATTTCAGTGTATTTGGGCAAAAAGTAGCACCTAATTATTTAAATTCGTATTTAACAGTAAGATAAAAGCTAATTCATCCCTTTTAAGATAATGATTATTAAAAGTGAAATTGAAAGATCTTTCATATCGTAAAAGATTTTTGAGGTAGTAAAATGTTTTTCTCAAAATACTTATCATCTTACAATATTTGAAGTAAAATATATATACAGAGTAGATTTTTAAAAAAAGCCTGTCACAAAAAAAAAATGAAAAATTATAAATTAATACAGTAAATAAATATATGTAGAAAATTACGATAAAGAGTGATATACAAGTACACCACTACACTTTCAGTTAAATGTCCATCGGCCAATATCTGAGTCCCCCTAGAAAGTCGGAATATAGTGACATTTTACTCAATGTAATAGTGAAACAGTGAGACACATTCATTTTAAATTTCTATTAAGATAGAAATATTCATAAAAGTTGTAGAGACCTCCTTTCCCAAAATGAATAAACAATTCTGTGGGTAATCAGACAATGATTCTGATTTATGGATCAAACTCAAGTATTAATTTAAAATTTTACAAAATTTCAAATAGATACTTAATCTGAAATTTTAGACTTAAATTGGAGTGTATGAGATTATTTGATTAAAGTGCTAAATGTTGCCAGTGCAAACCTACTTTTCTGGAACAAACCCAATGCTACTCTGGCACTCTAATCTGTTGTTTTATTTCCTTGAATAATTGACGTTAAATTGCATGTAAGAAAAAAAGAAACTTGTTTTTAACTGAAAAAAATTCATTCTTTAAATATTTTCCTTGTTGATTTTACAGCATCTGTTGAAAATTTAAAGTCATCCTGAATGCAAAGAAGCCTCATTATAAATTTGTTTTAGGCTTGACTTGTAAGAATATACAAATGAATATTTTCAATTTATTTACTGGTGGAAATATTCTGCTGAGATTTCTTTCGATGAAAAAAACTATTTTGTGGATTTTTTCAGTTATTCTAGAAAATCATCCAACAAAGGTCATGTTTTTGTCAGAAAATATACATCACTGCAATTTAAAAAAAAAAAAAAAAAAAAAAAATGTTTAAATTTCATTGAGGATAAGAACAACTCCAAGATTTATATTTGTCTTTCCCTTCTTTAAAGATAGATTATCATCTACAAAGTGATCTGAGAAATAGAACTCAAGTTACATTCTTCTTAAATAGCCTTGTCAGATTGACTTTCACATGGATGCCTTGCATGGTACCAAACATGTTCAGAAATATCTAAACTGTCAGTTGTATACAACCGCTTTCTCCAATTGATGATTAAAAATGGCTTTAAGTGAGTGAAGTCAGTGGATCCTGGCAAGGACCATCCTTCTTCGGATCGGCACTAAATCAAAGAACTGTTAGTGATATTCCACACTACTTCAAATAAAAGGTTAGGAAGGAAACTCCCATCAACACTGGAAAGAGCAATAACAGTGGGCTTGAGAAAGTTACTTTCCTAAAAAAAAAGTGTTTTAATAGAAAGTTTTGATAACATTGTCTGCTCGGTCAGTGTATACCAAATATTTCCTTATAAGGAAACAGCTAATATTATTATTACCATTAAACAGCAGGAAAAGCTTGCATGGACATGCACACTAAATGGGTAACAAATAAAATGAATTTTTTTAAAGAACTTTTCTATTCATTCTCACCATAATTATGTACCAAAAATTTAAATTGGAATTTTTTGAGATATCTTTTTTTTTACCTTATAAAAATTAGTCATTTAGGCTTAAATCAGGAATGAATGATGCGTATATTATTTGTAAAAGTTTAAATCATCAGCTGTCAATAGATGCTGATCATCAATAAAATGTCAATTGACGATACCATCAGTTTAAGAGTTAAAATGAAAATATGTTAATAAAACGTGTTACAGCTTTTTGCAACTCACCACACATACTCACACAAAATCTTACCCATCTCTAACAATATAATATGTGAACTCTCCTCCTCTCTCTTTTGGTATGTAATAGCAGTCACTGAACGCAAGAACAATTAGCTAAGACCATGACAACAAATAAAAACCAAAGCTAAAAAGATTCTCATACACATGACAAATCACTATTTACATTATTTGGACTATTGTCTCCATCTTTGTCGCCATATTTATTAGAATGTTTCAGCTGTTGTACACTCTGGCCCTCTTCAGGTGGTTGGAATGTCAAACTGGACCCTTCATTTCACTCACTGAGGTAGACTGTTCTAGTTCCATGTGCCATGTTTAATGGATTTCAGTTATCAGTTATCTCCTGTTAATTCCCCTCTCCAAGTTCTCCACTGCCTTAACTGGATATTGAACTCACACTCTTTTGGGTCTTGTCACTGGGTCGAACCAATGTCTTTATCCACTGTGTCAGGCACAGTGTACACAATACCTCATCTCAGAAATATAGACAGATACATGACAAATCATTTGACTAGATACAAACACTCAAATGGGAAAGATTGACAGAACTCAGTTGAGTGAGAAATCTCAAAGGAAACAGAGGGTATATTAAATTCACGTGACTTGAATTTCCAAATTGAAGAGAAGGCATGATGATCCTGACTCACAGGAAACTCCAATACAATTAAATTGAGACAAGTCTTGCACAGACAATTCCTCTTTCACTTGTTACAGTCAAGTGAGATGAATGTCAAAATGTGACTGTCACCTACAAAACACACATGATATACTTAATTGGATGAAGGATCCAAAACATGAATCCAGCACAGTTAACCCTATGACTTATACAGTATTGAATCTTCATAACCAAATGTACTATTTCTGCAGTGCCAAGACTAAATGACCAGATAATGAACACAACATTGAAGAAAAAGAATAGACTGCTAATTGAACAAACAACTGGTTTGAAATTAAGAGGGACAAAGAGAATCGAAAATAGAAAACCTTATTTTATTTCAGAAGAAAAATTGTTTTTGTTTCAACTTTCACCATCATAAAATAATGCATGCATCTTTCCACACACAAATGTATAGTACACATCTTTCCATGCATTTTCATATCTAAATGTTTTTATGTATTGCCAGGTTGTAATTAAATCTTGAGAATTTGTATATTGTTGTTTGTCATTAATTAATATTCTTTATTGTTCTGAAATCATGCATTTGACCCTGCACTGAATTCTTCCACTGTGGAATGGTAAACTTAAGCATCTTTTAGATGACAAGTTGTTGTTTTTTGTTTTTTTTTTTAACTTTGTGCGGTGGTAATTGGCCAATATAAATGTTAACTGATGATACCTGCTGTTTAAGGGCTAAAATGAAAACGTGTTAAATGTGAAAAATTTATTATTTTTGTATTTCTTTCAGATGTGAATTGTTTGAAACGAACCTTCAAGTGTGTATAGAACAATCTGAACGTGCAGCCACTGGAATGTGAGAAAACAAAGGACACAAAATGAAAAAGCTATGATCTCCATTGGACAATGTTTTCTTTATAAGTCTGGACACTTGGATTGCATTTGGCCAAGTCACCAATCATCAACACCTGAAGACAGGCTTATCAAATGATTAGCCAAATCAAATCTTGATATTCATTCCTGTTTAAGTTCAGTTGCCTGATTTTTCATTCAAAAAAGTCTTTGGAAATGTAAATAAAATTAAAATTTGTTTCTTCTATTTCTGAATTTATCTGTTGGCCAGAAATTTTCCATTTCTGCCTCCCACCAATAATATTTTCTACAATTAAAGTTGCTTCCTCATTCAGTTCATTTTCTCTTTGACTAATTGGAGAGCAAGTTACTTCGTAATTTATGACCTGTTTTATGTACATAAATTAAATAAATATTTCTAAAATTACAAAAATATCCGTGTGATATCATATATGAAAGTAACTTCCAATTGTCTTTTAAATCATTGTGCATTAATTTTCTCTAACTAGCCGAGTACCCATTCTGGAAATAGAAAAGTAAGTTGTTGCAGTTCTCTTAGACCTCTCTAAAACTCCTGTATAAATATTTTCAGGAAAACATTTTTAAATTGCTTGGCATTATGCTAAGTCCACTTGAATTTTCTACTCTAGACATAGCTACATGAAGCTGACCACAAGAGAAATATTTGAATAATTTGCTAATATTTATATTATTATTAATTAATTCAGCAAACTATTATTTTTTTCACTTTTAAATTAATTTGGCACAGTTAAGAAAATCTAATTAAACAGATTATTTTGATTTATTTAGATAATTCCATGAAACGTTTTTGGTTTAATTCAACTAATTTGTTGTAATATGAATTTTCAGATGACAACAAGTTGCTGGTTTTCTAACTTGCAACTAAAATTTGACAAAGCAGATACAAATTCTTTCTGTACAATACAAACACAAATTTAAAAATAAAACTTTATTAACAGAAACATTGCTTATATATAATCTTTAAAAATTTGAATTAAAAATAAATAACACAGAAGAAATATTTATTAAAACATTCTTTTAAAAATTGTTTTGGAAAGTAACTGTTACTGCCAATGTTGTAAATGCCATTTGTCTGACATAAATTTATAAAAGATGAATATTGTTAAAAGAAATTGCAGTCATGTAAATGAAGAGATTCACTATTGAAAAAAAAATGCTTTGCAGAACAGACTCCCACACGTATACTTCCCTGTACACTTCAATTTTGACCTCTTCAAGTCAAGGGTCAATTGTTATCTATCTCCCTATAGCTCCCAATTCCTACCACCTTCTCTTCCACTTATATCACACACCCCTCTCATCATTACCATTTCGACCATAACACTCTACCTTGAGTGACTCTCTGGCCTTGTATTGGATAATATTTACTTTTAGAAAAAAGCAATCAGAGATAAACAGTTGATCTGGCTGGCAGGTTATGTTCCAATTTTCGTATCATAGAAAAAATATGAACACTAAAAATATTTTTATCTATTTAGGTAAAGCTGTCGTGTAACGTGCGACACATGAATATCATAAAGTGGTGGGATAGCATCTTGTGGCAGTGGCTTCTCATCTGCTGACAGGGCATATTCATCTGGAAAAAAAAAAAAAAAAAGATATATATTCATGTATTGAAATAAAAACTTGTAGATTTACTTTTGAAAAATAAACATTCAGCAAATATCTGTCTATATTTCTGAGATGAGGTATTATGTACACTATTTACATTAGTCACCATATTTATTACAACGTTTCGGCCATTGTACACCCTGGACTTCTTCAGGTAGTTGGAATGTCAAACTGAACCCTTTATTTCGCTCACTGGGGTAGACTGTTCTAGTTCTACGTGCCATGTTTAATGGATATCAGTTATCAGTTATCTCTTCTCCTCTCCAAGTTCTCCCCTGCCTTAACCGGGTATAAGTGACAAGACCCAAAGAGTGTAAGTTCAATACTCGGTTAAGGCAGTGGAGAACTTGGAGAGGGGAATTAATAGGAGATAACTGATAACTGACATCCATTAAACATGGCACGTGGAACTAGAACAGTCTACCCCAGTGAGCGAAATAAAGGGTTCAGTTCGACATTCCAACCACCTGAAGAAGGCTGAAACGTTGTAATAAATATGGCGATAAAGATGAGGACAATAGTCCAAATAATGTAAATTCAGCAAATAAATGAAGATGAAACAAATGGAGAGATTAAGACAAAAGAGAATTTCAATATAGTGTATTTTTAAGACCTCTTCAACATTTTATACACAAAACCCACAAGTGCAATAATAAAAAAAAATCTTAAAATATCAACAAAAATTACATTTACTACAAATTTTCACATTTGTTGCAGTCCCTCAACATTCACTATTTGAATTAATTTAGCTGACCTGATTAACAGATAAAACAAACTTTTCACCATATATGCTCGAGTATTATTTTTTTTTTTTTTTTGTTACACAGAAAGGTCATGCTATACACAGGTAATTTTTTTTTGAAGAGGTTAAAAATCATGCTTAGAGACCAGTTGCACTAGACACAGGTAATTTTTTTTTTTTTTCTAAAGATGTTGAAATTCATTTAAAGAATTTAGCGGTTACACTATACATGTAGTTGGCTTATACACTAGTATTATATGTATGTTTAAATTCATGCAAAAAAAAAAATATCAGATATATATTTTGTAACAATTACCACCCTTGGTTAGACTTTTTTTGTAGTTGCTACTACCATTTGTTCAGCTACTTTTTTTTTTTTTTTACGCCTCAACTTGCTATTACGTTGTAAACATCATCAACTCTGTTTTCCTTGATTTAAATTCTTAAGTGTTTCAAACTTCTTTGCACTGTTTTTACTCAAATTAAGTAGTGGCCAAGACTAGCAACTGCTAGTCAAAATATTTCTATAAAAAGAAATCATTCATTGGAATAAGAGGTTTTTTCTTTTATGTTATCAATTTCAACCGTAAAATGAAGAAACTTAGCTGCCAATCTAGTACTATGCTTAAATTTTATAAACTGAAGCTACATTACAGTTGTGCTTAAAATAATTGAAACCAAGATGCCTTGTGCCTTGGCTTCAGTTAATTTACCATCACTGGTAATGTAACTTCCCTTTTGCTTTTTCTATAAATATTTTCATGGTAATTGTTCTGATGAACTTTTTTTTGACATCTCAGTTTTACAAAATTTAAGCATAGTACTAGAATGGCAGCTAGGTTTCATCATTTTACAGTTGAAAATTGATAAGTTTCTTCTCTTGAACCTCTCACTTGTGGAATTCTCTTCCAGCTTCTTGCTTCCTGGTCAACTTTGATCTTCAAAAATTTAAATGCAATCTCAGTCATTATCTTCTTCCCCCTAGAATCCTGTTCTTTTATTGTTCCTCTCTCTACTTAAGTTGTTGTTTTTTTTTTTATCAGATTTTTTCACACTTAGTAACCGCTTGTGTTTTAGTGGCTTTATCACCTTTCTTGGGATGAAACTTAAAAAAACCATCCCAAACTACAAATTCAAATTAAATAGCCATGTGTGCTTATTACGGTTCATGAAAATAAATTGATTCCAAGTTATCTCCCTTTTAAAAAAAAAAAGTTGCAAATGACTTCTCATTACCTGTAACAATACTCAAAGAATCCAGACTCGGGGTGTTGATAAACACCGATGCTATATACGTGAAGTAGCCAAGCAATACCAAAACAATTACATAAGCAGGTAAAGCCACAGCCCAATATCTACAAAATAAAATTAAAAAAAAAGAAATATTTTATATAATTAAAAGTTAGGATCTGTCTAGATCTCTGAGATGAGGTATTATGATTATTTACATTATTTGCATGTTATCCTCATCTTCATTGCCATATTCACAACGTTTCAGCTGTTGTATGCTCTGGCCTTCTTCAAGTGATTGGAATTTCGAACTGAACCTTTTATTTTGTCCACCGAGGTAGATTGTTCTAGTTCCACATGCCATGCCTCTTCCAGATGTCTCAGCTATTTCCCTTTAACTCTCCAAGTTTTTGTTCACCATTGCTGTGGCCTGGTATTGAACTCATAACTCTTTGGGTCTAGTCACTGGATCTAACCAACGTCTTTATTCACTGGGCCGAAATGTTATGAATATAGAAATGAAGATGAGGATAACAGTTCAAATAATGTAAATAATGCAAGTAAAAGTTAGGAATTTATAAAATTCTTTATAACATTTTGACAATAAAACTATAAATGCTCTTTTTATACAAAAGAAACACATTAAAAGCATATGATGACCGAGTGGCCATTTTTGTGGTTGAAATAGTTTCACATTTTCTCACTAGCGTCAAGTCAAAACAGAAGCCAAGAATTCTAATGTTGATTTGCCAGACAGACAAGTCCTCATTATTACCAATTTTCTTTCAGTTGACTCTGTACCTTACTCAGTAAATAATAAGAATATGATAATTTTACCATTATTATGTCTTCTTTTTCAAGACGTAGGATGTATCATCAGTGGTAGTACCTTTGCAGTGAAGCAGTTGACTCAGCTTTACTCAGATAAATTGAGATACATAACTGTATTTGTCCACAGCCTACATCCAACTCTCAGATACCTCCAAGAAGTCACATGGGCACTTTGACAGTCACATCCCAGTCAACAACATCAACCTGCTGGCTAAAATGTGTGAGGGTATTCAGGTTTTAGTGGCCCGACCAGTGAAGGGGAATGCCTCTCCCCAACTCATCTGTGCCAAGTGCCTATTGTCAAGTCCCAAACCTGGGCATAGGAGCTGTACTTCAGAGGTCAATGGCTTTACCAGGAGGTAGAGGAACATCTTAGAGGAGGGACAGGATCACTTCAACATCCCCCCATGCAAAAGGAACCACCAACCAGCCATTGCACTATTTTGCCTTTTGAATGTCATCATGAACCACAATTACAACAAAAATAAGGGCGGTGATGACCACAGCAACACAAAATGCACTAAATGAATATATTTTCAAGAATAATATTCTATACTGAAAATAATTTAGTGATGAGTGCAAAAAGCTAGTAAATAACTTTGTAGCAAAGTTAGAATTTTGATATGATGTCATCATGGATCCTGAAATAAAGAAAATGTCCAGAAAATCTTCTACAGTAGATTTGCTTTATGCTTTAAATGCAGCCTGGTTAGCTATCTTAGAAGAGAAAATAGCAGATCATATACATTTAATGCATGAATGAGGAATTCTAAATTCTTCTATAGATTCAGAAAAATACTTATCCCTTCTGCAGTACAAACTTTCACTCAAATTCAATGAGAAATATTTAGATAAGAACAACGTCTCTTCAGAAAGAATAGAGATTTCCGCCATACAGGTAAAAAAAAAAAAAAATCTTTAGAAAAGTATTAAACAATAATCATAGTAACATCACAATCTTAACATGAACTTCATCTATTCTTCTCTGAACCTTGTTGACTGGCACTACAGAATCATAAACAAAGAACTGTACCAAATAACAGAAGCTTCATCACTTGAGGATTTTCAACAGCAGCAATAACTACATGTAACTCAAAGAGAAAATAAAGGCATAATCAAAATGTTGATGTTCTACATTACTTCAAACAATACATTTGGCAATTCTAGCAATATGGGAAAGAGCAATAACAGCTACTGGACTTGAGAAACTTATTTTCCTGAAAAATTGTTTTAAGGGAAAGATTTTATAAATTTCAATTGAAACTAGTACTGGCTGCTTGTTCAATAAATGCCAAATGTTTCCTTATAAGAAAATGGCTAATATTATCATTATTTAACTTGCCTAGATAATTTTGAATTATGAAATAAGAAAAAAAATGTGTGCTCTTCGATGTAGTGTAATAGCTAGCAAGCTTATCTCGTCAGATCTATTATGACTGAGGAATGAGTTTGATTCTCACAGGGTGCTCTATACTTGCAGCTTTATGCCACATCTAAACTACGCTTAGTAAATAAATAAGCAAAATATCCAGGCAAAAAACTTTCAGCAAAAGATTTGTTTCACGATACAAAATGTAACTTGACTGGATTCCCCATAAGAAAATAGAGTTATGGCAATTCCACAAAATTCTAATCTACACAAAACATTATTTTCCTGTTTAGTTCAATGAATGAAAAAATTAATAGTAATGTAAACCATTAATGTAATTTATGTGTGGACTATTGTCCTCATCTTTGTTGTTGTTGTCACAACATTTCAGCAGTTGTGTCCTCCAGTCTTCATCAGGTGTATGTTGATCCTAGTAACCTACAGAGAATTCCGAACGGAACCCTTTATTTAATAGTGTAGATTGTTCTCATTTGTGTAGATTACCTGGATCGACATACACCAGATTAAGGCTAGAGGGCACAACCACGAAAATGATTTGATAACAACAAAGATGAGGATAATAGTCCATATGTAAATAATGATAATTCCTCATCTCAGAAAAAAATAATTGCATTTGAAAATAAAGGACTCTTTTCTCTGAATTTCTGAGATGGGAGTTATTATTTACACTCAAACTAATGTCCTCATCTTTATTATTATTGTCCCAATTTTTAGGCTGTTGTGCTCTTCAGCCTTCTTCAAGTGTCAAAATAGCTTAGAAGATTAAAGCATTAGTTTATGAATTTGATGGCATAAGAATTGTGAGTTCAATCCCTGGACCAGGTGGCTCAAACTCAGCTAGCAATAACTGAGTTGTACTAAAAGAAAAAAAAAAAGAAGAGGCTATTTTGCTAGTCCTGGTAAAATAGGCCTCCAGGCCATTTCGCCAGTAAATATTTTTATTATTATGAATACAGGTAGTGTTAAGAATAACAACACACAGATTTAACACAGAAGTTTATTTATTTTCACCATAAATTGCTAAGACAATTTAAAATCTTTTCCACCATTGTTAAAATCATTCATACATCATTAATTATTAAAAGAAATATAGAAGTCTCTGAATATTTTAAGCACTTCAGGTATTCAGTCTCTGCAAAGGCATGGTTCTCTTGTCAATACACCTCAGGTGCACCACTGAAGACAACAGTCAGAGACCACAGAATCCATGTTGTTCAAGTCTTGCCTACACAGTTCACACAATCTTAGTTCTAAAATACTATTTATATTTACCAGCAAAATAGCCTATTTGAAAAAAAATAAAAAGTTAAGGTATATGTAGGCAGTTAATTGAGAACAACTAACCCCCAGTAAATTAAATAAAAGGTTAAATTTAAAATCTCTGGAAGGTTACATCAACAGATATCTATAGAAAACTAAAATATACAAACAGCCAAAATGTGATAATAACAACAAAGATAGAGATATTAATTAGAGAAGTCGATTTACTTTTGTCATTTTGAAGAGAATATGGAGATGGAAATAGTCACAAAATCAGTCCAGGTCATATCCAACCATTTTGAATATCTCAAAAACAGATTGCGCAGTCTTGACTTAACAACCAGTTCATGCATGAACAGATACTCTCCCCTAGTGTTAGTCAGCAGTGAAACACCATTGAGTAGTGCATGATTATCATGTTCACAATGACCAAGTGAGCTGATTCATCATATCTCATGTAGGAACTTTAAGAAAATATTTAATCAACCATGTCCACCAGCCCCAACAATGCAGATTTAGCTCCCTACAACTTCTAGTTTTTCCCAAAGTGAAAATCACCACAGAAATTCTGTGCACAAGATTAAAAAGAATGCAATAAAACGGCTGTTGGTAATCCCAAGAGAGGAATTTTCAGACCTTTTTGAAAAGTGCAAAGAACATTGAGTTAAGTATACAAGACCCCTAAAGGAGTATTTTGAAGCAAACTAACGAGATAATTTTTGGTTAATATTAAAAACCAAACGAGACCTTATATAGTTGATCCCAAAAAGGCTTCAGGACATCTGGTGGCAAAATTAGATGCTAGTTATTATAATAATGATGATGGCAGTTGATTAACAACCATCTATCTTTATAAAATAATGGTAGTAATGTGTGAAAACTGGACTATGGAGCTTGGATTTAATTTTGCCATCTTTGTGACTTAAATCACTTTCTATCCTCCATCTGATAGCAACACTTTGTTTCACCTCTCTTGATACCTTCACAAACAGCCTGTCACCATTAGCTGTAAACTGCTCCCAGTTAACTCAATCAATCTCTTTATATTTCAAATCAGGCTTGCACATATCTTTAAAGCACACTTTAGGGCAATCTACTGGGCATGAATTGTCTTGTGGCCAGATCACCATACATAACAACCTTTGGTATGAGACTATCCTTCATATAATGAACATTACAAGTAGTTCTACCAGGCGTAGTACTAACAATATAATCATTAAAAATGGACATTTTAAAAGTATGTATAGATAGATGTAAAAAAAAAAATTTTTAAAGTGTGGCTTGAAAAAATATAACAAAGAAATAACAAAAAAGAGGCCAACAGTTATCACCCTTCACTCTTCAAAGTCAATTGAAGACAAAAAATATAAGCAAAATAGAGAGGAAGAAAAATTCTACGGCTCACAGTGGGAAGGCTGCTTAGACTTGATATAAATAGTCTCAAGAATAGTAAAATTATCTTTGTTATTCCTCCTCTGTTTCATATTTTTGTACATATTTACATATACTTTTAAAATAGATTAGATATCTAACAATATAATCATTCGATAACTGATTTACAACAATAACAAACACTGACATCATCATATCTAATGTGTCTCTTTGCTTGCTTATGTCACAAAGATATTTCAGTCCATTGTAAAGGTAAATTCTCCTGAGCACATTTTTTTAATTAGTCATGAAAAAAAAAAAAAAACAATTTATTTTTTATTACTTAAATTAATAAAATTCATTAAAAAGAATTTCCATTAAATAAGAGTAAATATTCAAAGAAAAAATGAGAAAAAATGTACTTACTTTTGTGGGTAATAAGTAAATCCAACTGAATGTAGCCAAGGGTCAGGAATGAAAGCCCAACAAATGTAAAGAACTACAGAGTGGAGAAAAAAAAAAGAAAAGAAAAGAAAATCAAATGACAAAAATGGCACACAAGAAAAAAAAAAAAAGTGGGAACACAACAAATGTTTTGAATACTCACTTCCAAAGAAAATATTTGGTTGTATGAATTTTTTTTTTTTAAAACAGGTATTGAAACCAAAGATTATTTCTTGTTTACATTTAAATCATCATCATGTTGTTATATAATAGGGTGAATCTTTTTTGTTTTTACAAACCATTAAAAATCAAAGCTTATTTTGTGTACACAGTATTTTTTTAGTCTCATCAATTTACAGTTGAGCTGGCCATAAGTTCTATGCTAACAGTTTCTTTTCTTGCACTTCTCACTTGTGGAACTCCCTTCCAGCTCCATGCTTTCTAGCCAACTTTAATTTGCAAAAAATTCAAATGCAATGTCAATTGCTATCTACTGTTTTCCTAATTACTCTTTCCTGTCTTTCCTCTTCCTGTTCATTATTAATGTTTCTGTTCCTAATTCTTCCACACTCTGTAACCCCTTGTGTCTTAGTGGCTTGACTGCCTTGCATGGAATGATACCGATTAAAAAGAAAGAAAGAAAGAATCATAGATGCAGGCAAGTCTAGCACATGTATAAGGTTTTTATTTCCTTCACCACAAATAATGTGTTTAATTATGGCTGCTATTACATAAATCATTACAGACTTACAAAACTCTCTCAGGCTCTTCTGATAACTGAGTGCATGTCTTGATAACAAATGCACAAAATAAATTGAGTAAAAAAAAAAAATCATAGAACTAGAGTAAAGTTTGTTGGTACAAAAAATGGAATCAGTGATCAGGGTTCAAATTCCAGTCTGTTGTCTCACTTTTGCACAAATTGTAACAGAAATAGAAAGTATGAATTACCCCAAAAGAAACATTGACCATTTAGTTGTTTTTCTTAAATGGGTTATTTAATGCTGAAATCTAAATATTTTGAATGCAATTTTATGCCTTCAACTATATTTTGTACATAACATATGCTTTAGAGATGATCAATTGTAGGTCTTACATGCTTTGGTATAAACTGATTTCTTTAAGGTCGGACATTATTTTGACAGCTTGAGTATTTTCAAATGGTTTTCTCTTATTGGTTTACTTATAGTATTTATGTAATACGGCTAAATGAGTACATCCAATTAAAATGTGTTTCACCAGGAGTGCAGTTTGGTTGTTTTTGTTTCTGAGACCCTAACAGGAACTTCAACTCCGGGTCAGGGTGGACCTGGGAACAACAAATAAAAGGTGGTTTCACACTCCTCAAAACCTCCAATCTCTTGATCAGACACCTTGCTGCCAGATATAGTTTATCATCATACCTAGGACTCAAAGAAACATTGAGATGGTTACATTGAATTTGATGACCACAAAAAAAAACCGAAACTAACTTATCTTGCCTCAGGGGAAAATATGCATTAATAACAAATAGGAAAGGAAAGTATGCAAAATTTGTAAGACATTGTATTCGTGACCATTGTTAAGTGAGAATTTGGTTATTTATATAGTGGAAATGGAAGGCATGAATTATCACAAAAGAAACATTGAGTTGGTTTTTATTCAATTTTACAACAACAAAACTGGCAATAACTTATCTTGACAGGGTGGGGTAAATGTGAATATACATAAAAGTGTAATGGCAAGGTACTCTGTTCATGCAAGCTGTGTTCACACAAGCAAGTAATCCTTCTGTAGGAATGCAAAGGGCAATTATCCTCTTTTGGGTAAAGTAAATTGACATTGGTCACATGACAGACGGGTGAAGTCAGTTTGTGGGTGATGAACCCCAGTTGATATGTAAATTTCTCGGAAGATGAACATCATAAGTTCGCAATGGTAAAGCAAACAAAAAAAAAAAACATGTGGTCCCAATAAGGAACACTGGCCTGACCATTTTCTCTTCAAGAACTATTACAAGTAAGACTCTCACAATTTTCACTTGTTCACATTGCTTGTTGTATGCATATGTGTTATAGTTTCTCTATGTGGATCAAATAGTAATAGGTAGATACATATTTGTATATAATATCTTGTATGACAGCAGTATATAAAATATCTTTGAGAACAATGCAAATTGTAATTAATTTTTTTCAGACATCCTACTCCTCCTTTTCACTATGGTAATGTGTTAGTATATCATGGATGTACTAATGCCTATAATGAGGCAACTGGAAATATCTCCCCTTCCAAGCACCCCCATTACTTCTATCCTTAATATGCAAATAATCTTTACCAATTCCAGTGTTTTGCTACCAAAGATAGAGGCATATACAAAATATTCATTATAAAAATAATTGCTGTTGAGAAGAGATAAAAAATAAAGTTGGTAAGATTCATCAGTTATTGTTCTAGTCACCATTGTGGATATAGTGAGAATTTGAGTCTGCTAGTTGATGAATCTAGAACTGCTGGCTTAACAGTTAGGGATCAGAGAACTTTTCTGAACTGATCTGACAGTTTGTTTAACTACAGTAATGTCCTTGGGAAAAATATAATTCCATCTCTTCTCCCTTCCAGCTTAGGGTTAAAAAGCAGGGTAGACTAGATATTCTAACCTTGGATAGTAACTAGTCTAGAACAAGGACAAGTCTGATTTCAAAAGGCATTGGAAAAATCACTCCACTCTTTTCCAATAAAGCATAGCAGTTCATATAAAAAAGGAATCTGTGGAGAACGATGATCACACATGTCCCAAAGAGAAGTGACATTTAAAAAATTTTTGCATCTTAATGCTGAGAATAGTTTTTATGGAAGGAGCAGGGTAACACCATTCTTGCTGGCCCAGGTACCTTCTGCCTCTAGAATAACATGCTGCAAAACACTTTTCAGAGAGAGATGAAAAAGTAAATTCCTTTATTTTCAAACACAAACCATTATTCAATAAACTTAACTGGTAAATATTTTATGTACTACACTCCCATCATTAGTTGATTTTAAAGTTTTTATTATTTTTAGTATCAACTTTATCAGATTTACTACCAAAACATTTCAACCAATATATTCTCCAAACTTCCTCAAATTCCTGCAATTGGAAGTTCTTGAGTGTTGACTCAATAGTTTTTTCAGCATTTCATTCATCAAAAAAACAATTCCAAGTGTCAATGTCATGAAAAAAAATGGTGATTTTCTAAGCATAGCTTAGATGTAGCAGAAGACTAAAAGTATAGCACGGCCAGTGAGGATCAAACTCACAATTCAGTTGTAATTGATCTAGTGAAACAAGCTTGCTAACGATTACACCACATTGAAGTGCCTTATGGCACTCAGAAGTATGCATTGTGATTGAAACTAAAGATAAACGGTTGCTTACCGAGACAGATGAATGAACCGAGATAAAGAACAAATCCATAAATTGCTCTCTCGGGCGATGGAAATGGGGTGTGTTCGGGTCTGGGCGGCATTTGTCTTCCTCAAAAGTTCACCAAAATGAACCAGACGTTTCCTATTGGACAAGTCAACAAAACAATGACATATCTTGAATAAATGATTAACATCAATACGATTCCAATATTTTTATCAAGCTCTATTATTCTACAAAATCTAGGGTGCCTATTGTCGCATTATGTTTAACAATCACATTCGCATGAGGTTGTAAGGGTGATCACAAATGTAACTTTGTGTCCTTCTATGCTGAACTTTCAACCCAGCCACTTCTCAAAATGTGACCAACTCAAATACAAGAACTTTTCAGTGTCCATTCATTTAATTAGATACCTCTGCCCACAAAAAGTAAAACCTAAGGCTTAAAATGCATTTTTAAAAATGAAAAATCTTTCTCAAAGTTTTTGTTTTAGTTTTAATTACAAGCTAATAGATTACATGTGATATTTCCAATAAGCAAAATGCTTTATAGTATTTTAAACCAAATTTAAATTGAATGGAATGATTTTTTTTTTTTTTTTAAATTGTTAAAATTGGCCATATTGATAAATCAAACATAGCATTACTCTCTTTGCTAGAAAAATTTCTCAAAAATAGAGATATCTTTTTTTAAAAAACTACCCAGTAATCATGCAAATTTTAAAAACATTCTAATCTTTTATTGAATTTTAGGTACTTTGGCTTTATAATCTTCCTTACAAAGACACTCATTGAAGAAATGTTAGAAAATTACCAATTTACATATTGTAACAGAGAGAGGTTGACGCAGATGAATGCACACACGCAAATATAACATTTATTGATTGAAGATGGAAAACACAATCTTCCGTGAAAGTTACAAACTGTGTCAGCGCTATTAATAGGAAAGAATCTAGAACAATGATATATGAAACCTGAGACAGCTGATGGATAAAGAATAAATTTCAAATCAGGTTGGCGAGGACTTGTTTCTAAACAAATGCAAAAGGGCAAGAGGCGATGTTTAATTCGGGTCATTAAAAAAAAAAATAGACGAAAATAATATTTTTGATAAAAACATATTGAAGTAAATTGGACCAGGGAGGTAAGATCAGTGTATGTTTACTGCTAGCAAAATCTGATCTAAACATAAGTTGTCTCCGCTGAATTTGGTCATCGAAAAGACAATTGAAATGAACATTGAACTAATTAATTTTATCCACTAAGAGATTTGAAATAGATCCGAATTTAAACTTTGCTTATGGCGACACTCGTGTTAAGCACGTGAACAACCTGGCTTATAACCTTCGGTTTGCTATATAAACGCGAGTTTTGCTGAGTTGGGGAGACTTGGGTGTTAGACGAGAGTGACGTTGAGAGAGAGAGAGACTGTCGTTGCAGTGAGTCGGTCCAGTGGCGAGTCAGAGATAAGGACTTCAAGAAATATCATCGTCACATTGTAGCAGTCGCATTGAAAAGTCGCTGAAACTTAACGTTTGTCACTTACGACAACCAACTGAAAAGTTACACTTCCATGTAGGGCTGGAATTACGAGTCACATATCCTCCCAAGTTGATTTGGAACGAGTTAATCACACACACACTTTGGTAGAGGAGTGGTCTTCTGTTCTTATGTTAATTGCTTTTCTATCCTTTCTGTAAACTCTTTCTACTGTTGTTGTTTTCTTATATAAAAGACATCAATATTTTACCCATTGTTGTTCGGCTTCTGCAGATATTATTTCCTTGTTTGCCACATTCTAATTTTCCTGTCGCCCACCCTCACAGCCATGCCTACATCCCCAATCGACTGTGAACGCATGGACAACACCCCACTTACTGGATCTAAAAACTAACACAATATGGGCAGCAGGCGGAACTTGGCCAGTGACTGGTCGAACAATCTACGGGTACTCAGGGAGCAAGCGGCCAGCTACCCCTGAGTTCGGTTCAGACCAAGTGGGCGCCTCAACCCAAAGAGGAAGATGCCAGAGATTGAGGGGCTGAAGGGACGAGTGGTAGATTTGGTTGCCATTGACCAGGATTGACCTTGAGTTATCCCGGAAAATAAGGCCAGGAACAGCTTTGAAGAAAAGCAAGCCTTAAGTTATACTCAGGAAGAAAGGAAGTAAACACCAGCAAAACAGACTTTGTTTGTTGCATCTAGTCGGGACCGACTAAGACCAGAAAGACCTCTAGTCTGCAAACGATATTAGTAAAAAAAAAAAAAAAAGGACATAAAACGGAAACAAAACACGGAGCAGTGGACATCAGGTAAGTCACTTTTTGGTTTCCTCTACTCACTCATTGCACTTAGATCTGCCAGTAATATTGTTGATTTTTGTCGATCTTGTACGCAGTTGAAGTGCCACCAACATCTGAAGTATTTTCCTTTGTTCTGTCGTTGATCTCTCTTCTCGTGGGAAAGTGGCAGTTGATAAGACGCTAGGATGAGTGTAGCAGGATCAGACGCCACAACTGACTTTGATGGACGTGGGAGTCCCCGAAATAAAGCTAGGGTTCAGAAGGCTGATAGGTAGTATGAAGCTACCCACTTAGAAATGAAACCCTGCAGACCTGCATGAATGGATTCTCTCCATCCAAAAGAAGCAGGTGATTTATGGCTTATCAGATCAGGAGATGGTGCTCTTGGCTTACAACGCTGCAGTGGGGCAAGTGTCTAAGTTTATAAGGGCATGATACAAAGAAAACCCAGCTGCAACATGGACAGAGCTTAAATCCGCTCTGGTTCGGCAGTACGCAAGTGAGCGTACAGCCATTGAGGCATTCAGGAAACTATTCCGGCTGCAGCAACAAGAAGGAGAGATAAATGAAGAATTAGGAGAAAGGATCGCAGGGCTAGCAGCATTAGCCTTTCCGGAGTTAGTGACTCGGAACAGTAGCCATATTTAGGCCTTGTTAGCCGATGTATATGTAGATGCACTAAGCAACAGGGACTTGAGGGGCGATGTTCTGAAGGGAGGACCGGTCACCCTGGCCGCAGCCATAGAAGTGGCTCGGGCCAGCGAGTGACTATGGGATAGGATAAGAAGCGGTATAGGAAGGAGCCACCGGGGGGTCAAGGTAATAATAAAAAAGAAGGATCAGGAGCGGATCCGGATAAGGGAACCGAAGGAGGAGGTAAAATAACTGGGAGGCGGAGGCTGACCCCAATATGAAGGCCTGGGATTTGTGTTATGGGTTTTTCAAGCCCACACTGGGCCGATATGGGCTGGTGTGTTGGGCTTGCAAGTACAGTGAGCATCGGGCCCGCAACTGTCCGACAAAATATGGAAGCGACCCAAGATCTCTGGGGTCAAACTGTACGACTTGTGGCGAGTTTGGGCATAAGACTCAATGGTGTATGGTGGAAGTTGACCGCAAACTAGGGTTAAAGCGATTTAATACACTGGTACCTCCTCCCAAAAAGGAAAGGGGTCCGGGAAACGCCAATGGGTCACCTGTGAAAAAGTAAGAGTCAGGGTGGCCCCGGTGTGAGTAAGACTTCTGAGATGCTGGACATGTGGCATGGTCGGACACTTTTCAGCAAGTTGTAAGGAGCGAAGGTGTTGGCATTGTGGAGGAGCGGGTCACCTGAGACGAACCTGTCCTCGCAGGAGAAAGATGGACCACACCGAATGAAACAACCCTAACTCGAATAGAGGGGAGGAATGGGTTGCTAGTCCGAGAAAAGAGAGTCATCCAAGCTCTACCCCACCCAGGAGGGCCCCTAGACAGAAATGGGAGCCACTAGAAAAAGTTGAACTCCTGTCACCGACTCCCATGTCTCGGTTAACGAGAAGACAAGGAAAAAGTGGAGAACATATGGGAAGGAGAAAGGCACAGGTATATCGTTTGCTGAAGGATGGGCCAGATTTCACCTGAGATGTGTTGTTGGGAAACAAGAAGGTGAAGGGCCTTGTTGATACGGGAGCTTCAGTGTCGCTGGTTAGCTCCAGGGTTTTTAGGCAGTTGGGACTGAAGACAAAGCTTAGTCCTGTCAATCTACTAATAAATCAGGCTGAGAATTGAGGGGATGACATTGCTACCTTTCCAGTTGGCAAGAATCAGAGGTAAGCTTAAGGCTTACGTGGCACCAGATTTGTGTGGTGAACTAATTTTGGGGGGAGCAACTGGCTTAAGCAGAATAAGGCACAGATCAGTTTTGACCCAGCCACCCTAACAGTAGATGGAGTAGAGATACCATTGGGAGAGGATAATTATGAACAATTGTTAGTGGTAGTCCAAACAGATATAAAGCTCCCCCCTAGGACCACTGTATCTGGGAAAGGCCAAATTGTCACAGAGGGAGTTCTAAACAACAACCTGTATCAAGTAGTCCCTACTTGTAGCGAAGGAGAGATAACCGTATGTGATTCGCTAGTGAAGGACAGTTCCCTTACTGTTAACCAATACTACCAATAAAACTATTAGAATAAAGCAGGGAGATGAGCTGGCACAGGCATGCCCAGTGAGAGAAGTCGAACAGGTGAGAGTATGGAATAAGAATAGGCCGGGAGAGAAGATATGTAGCGAGGAAATAAAGGAAGAGGATATAATAGCCCCCGAACATTATAGGAGAAAATTGAGCAGGTTGCTGAACAGTAATCGAGAAGTAATAGCCATTACTGACAAAGAATTGGGACAGACAGAGACAGTAGAAATGAAGATAGACACGGGTGACCACCCACCTATTAGGTTGAAGCCATATAAATAACCCCAATCCCCAAAAGAACCCCAATCCACAAAAGAAAATTAGTAGACGACGCAGTAAGTGAAATGATGGAATCAGGGATAATCGAGAGGTTCAAATGTCCCTGGAGTTTTCCCATAGTCATTGTGGAAAAGAAAGATGGAGGGCATAGGTTTTGCATGGACTTTCGTCAATTAAACGCCATTACGAGACCGCTGGCAGTGCCCCTTCCCTTGATTGATGATATTCTAGCTCTTTTGGGGAAGTCAAAATGTTTTTCCACCTTAGGTTTGAGATTGGGGCATTGGCAGGTGGCCCTTGGCCAAAAGGATCAGGAAAAGACTGCCTTTACCTGTCACATGGATCTCTTCAATTTCAGAGTTATGCCGTTTGGGTTGACGAACGCCGCAAGCATATTTAGTCAGTTGATGTCCATCGGGCTAAATGGCATGGAAGCCATGGCATATCTGGATGACATTATGGTGTTTTCGAAGTCCCCGGAGGAACATTTTGAACATCTGCAGGAGGTGTTCAACAGGTTAAAAGAACATGGACTAAAGCTGAAATTATCAAAGTGCCAGTTTATGAAAGAAGAGACGAAATACTTAGGGTTCATCATAAAGAAGGGATAAAGACGGATCTAGACAAAGTAGAGGTTATAAGGGTCATGCCTGCACGTAAAACCGTAAGAGAGATCAGGGGATTTATTGAAGCCATCGGATATTATCGGAGGTTCATACCAGCCTTTAGTCAACTGGCAGGCCCTCTAATAGCTCTAAGAAGCATGCTAGGTTTAAGTGGACTGAGGATTGTCGGCATGCGTTCAAGGCTCTAAAGGACCAGCTGACAGCTATGCCCTTGTTGGCCTACCCAGACCTGAGTAAACCTATGGTGCTATACACGGATGCTAGTGATAAGTGCATCGGGGCAGTTCTTACACAGCCATGTCCCGACAAGGATGGCCCAGTACCAGGTGTGCCTGAGGAAGTGCCGATTTACTTTCTGTCTCATCAACTCTCCAATACTCAGCAAAGATGGCCAGTAATATAGAAAGAGGTGTTTGCTATCCTGTATGCTGTGCAAAAGTTGGACTATTATTTGAGTGGGGCAGTGTTTACCATTAAAACAGATCACAAACCCCTCAAATATTTATTAGAGGCGGAGTGGACGCATAAGAAGATACAGCAATGGGTGTTGAAACTAAGTGGATATAACTGCAAGATAGAATACTTGGCAGGGAAGGATAATACCTGTGATGACCTGTTATCAAGGATTCCCAAGCAACTAGAGACGGAATCTGTCAAGTTAGAGCCGGGTGTGGATGATAAGACCTTCCAAATTAATGTGATCAACTCACAGGCACCGAGGGAAGGACTTGGTTGGAAGGATCAGGAAACGAGGAAGAGGAGATTATTTCCAACCCCCACTGGAGAGACATTATTAGGCAAAGCCAAGAGGATAGAGAGATAGCAGCTATCAGATCCAAGGTAGAGGCATGGCATACCTTCAAATATATGGTGCACGATGGAGTGTTGCATTACCTTGCAGGTAGAGATGAGGAAGTAAGTCCAAAAATAGTGATACCTGAGAAGTTGATAGCTGAAGTTCTGGACCGGTGTCATAGGAAGTTGGGACACATGGGAATTGATAAGACATATGGATTAACAATGAGGAATTATTATAGGCCTAAATTGTTTAAGGATGTTGTGGACCATGTAGAAAAATGCATAACATGCCAAGTACAGAGTCGAAGGAGTAGGGAAATATAGTTTTTATTTAATAACAATATCACTTGACCAATACAAATTAATACAAAATTTGAAAAAATTTGAAACTTTATAAATTTAAATTTTTTTTTTAAATTGAATAAAAAAAAAAATTCATTATTCATCGAAATTTTTTTTTCTGAAGACAGTGTCCACAATATATTTTTAAAAGCATAAATTAAAATATCTAAGTTTTATTGCCATTTTTATTTTACGATTAAGAATAGATTTTCTCTAACAGATTTTTGGCAAACATTTCCAAATCAATGTTTTTCACCGCAAAAGGGCGCTCAAATTTACCATATGCCCCACCCCACACATACACACTTTGGTACCAGAAAAACAAAAATTTTAAACAAAAGTTTGATGGTTCTAACAAGGATTAAAAAATAATTTTTACATTCAAAAATCCTTTCGTCTTTCTTTCCTATCAATAACACAAACATTTTCACGATAAAATTTTGTTTTTATTATTTTGGCATTTTTCCATGTGTGCTCATTTCCATGTGTCTAAAATACTTTATCGAAAAGTGTATTGCAAAAATATGCGTTGTTTGAAAATTTACGGTTAAGCAACTTTTGAGTAGTTTCCATTTTCGCGTCTAAAAACATTTTTTTTTACTAGATTACCTCCCTTAGATGTCTTTTCCTAACCTCATATTGCAAGCACAAACTTTTGCCCATAAATAAAATAAATAATTCAACTACTACTGTCATAAGTAAAGCAAATAAGATCAATAAAAACAAGTTAAGACCTACCTCCTCTGAAAATGAAGTTTTGGATTATAAATAAAACGAAAAATAACATATCTATATTTTACCCAGGAATAAAAAAACAAACAGTTCTTTTTCCTTATTTTGAATTTAATTTGCATTATTTGTTTAAAAAAATAAAACAGTCAATGGCTCATTTATTTACTTATTTTAGAAAAAAGATTTTCAATGAAATTTTAGAGAAATAGGAACTAGCATTTAATCCTTTGTTAAAACTCAATGTACTTTTTTTCTTTACTAGGGAATCAGATTTAAAATTTAAAAATAAGGAGTAAAAAAAATACTCGCTATTGTGCCACTTACAGCTTTAGGAAAAAGTAAAAACTGTTTTTGCATAATTATTTTTGTCATTTTAAATAAATTAATATTATATATAAAAAAAAAAAGAAACACAATTTCATAATTAATATTTACGATATCGTCAAAACAATAATAATTATTGAGAAGACAAGAAGAGATAAAAAAAAAAAAAAACGTTCCGAAAACTTACTTCCTTTGTCATCTCCTCAAACTAAGGGACATCAAAAAATATTTACACCGGTTACTTTTGCCGGTGTAAAGCGAAAAAAAAGTAAGTCAGAAAACAAACCAAAAGCGAAACGTCAACATAGAAAAGTTAAAACAAGGATGTGTGGATAGCGTCATAATTATTATCGGCGTGGATAAGACTCACAGTATATTTACAATACATATATAATAAAGAAACGGACTCCGTAGCGGGCTATGATCACGTATATCTTTTAAATCACAAATTGTCGTTGGAAACACTCAAGCTCAACTCAACAAAGGATATTCTTTCTTCACATGTAACTACTTACTTTTTTTTAAAATAAATCGTTGTGGTGCAATGTTTCAAATTTTTCAACCTTATAAAAATGGTTGAGTTTTTGGAAACTCAATTATTTTTATTTTTTTAAGGGAGTTAATAACAAAAATATCCCAAATCTAATTTTTAGAAGTTTATTGAATAAAACTCGCACATAATGTATTGTTATTGTACAATTACGTACTAAATCTCAATATTTCATGTGTAATCGTTTCAACCCAAGCAAGGCAATAAAGCCACTGAGACACAAGGAGGGTACTAAGTGTGAAAGAATATGAAAAAAAGAAAATATTAAGGGGGCTGGACAATAAAAGAACAGGAATTAAAAGATAACAATTAAATTAACACTGCATCTAAATTTTTAAAGTTCAAACTTGACTGGAAAGCAAGAGGCTTGGAGAGAGATCCACACGCAACAAGCATGAGAGAAGAAAAACTGATAGCATAAAAGTTTTATGCTAAAAAACTTACGGTTACATTTAATTTTCGGTACCAATAGCAACTGATAAAGATGAAATGCGTTTTTGTAGCAGACGGGTGCTACATTGTAATGGATGCGATTGTAAACGTTCAAATAAAATTTACCATTTTCAAAAGAAATTAATTCAAAACGAGGAGGATTTTTGTACATACATTTTTGTATAAAAATCAGCATAGTTCACAGAAAAAGAAAAAATATATTTACGTGTGTACAGGAAGATTTAAAGGGGCAGAAACACACATTTATGCGCTTAGTTGTAGCGTGCATGTGTGCGTGTTACTGTTGTCCAAGTGGTTTGTTTAAAATTAAGTAGCCGGTTTACCGGGGTAAAGAACCCCCCCCCCTCGTCAGCGTTGTTCTAGTTCCACGTGCCATGCTTTTCCGGATGTCTCAGTTATTTCCCTTTAACTCAACTCTCCAAGTTTGGTTCACCACTGCTGTGGCCTGGTATTGAACTCACAACTCTTTAGGTTTAGTCACTGGATCTAACCAACGCTTTTATCCACTTTTATCCTTGAGGCACGTGGAACAAGAACAATCTACCCCGGGTGGACGAAATAAAGGGTTCGGTTCGAAATTCCAATCACCTGAAAAAGGCCGGAGCGTGCAACGGCCAAAAAAAAACGTTGTAAATATGGCAATGAAGATGAGGATAACAGTCTGAATAATGTAAGTAATCATAATACATCATTTCAGAGATATAGACAGATAGTGTCTTGTTTTCTGATTTGCGCCTATTATGACTTGCTATTCCTACTCAGTTTTTGTGTTTGGCACAAGAACTTAGATTTTGTAGGGAATCATTTTTTTATAATTTAGCATCCTGTTTAAAATTAAAAAATATCAACTTGTTGCGGATGTGTGAGTTGTGTGTTGGAGAGGAATAGAAAGTTTGAATTATCAGAAGGCTTAAAATTGTGTGTGTTCAATAATCTTCCATCTTCAACAATTAATACAAGAAATAGAATAATTATTCAAAAACATAACGTATTGTTTCAAAACATAACAGTTGAATTTATTAGTGTTTGGTGTACAAGCATAAGAGCTGAAGGTGTGATAGAGTTATGTCTCTTATACTTGGAAATATTTGTATTTGAGATCATAAAGTGAGAGTAATTATTAAACTGTAGTTTAGAAAAATAAACTTTCTTTAGCATGTTTGGGATTGTGTGTTGTAAAGTTGGTAAAAGTTCAGACGTGATTTCAGAGTTCGTACTTGCGTAAATGTTGGTAATGGTCTTTAACGTCTGACCGCAAAGGTTAAGACGGGAGTTCTTGAAGATTACATCTTGATAGCAAGGAGAAAGATGAATGAAAAGAAACGATATTTATTTGTATATAATACAAAATGTGGCACAAGGCCTAAAAAGGGGGTGGGGGAAGGACGGTCTTATTCTGTCTTACATCTAAACTTAGCTAGTCTCAGACACGGACCCAAACATACCGACAATAATCCAATCACCAAAACAAAACATTCACTCCTACCTTTCTTACTGCGTCCACCATAATACCTCAAATTCTCTATGAAGTCCTAACTAGTCCCCTTATGTACAGATATTGTTCGAAAAAGAAACAATATTTATTCATACAAAATGTATAAAATGTGGCACAAGGCCTAAAAGGGGGTTGGGGAATGGCCGTCTTCTTCTGTCTTACATCTAAACTTAGCTAGTCTCAGACACGGACCCAAACATACCAACAATAAACCAATCACCAAAACACCACATTCACTCCTACCTTTCTTACTGCGTACACCATAATGCTTCAGATTCTCTATGAAGTCCTAACTAGTCCCCTTATGTACAGACATTGTTCGTGGGGGGAGGGTCATAAAATAACAACTCTTAAAAAGAACCCCAAATGACTATGTGCAATATGACTTCAAATATTTACAATAAAACTAAACAAAACTGTGTTAGTAATAAACCCCCCCACAAACCATAAATGTGGCAGAAACATCAGTTAACTAGACGAAATCAATGCAGGGCTAAGAAAATTAAGAAAAAACATTCATTCCTCCAAGCATTCACACAGACGCACACACATTCATACACAACAACAAATACGAAAATCACACACACGAAACGAAAGGCGCCCCGCATCCACCAGAGAACTGACGTCACTGACCACATAAAGAGGGAGAGGATGGGGAATTAAACAAAAGAAAAATAGTGACAGAAATAAAAGGGACCAATGCGCATGCATACCCTAGCTAAGTTTACTAGAAAAAAGGGAAAACTAAAGATTCAAAATAGAAAACCTAGTCTAACCTAAAATCTGGGTGGGTTGCCTATGTTCAACCCTGTTAGGACAAATCCTGTACCTAACCGACATCCAAGTGCCACTCCAGGTCAGCCCCTTTCACTCTACACATTCGCGCAAGATTCACCCACCTTTTGCCAAATTCCGATGAGGTGAGCCGCCGCCTTTCCGTCCTAATCTTGACTTTAAGCTGATGCTTAAAGAACAAGATCAGTTGGGAAGAGGTGAGCTTCTCGCCCTCATGGAATCCCTTCTGACGCGTCGTCCAAATCACGACTCTCATAATCCCTAGTAAGCAACAGAACACATAGTGTTCAGCCTTCGTCAATTGCGGCACCACATTGTTACAAACAGAACTGGCTTCCAGGACAAAGAACTTTCCCTGCAGCATGCGAACCATGAGGCCTTCAACAAACTTGTACAACGGCACTACCGTCTTGCACTGAAAAAAGGCGTGACCAATGGTCTCGACTTCCCCAGTACAGCGACGACAGTTTGGATATTTCTCCAAACCTTCTGAACAAAGTCTCTTGCCGACCCAGAGGGCCCCACGCAGGTGTGACTGGGTGACGTGGAAGATTCCACAAACTCACAAAGGCTTGACTTAGACATGAAAGCCCTAACCGTAACACATGTCTATAGCGTTATAAAAATAAAGTTTTTTTCAAATATAAAATTAATTTAATAAATTACTCTTCTGTTAAGTGTAGCGCACCTAACTACCTTTCAGAGCGCATTAATGCGCCCGGATGCACTGGTTGAGAAACGCTGTTCTATCAAAACATATGATGGGAACATAACCAAGAACTTGTGGGGTTGTTAATGGTGTTGGTTAGAAAAGAATCAAAAGGGTTTTTGATTGAGGTTGCATTTTTACATTAACATTCCACATTAAATTTGTAAAGAAAACACAAAAAATGAATAACAAGAGATCAATGAAAATCAACAAGTAAACATGTATTTAAAACAAGCATATACATATAATTCTGTTAATAACAATAAAGATTAAGTCACACGATGTGGTTTCCCTTGTATTGTGTGAAGAACAAATGTATGTTGTAATAATGTCTTTTGTTTAAATTTGTTGATAGTTTAAGAATGTTTGAGTTTGAGAGTTGAAATATTTGTGCAGAAGAATGATATAGTTCGAATAGTTCACTTGGCTTGAAAACAGACAGTACACTATGTTGTGTGAGTGTAGTTTATATATGTGTGTGTTTGTGAGTAGAAAATTGCATATACACGTACGTGGTTTAGGTTGTGAAAATTTATAATCTACTAAAGGTATCTCTTTAATTCCTGCTTTATATAGATGTAAGGTGGCTCCAAGAACGAGCGCGGGAAGGATATTGAAGAAAGTGTCATTTAATGTGATTGGCCAAAAATCCACCAATCGTTGATTTTTTTTTTCTATAGCTAGTTTAGTGAAGCAAAAACACGAGAAATTTTTATGTGGCTCGTGCGATGCGTAAATTGTCTGTACAAAAGGTATTGTTTATTTTCCGTACAATTACTGTTGAGTAATTTATGGGCGTGGTGTACGTAGGCGTCCACTACAAACTCAATGTTTAATATGCAATGCAGTTGTAGTAAAAAAAAATACAATGGAAGATCAGCTGATTCCAAAGGTTAGGCTGAAAGAACATTAAAAGCAGTACGCTTTGAAGAAATTAGCAAGTCAGAAATAGGTGATCATGTGGAAGATGTAGGCAAAGGTGGGTCACGACAGTCCATAGGGGAAAAAATATAGTAATATCTAGAATAAGACAAATGAAATAATCAGTACATTTTCTAGGCTCTTGTAACTTGTAAGGGCCTATTGGTTGAAAGATTTATATTTGGAACATTGGGGTTACTAATTGTAAAGGTGTCCGTTTGTAGATAGACCATTACTATTTATATTACTATACTTTCAACGTACGGGATTCAAGTAAACAACAAAAACTCCAAACTGTGAATCAACAAGTATATATTGAAATAACATACAAGAACAAACATGCAATAAAATTGTATTCAATGTATAGATTAAGGGAAATAAGTTGTTCCCCTTTAATCGTATTTTGATTTGTAATTGATTGTTCGAAGGAAGTTCTTTTTGAGAGAAAAATATTCATGAATCAATATTAGAACAAAGGTCTGTTTGTTAGACAAGAATACAATTGATCAAAAATGTGTTGTGTTATAGAATGGATCGAAATCAATAGAGTCCTGGTTGATTGAGCTTGGCTAAGTCACAGAGAGAAACGTAAGTTTATATTACGAAATTCTGTGTCTGTGTGTGCGTTTGAAATGTTATAAGCAAGATTGTGGACTTGTATGGACAGGTGAATTTTACTGGATCTTACTGACGACTTGTGAAAAAGTCGCCTCTTTATGGAAAAAGGGTAGGCTCCCACGGCAACGCGGGAAAACTTAATCTTGCACTAAGATATGTGATTGGTTAAAAATTAACCAATCACTACATTCGTACTAACAGAACAAGCAAGCAAGCTCAAACCGAAGGATTCAAATTTCAAAGAAACAACTGCGATGGCTAAATTGTCCTATATAAAAGTAGTAGTGATTTATTAACCAATCGCAGGCGAATAAAATGTGGGCGTGGAAAAACATAGCAATCGCTACAAACTTCCACAGTAGACCTGACAAAGAATTGAACAATCACGTGAGACTTTGATCAGAAAATGATAGGTATTATGTTTAACGTTCTAAAATTATAGCAATCGTTCTTTCTACATAACAGTGGTCAAGTGCATATAACCATTACTGCTTCCCTAGTGGTCAAGAGTTCCAGTCTTTGGGTCAGGCAATGAAACCCACCGAATCAAGATTTTAAAAGCAAATTGTACTCAAATGTCTTTCGCTCTTATTAAATGACGGAATCCAATAATTAGTCCAAACGAATTTAACATTTAACCTGGAAATAAATGAGAGAAAACTGATTTTTTTTTTTTTTTTTTTTTTTTTTTGCAGCAGTATTTCCTAATATAGTGGGAAAGAACATATTAAAAGTCCTTTTTTTTTTCATTTTTTTTATTATGGATTCCGAGATTGCTGCCAAATCATTAAAAATTCCAATTACTTTATTATTTATTTTAAATGAGTCATTGTGCAAGGGACATACAGATTGACCATCTCTAATCCGTTAAAAATGGTTTTATAGTCTACCGGATATATTGTTTTGACGGATTAGTGTTATGACAGAAGACATTTTACCAAATAGCTAAGCCCTTTGTACTGCATTTAAAATGCACCGTAGATCAGTACGTGTTGGTTGGTAAAAGAAAAGTTAAGTGAAAATCAAATGAAATTTGTACGAAACAGGTAAAATAAAGATTGAAAGTAATTCTGTTGACATCTTTTATTTATTAATGACATGAGATCAGTAGGTCATATTAAAATTGTACAAAATATGAAAGAAAGACAGAAATCAATTACTACTGTTTAAAAGTGCACAAAAACATTTGATGGAGCAGTTAGTACCATTAAACTGTAGTGGCAGGTGCGTGCGGAGACCTGGGAAAATCTGAAATTGCTCTCATAGAAATTCGTATCGGATTGAATGTGATTACTGACTGTCGAATAGGTATTCACCAAAGTTTGTTTTGTAGCAAAGGTTTACAATTGACAAAGACAATAATGTGTATAAGAAATGAATGTGGAAACTTTTTGATCCAAACTATGTGAATGTGAAGATTTTAGGTGGTAGGTAAGCAAAAAAACCGAAAGATAGTTCCAGATTTAAGAAGTACAAGAAAAGAAATTATTAGAATATAACTTATGGTTACATTTAGGTATTTCAACGGTAAAACGATGAGACCTAGTAGTCAATTTAGTAGCACGCTTAAATTCACGCGGTGCAGGTACCAAAAAGTAGAACTCATTTGAACAGCTACCGTGAAGATATTTATAGAAAAGACAGAGAGAAACCACATCACGGCGGTGGAAAAGTAACTGAAGTCGAGATGCAAAATCAGGAACGATAACATTACAGGGCTTTCTTTGGATTTTATTCAGAATCTCGAGATATATAGTCGGAGCACCAGACCAGATGTGGCAGCAATATTCAATGCATGGATGGACGAATGGTAGATTTAATCACGGAAATTTTGTCTCGACTAACGCAGCGTCTTCTGGTGTTTCTATGTCTACGCAGATACTTATCACGCGAGCATCGTTCCAAAAGTATCTGCATCTGTTAAGTTCCCTTACTGTAACTCGTAAATCATTGAACATGTCTTCGTGTGTGAAAGGATTGTTTTCGGTAATTATCGAGGATATTATCACCAATGTCCGCTGTTTTCTCCAGGGATGTATCTTCTATTAAACGTGTCATTATTTCTGTCATTTTCGACGGAAACTTGTCCAGCCAAAGAGGACGTAAAATATCGTCTGCCATTGTGTATTCGCAAGGTGGTTTTTCATGAATCTGAGGAGATGTGACGGTCTCCTGTCGCCATTTCTTAGTTAAGTACAATACGTGATACGCGCTTGGGTGATCATGTCTCTTTCGATTCATGGCTGACTAGGCAGAATATTTTCTGCAGTAGGCTGATTACCAAGCAAGGCTACAGGACTCAGTCTGTCCTTCTATTCAAGCCATAGTTGGGTGGAGAAGAGATGGATCAATACCTTTCCCAAGGGTGTTTGCGCGTAACTTTTTTATTTACAAAGTTATCAGAACGTTGTGAAATATATCAGGACTACTACTACTTTCAGAGATGTCTCTACATGGTCACAAATATCAAGACTAATCTAATGTCATAGGACAGGTATATCAAACCGAGGGTCCTCTGAGGGCCACATGATCACGTATTTGTTGTCATGAGGGCCACACACGACAACCAATTGAGCATACACTGCGTGCCAAATTATTATCGAGATAACTTTTTTTATAATATTTCAAAAACCATGAAATCAATTCACACAAAATTTTCGCACAATGTTGGCAACCCAGATCTGCGCCATCACTGAAATTTTCGTACTGATCTGCGCAATGTAAACAAACTGGCGCCATATTTCTTATCAGCACGGTGATTTGAGCGTGCTAAATTATTAGAAAAGTGTAAGAATTTAGTGAAAAGATAGGCCGTAAAAGCAGAACTCTCAAAAGGTAAATCTACCCTAGAAATTTCTAAAATGATAGGGAGGTGTCATAAACAGTGAAAAAGTTCACCGCCGACCCTACACAATTACGCAAAAGGGCAGATAAAGGCAAGCCGAGGGTTATTTCAGTCGTCTCATGTCACGACTTAAACCAGACGCCACGAAGAACCCTGGACTTACCAGCCAAGAGCTTTTCAGTCGCATTGGGGATACTACTGTGTCTAAAAGTACTCGGTGTCGGTATCTGAGGGAAATAGCAACAACAGTCAAACCTGTATCGAAGCCTTCAAAATCGATTGAAATGAGCAGAGGACAATATGAAGATTGACTTCTCTAAAGTTTTGTTCACAGACGAAACTCGAGCAACACTTGATAGGCCAGACAGATGGTGCAAAGTCTGGGTAATGAACGGAAAGAATCGCCATCAGCGTTTGAGACGCCAAGAAAGCGGTGGAGGCATAATGATCTGGGGTGGTATTATTGGAAAAACATTAGTGGGCCCATGGAGAGTACCAGATGACGTCGAAATGACTGCTGATATATACATAGCGTTTATGAAGGAGCCGTGGATGAAAAGGCAAAGAGTTGCCTTCAGAAGGGCCATTGTTTTTTATGCAAGATAATGCTCCCTCACATGCTGCTCACAAGACTACTGAATATTTGAAACAGTTAGGCTTCGATGGACCTCGAAAAAGGAAGTGGCCAGCAAATTCTCCGGATTTGAACCCAATCGAAAACCTTTGGAGCATCATGAAGCAAAGACTGTACGCCAACGGGCGACAATTCAGGAGCAACGCTGAGTTGTGGGAAGCAATTCTTGACATATCTCGCGGCATTACAGCAGATGACATCCTACAATTAACAAATTCTATGGATCGTCGACTTCTTCAAGTAATTTCAAAACAGGGAAAGCACATTCCCTATTAATTTGTTTAAAACTGTGCCTTTGTTTGTATCTGTTATTATTTGTTTGATTATCTTATTTATTAGCTTCTTTTGATCATAAACATTCACGTGCAACATTAATAAACGTTTTGTTTGCTCAATTCTGGGAATTTTACTAAGCCTTTCTAATAATTTGGCACTCTCAAATCACCCTGCTGATAACAAATATGGTGCCAGTTTGTTTACATTGAGCAGTATTGCCAACGTTGTGTGAAAATTTTGTGTGAATTGATTGGACGGTTTTTGAAATATTATTTAAAAAAGTTATCTCGATAATAATTTGGCACGCAGTGTAATACAACTAATTGAAGTCATTAAAAAATTTATTGCAGAATATTTTTCTTACTTAAATTTAAAAACACTCGATGTGCTTGCAAATTGTTTTAGCAGGATTCATATAGGATTCTGAAGTAGTTTGATAAAAAATAACATATACTTGCTCTATGCAACAAATACATCGTACAAAAATTACAACAGTTCAAAACTGAACATTTATTTGCCACTATTCAGTCAGTTTTAGTTTTTTGCCTCGAGGCTTGGCACCTACTTTTGCTGACAATTTTTGGTATATCTGACTGAAATGTCTGTGCAGTTCCGATTTTGATCAGAGATGACAAATGTTGATCAGTTAGCCTTGTTCTCTGAGGAGCTTATGTTGATTTCATGAAGTAAAATAACTGTTCGCCCAAACATTACTATAATCTTTGTGGCAAACTTTCTAAAGTTTTTAAACTTTCCAGGAAGGTATGAAAAAACCCAGGTATTCCTACTTCAAGATACTTTGCTCTGAGTGTAGAATCCAATTTCTAATAGTTCCATCTGCAGGCTTTTTTCTGTCTTGGCAACATTAAAAGTGAATGGTGCTGATGTTCAAAAGAAATTACTAAATCCTTTCTGAAATTCCTTTGACAACAATTCCAGGTGACTGCCATACTTGGCAAAGCTAAACAGTCTCTGTGTTGGGAGTGTTTTTCAGCTCTTTGCACGTAGGAAAACGAACTAAATTTTCATATGATAACTGACTTCCATAAACTTAGTCTTGTAAAGAATCATTTGATGTCATCATACGACTGAGTGATAACCTCGCTTTTACTTTGTACTTTCAAATTAAGATCAGTTAATTGTGCAGTAATATTGACAGCAAAATCAAGATCTTGGCGCCAACTTTCATCTTTTATTTCATGTGTTTTGATCTTTCATCTCCAAAAAAATTATTTCTTGTCTCAACAAATACAATATTTTCGGCACTGACAACTAGCGCACTTCTATGTAGAGTGGAACATCGGTGAACGGATTATCCATATCTTCCAACAACTGATTAAACTGGCGGTGGTTGAGAGCATTGCCTCTGTTATAGCTTACTGTTTTGTGACCATACTAAACACATGATCCAATTTTAAAATCTTTGAACATAAATTTTTCTAGTGAATAGTACAGTGAAAATGTATAAATGATGAATCTGGATGAGAGTTTTCTAGTTTCTCAGCAAAACCATCATGTCTGCCAACCATATCTGCAGCAGCATCAGTAGATAAGCAAGCAATTTTATTTAAATCAAAACTATACTTATACAGGGAAACTCCTCAACTCTCCCAGAGATGTCCTCGTTTGTTGTGGTGTCATGCATGAGGGTCAAATACTAAATTCACTGTCACAGGCCTTGATGAAGGTTGCAAGCTGTGTTATTCCAATATCAACGATCTCATCAATAGCAATCGAAGTGTTCAAACTTTTATGATACAGCCTTCAAATGTTTCAAATCACTTGACATTTCATCAATCCATTCAGCAACAGTGTTCCTGGTTAATGAAACGTCTTTGAATAAGTGTGCTTTTTTCTGGACATACAATTTCAGTTCTTTTTACAATGCATTACTTTACGAAATCTACTTCACTGTAAGATTTCCCACTTATGCCTGTTATTCGGCTGAGTTCATAGCTTTCAGTAACTGAATTTTCGTAAAAAACGTCTGTTGCTGTGCCAAGTTAGCCTTCAATTCCTTGAGTTTTGAAACGGGCACTGGGGCTTCATATTTATCGTAAGATAAATCTTTTCATAATGTCTTTTCAGGTTGTACTCTTCTCGCGTAGCGATGGTGTTGTTGCAAATTAAATAACGAATCTTTTCATTCACCGTTGTGCTTAATACCTTAATTCCCACTTGGCTCACATAACAACCACTTCGTGGCGTTACTCCATATAGCGACCAAAGCAGCAGCCAGTTTTCAGTTCGTGAACGGCGCCCAAGCGGTAAGATTGCTTTCTTTTAGCCTGAACAATTTAGCCCTGGTTGAGGCTAAATCTGCCTCCCCAGCAGGTTACAAGCACATGGTACCGTTTCCCTTTGGGACATAGATGAATTTAGCCCGTTTAAATCTGGAGTCCTAAAATGGCTTCTCCAAATCAAGAGTATCTCCAAATTATATGTAAGACATTTCTTTTTTGTTTTTCCTTTTCTGTGCAAATGTATGTGATATATAGTTCTCCACATGGGACACGTGTATATGTGTATATACCTAATTTCGTGTACGACATAGCATTATAAAAGTCTCTCTGAGAAGTAAGCATGTTTGCTGTTCTTTTTCTATTCAGGTATTCCGTTACGTCCGTGAAATATCGGTGTTGTTATATGATGGATAGAGCAATGCCTATAACGCGAGAAACGTAAAGGGGAGAATAAATCTTTCTTTCTTACCATCCCTCTCGTTACAGTTCAATCTCCTTTTTCTCTTTGCTGGAGGAACACTAGTCATTTTACGGTTGAAGAAGTAGCAAAAAAATAATTTTCAAAATTGTTGACGCGTAATCTGAAAAATAAATTGTAGTAAATATTCAATATTCTTCGAGGTTGAGAAAATAGCGCAAGAACAAATTCTCTCTAGTAGCCATGCCACCAGCCATCACACCATGAAAACAATATGGCAGCTCATTAACAGTTGTAAACAGAAAACTTTCTTTCAAAATTTCAAAAGATTTTGCTTTTAAAGGTGAAATTTCAACCCAAAAAGTTTTAGAGCCGTTATCAAAATTGCTTTTTCTCTGTTCACTGTTACCTGTAGTTTAAATGTACCGGTTATTTTTCAGATTACGCGTCAACAATTTTGAAAATTATTTTTTAGAATTAAACGATTTGAACTCGTACATATTTTTATCTGAATTTTTGGGATGAGAAGTTATCATTATTTCTCTTACTGCCACTGCTGTTGCTGCTGCTGTTGAAGCCTTACTGTCATATCTATTTCTTTACTTATTATTGGCTCTCATATTGTATTCATTTCTATGCTAGGCATACTGTAGAAACCTTCATAGCCTAGTATATGAGCTGATTCATTCAGAAACCTGACTCTCCAGGGTTCTTCTCTGTCTAGTATTTTTATTTAATTCCATATATGGTCTGTTTACTACCCTTTTCCCTACATACAGGATCAGCCATGGCTGTTTTTATTGGCTCACCCCTAAGTATACCAGCAACAGGTAGATTAGGTTTAAGGCTTCAAGTTCTAGACTCAGGATTGTTTCAGACTAGGAGAGTAATTGTGAGTTTAATCACTGAGCCGGAAAGTGTAGATTTAAACTCAATGGATGTTAAGTTTTAAATATTTCCGATTCTGTATTTTTTCATCCGATCTTCTCAGGAACTAACGCTTTAATCCACTAGGCTGGAACAATCCTGAGTCTAGAAGTTGGAGACATAAACCTTATCTACTTGCTGATGACATAATTAGGGACAAGACAATGTCGTAACAGGAAATGTTTGATTCTGTATTTTACCCGCCCACACCATTTCTAACATCTGTTGTAACATCTAAACTCTACAACTTTTTATTGTGGCACTATGTCTGGCATGTTATTTACACAGAGAGTATGATCTATCAGAAACTGCACTATTTAGATTTTTATCTGCCACGTCTGAGCTCTGATAAGCTTAACACACAAAGAAAAGCAACTATTAGAATATATCTTATGGTTACATCTGGCTATTTCAACAGAAAAACGGTGAGACCTAATTGCCACTCTAGTAGTATGCATCAATTCATTTGGTAGGGGTGCCAGGGGTGAAAGTTCATTAGAACAATTGTCGTAAAAATATTTATAGAAAATACAGATGATAGCTACGTCACAGTGGTGGGAAAGTGACTGAAGTCAAGATGCCAGAACAGAACCAATAATATTACAGATACTTCTTTGCATTTTGTCAAGGATCTAGACATACAGGGTGCGATAGGTAAATTACCGCCATTTTACATTTTTAAATTTGCGCATGCGCGTTGTTTGTTTTTGATTTTGTTGACTGCACAGTATAGTAGGATCAGTTAGGCACCGTCTACGAGAAAAGAACACCATGACACAATTCCTTCTGACAAAAAATTTGGAAACGGCATGCTGTACTGCTTGCCATTCATGCTGGAAGCTCCAATACGAACATTTCTGAGTTTTTGGGTGTCAATCTGGGGACTGTGCAGAGGATTCGGAAAGAGGTGGATGACTCTAATGGTGATTACAAAGGTGTTTGGAATGATCACTAGTGATTGCGACATTATGCCTCCATTCATCTTCCCGCAAGGCCTCAGACTCAACATAGAAGCCCACATCAAGTTACCTTGAAGAGGTGGTGATGCTCTGGATCAAGATGATTGCTGCTGGAAGAACCTATGTCTGGCAACAGAACTCTGCACCCTGCCACACATGGTGTCGGACAATTTTTGTGACTACATCACTCCTTATATCTGGATACCTAACTCCCCAGACTACAACCCCTTGATTATTATGCGTGGGGCGCAGTTGAGCGAGACTAACAAAACTCTTTGTAGCAATGAAAAGATCAACTGAAAGCAAGGATTATGGCAGCATTCACCAATTTAAACAAGGAGACCATCCAGAAGTGTTGCAGGAGATTCCGTAGTTGTCTGGAGGCTGTGGTTGAAACCAATGACGATTTTATTGAATAAATTTACTCTTTAGTATTTCGATATTTTTGCGCAGTTTTGGTGAATACATGTGTAAAAATGAGATGTCAGTGTTATTTTCATTTTTGCATAATTATAGATGATAATTTATTCATCGCACCCTGTATATATCAGGGGCATCAGACCAAATATGGCAGCAATATTCAATGCATGGACAAATAGCAGATTTATAAATATACAAGAAAGATACTAGTGAGAAGAATTGTCTGACACGACACTGTTGTAATCTTCCTAAAACCAGATCTTCTGATTCATGTTACACAAATTACCACCACTGGGCGGATGTGAACGCTTCGAAATCCAAGACTGAACTAAAAATTCCGTCAACTGCGCATTGGCTCCGCATATATCTTCCGTTTTACTTACACACTCAAAGAAAAATACAATCCAGAATTTCCATCCAATAGTACCCACACCCGCCTAAAGAAACAAAATAAAAATTGGAGCCGATCTGAGCCTTAGAAAAGGGCATAAAAGCCTATCAGTTGGTCGGCACAACAGACAGGATTCACAACACTCGTCGGAACGCGGCCTCGCACCTCCTAAGACCACTCGCCAAAGGCCGTCGCCGCAGTAAGTCACAACTCACCCTAACCTCTGCGGACGACTTTACGATTCTACTTCTCTTTTTTCTTTCAACGAGGGACATTTTTACACCAATTTACCATTTGTTGTATTTTTCGTAATACAATTATTTATTTCTTAAACCTCTGTCATTTCTTCTTTGTTCTACCACCAGACGCTTAATATAACAACATTGTGAACCAACTTACCTAGCAGCCGAGTCAGCAATTGATAGAAATAAAAAAAAAAGATTATAACTTCCGTTGTCACTTTCTGTAAATAAAAATATGCTAATACAAATTAAAAACCTACATAGAATTACTATTTTTAGTAAAAAAAAAAAAAAATAGAGATTAGAATTTTAATAGAACTAAAATATTGGCTGTCGTCAGTAAAAGATGAACATAATACAATAATATATAGTTACTGAAGGTATGAAATAATAATAATGTGACCATACTGTCGAATACCACAGCAGACATACTGATTAAATGAAATGAGTACATCCAAATAGTGATTCTTCTTTTCATCAGGTAATCAAATTTATTGTCATTTATACACCAATATTCATAGCCCCGAGACCCTTAATACTTTAGTTTATTTAGACTATTTATATTCGGACTATTTTCCTCATCTTTGTTGTTGTTATCACAACATTTTGGTCATTGTCCACTCCAGCCCCCCGTAGATGTATATTGATCTGGGTCACCTACAGTTAATTCTGAACTGAACCCTTTATTTAATCTAGTGGGGTCGACTGTTCTCCATGTCTAGGGATATCTCATCTAGTTCTTATTTTATTTAGTACTGTTCAGTTATTGCTCGCTCATTTCCATTGCGTGCAAATACACAATGCTCGACCCAGGGATTGAACTCAAAACAACTATGTTACAAAATTCTCTTAGGATCCTTTCAATATTATTGTCATATAGGAAGAAAATGAGAACTACTGACACCGAGGTTTGAGCGTGACACTCTGAACATATGAATATGTTTTCCGCCAGCTGTATAAATAGCGGTGTCAGGCTACTGACTGGAGATGACTATTATTGGTCGACTGCAGCGATGATTAGTTGAGTACCGGTTGAGTGACTGTTGGACGTTAAGCGAGCCGCGCTACTACGAAGGTATTCACTGAATTTGTTAACAAGTTTGATTGGCTCTTCTTACTTCTTTTGTTTGTGTTACTGTTGTGGTAGGATCCACCTAATTTGCATAGTGGAGTACCGACCATATAAATATGGTTGGTACCGGGAAGAGAGGGGAGGAATCAAGAGATTCAACCAGAGACTCTGCCCGACTGCGACTCAGTCAACACATTCTCCAGGAACGGTTTTCCCAGGAATATACAAAAGACTATATGTAAATATTGTGTACACTTTCTTGTTTCAATACATTTTGTTCTAAGTACATTTCGTGTTGCATTATTATTCCATGCATTAGTCAAGTTTCAACAGTTATGTATGTATTTTGCAGTTGTAATTATATACTATTTATTTAAACTTGAAGTCTCGAGTTGTACTTTATCATTAACGGCCATTCATATGGGTCACAAAAATTATTTACCTAGGAGAAAGTTGAAATGTCAGCGCAACATTTGCAGTGAACCTTGAATATTGTCCGAAACGAAATTCAACATGGCCGTGTTTTATTTTTATTTTTTTTTTTTTTTTGTTTTTTTACACAGTAAAGCAAAATTTTGTGGAAAGATGTTCAGGATATTCCATCATTGTTGATGAAATGTTAGACATCAGCTGGTTTTTACAAGTCGCAATATGCCTCAGATTCATCACCGAAATAGAAACCATGGGGTCTTTCATCTGTTTTTATGCTCCAACTTCTGCTGAAGAAAGTTTTCCCTTTAGAGAAGATGGTACTTAAAACTTGACAAAATATTTGGAGAATAGGAGCATCATTTTCATCAAAGCTCTTTTGATTTAAAGGCATGCAATAAATCCGTATGTTCAACAACTTAGTAATTATCTCTTATCAGTTCCTCTCCAAACTTCCCTGTTTGAATTCACGAAATTCTGCAAGTTTTTCATGCTCTTCTATGATGGAATTTTGTTGATAGTCCTTTTATTGTCATTATTCAATATGTTTATTTTGGTTGTTTGTCTAATGTCTATGAATGTTATTCTTACATTTGGTATTGATGACAATATTTACTGTCTGTTTCCAATGCTGTCTAACTTGTGCAGTCTAACTTCAATATTACTTATAAAGAATTAGGTTATCTCCTCTTGCTCCTGCTGCTATTGGAAGATTCTATTATCTACTTTTAGTAGTATAACCCAGTCTTCGCACCAAATAAGATTTAGCACATAATTACGAACACTAAGTCAGTGTGGCTCATGATATCGAAGGAAACAGACATCTTTAGCTACCTCCGGGGAACGACACCCAAACCAGTTTTGAATGAGATGTCCCGCCTCTAAAGAGAGGATATGTGTTTGAACCTTCCAGATGGCTCCCGAAACAAGCAATCTTTGTTTGAATGACAGATAAATGTAACAAACTATTTCTAACTGAAATGCATTGGAACTGATCCAATTGTTTGACTATATCTGATAAAGTACGTTTCTTAGTAACTCTCTCATTTCACGTTTTGATGTATATGTTATTTTTGTATATAAAATATCTTTAAACTATTCAGTTGTCTCTTCCTTGTCATCTGGCTGACTTGATATGGAAGTCCTTAAAAATCCCATATAATATCAAGTCTTTCTTTGGATTTCTTGGGGACTACTAGCATTGTTGTAACTATTAACATCCCGAATCAAGAATTCCTGCTTTTCTTTTTTTTTCTTTTTCATGATTACTATAACATTAAATGTCATTAAAATCTTAACATGCAATTTAAGGTATTGAGAAAGTTTTAAATAAGAAGTTACTAGGAATAAACCCTATTTCCAACACCATTATATTCAACATATATATCATATTAAAACACGCCAAAACTTTATTTACTATCCAATAATAGACAATATTACAAACATACCAAAAAGATTACACAATACAACATAAACAGTTTAAATTAAAGTGTCTATTGGTTAAAAATTAACATCACCATGGGAAATATTTGACCGATCAGAGAAAACTAAAACTCTATTTTTCTTGAGCCTACTTTCAGGAAAATATCTTATAAAACCCACAGATGTTGCTTTTGCAGAGATGTGGCTGTTTCCAAGCTGAGCACAAGAGAAGATGTGGTTACATAGATTTTCCTTCCTTCACAGCACACGCTGAAAGAAACATGTGACAGTGACTTCAAATGAATCATCTCCAACATCAACAGCATAGACGGTTAGCGAATCATCGCTGACGATCATTTGTCAGTAATTTCATATGAATCATCTACAACAGCAATAACGATAGTCAGTGAATCTTTGCTGATGATAAAAGTCTTTTCTAAACTACATATTTTTCAGTGTACCAACTAGCACAACTGAAGTCTATTTTAATACCTTTTGATGCTTTTGAATTCATGTACATGTGTTTGAAAGTACAAATGATTTATTTAAGAGGTATATCCATGGCTTCTTTATTTTTATTCTATTATTGTTTAGAATTCAGACGTTTGGATTTTTGATATAAAAAAAAACAGCTTTTAGCGGCTGACAACTGGAGAAATCGTTAGCTGCTTGGCCAAGAAATATGAGGGAAGTCTATAAAAGTTTTGCAACTAAAACTTGCCTTTATATTTAATGTTATAGGAACCTCTCAAACCTTGCTATCGATAAGAATGACAGAAACTCTACCTATCTGCAGTGCCTTAGGAACTATTCTCAATTTTCTAGGGGGCCATTTCCAAACAAGATGCGCTCTTTGAAAGCATCATTTTTTATAGAAGAAATTGTGGACACTTGCACCCCAAAGTATAACAAAGAGGTTGTATCGATATAGACAAATTAAGGCTGTGATAAAGCAATTGCCACATATTGTAAAGGCATTGCTGGACTTGATAATTGATCAAAATCACATCGATTGATTTGTTTTTATGGCTTATCAACATAAATAGCATAACATATCATATACAAAAATGATCTTGAACAAAAAGTCAGCATCCTCTCCCAACTGTTCCATGGAATAGAACTCAAGATAAACCTTTCCAAAGCAGAAACTATGATCTAGAATTGGAATGAAAGTAGTGATGGCATGTGCCCTGAATGCGTCATAAAAATTCAGGACATACAATTAGTATATGATAAAAGTTCACAAGGTCCAAATCTTCATGTACGCACATGCAGCCTCCTCACAAAATCTCCTTTTGTAGGAAACATCAATTGTTTTATAGCAGTTCAGTGGACCCTTATCAGGTTTTTGATTTGTGGAGCATAGAAATGGATTAGCATATTTTTCTATGCAATCCATTCTCCTCACTAAAGCATGAACCACAATTGGTTATCAGGAGCTAATTTACATGAACTCAATGACCTCATTCAGTGGTGAAGCATTTTTCTTTCTTTCTTCTTTTCTTTGCTCTGTTTTTTATTTCTGCAAAAACAGCATATGACATGATATTTTGATATTTGGGGTATGTCACCCTTTTCTTCTGTACAATTAGTAAATACTAAACACTTCACTTACCTCTATATATGGATCAGTTATAACAAATTTAATATAAGACATAAGTAAAATAAAATATGGGTGTGCTAGGGGTAGTCACAATACTGCAAGCTACATTCAGACTAATATCCTTATCTTTATTCTTATTATCACAACATTTTGGCTGTTGTGACCTGCTTTTTCAGGTGTTTGTCAATGAAACATAAATAATGTTTGCAGATAACATTCAAGCAATTTCAAACTGAACCCTTTATTTAATCAACAAGGGTAGATTGTTCTCATTCTACTGACCGTATCTAGGGATATCTTGTTTTTATTTTAGTACTGATCAGTTATTGGTTATCCATGGTTAATTGATTGATTTTTCTATGGTTTATCAACCCTTTAGAAGTTATTTAAAGCCAGAAAATATTTTTACATTGTAAGAATTTGGGGGGAAATAATAATGATACAAGTCTTACTAATTAACCCATAGTTGGGGGAGAAGTGGATTCATACCTTTTCCAATGGTATTAGCGTGTAAGTGAATATAATAAACCCAATAGCAATTTGAACTCAGGCTCTCCAATCCTGTGCCCTTATCTATTATACCACCCACACATCCAAGCTTACAACACCTGGTATTCCCAAGTGGTCACCTATCTAGGAACTTAACGGGCTCAATGTTGCTTAACTTCAGTGATTCCATGAGAATCTGTGTTTCAATGTGATGTGACTGTAATCCTATGGATTAACTCACAATTACTATAACAAAACATTTACAAACTAATGCTTTCATCTATTAGATGAGTGTCCCTTAGATTACACTCATAGATTAAATAATGGGTTCAGTTTGAAATCCCCTGCCTATTTTGACAGAGACCTAAAAAAAGACTGGAGGGTACAATAGTCCAAGTGTTATGATAATAACAAGAAAGATGAGGATAATAGTCCAAATGTAAATTAGTCCTGAGTGTATTGAGAAAATTGTTGAAAAATAATTGTTCATAAACAATTATTCAAAAACATTTATTTGAATTGTAAATTGTTTGAAGAAAAATTAATCGAAAAGATAATTATACTAAATGATAATTATTCAAAATACCTATGTTTGAAATACAACCGTGATCTTGCTTTGAGACAATCAATGCTAATTTACCCAGAACTAATAATGCCCTTGAAGGATGGTATAGGGATTTTTTGTAGCAAGTGTTATTCCATCATCATATTGAAATTCTTAGACGCTCTTAAAAGAGAACAGGACTTACAAGAAATTCACATTACAAAAGTAAAAGTGGGTTACCAAAATATCAAGAACACCAAGAAATACCACAGTGTAAATCAAAAACTTAAAAACTTTGAGGCATCCTTTAAAGATTACTCTTCAATAGTTGAATCTGCATGCAGTATCATGTAACTTATAAGATTATAAGAAATTTCCCTACAAAATTGTTTTATTAATGATATTTGTATTTCAAATAATTATCATTTGTATATTTCCTCTTTTAATGTTTACATTTTTATTGCAATAAAGAATTTTGCATTTCAAATAATTATCATTTAGTATAATTGTCCTTTTGATTAATTTTCATTCAAACAATTTACAATTCGAATAATTTTTTTTTTTCAAATAAATGTTTTCAAACAATGTTCACATAATTGTCCTGAGTATGATGATAAACTATATCTGGCAGCAAGGCCTCTGATCAGGAGATTAGAGGTTTTGAGGAGCATGGAACCACCTCTTAATTGCTGTTGTCCCCAGGCAACCCTGACATGGGGTGGTAGCACCTGTTAGGGTTCCAGCTATGGGGACATAGTTAACCCTTCCCAAATAAAAACAAAACACTATGAAACTATAAAAATGCATTTTTATAGTAAAAATACCAGCAATACCTTACTAACAATACATATTTATTGTATAATTACCAACAATATAGTAGAATTATCAACAATATATATTTCTAATAGAATTACTAAGACTACTTATTTATAGGAGAATTAACATTAACAGTACATTTTATCTGTAGCTAGAGCCATAAAATTGTGTTCAAAATTTTTAAGTTTTGGCATCAAATAACCCATAGAGGTTGATCTGGCCACTAAACAAAATCAGCCAACTAACAGAATGTAAATAATATAGATGCTGATAAGTCATCTTCCCAGAAATTCAGACAGAAAGGGTGCCATTATTAGCATCATTGGTTACTGCATCTCATCTCATCTCTGCTGGACTGCGAATATCTGATACTGGATCACATGCTCTGATAGGTTACATTTCCATCGCTTAAAGGAGGATGGTAAAGTTTGTGTGTAAAAATGACAACATGAAGCTATGAATACAATGGTAGGCATACTTGTGGTGGCCATGTAATGGTGTCGTTTATTCTGATGGTATTTTCAAATACTTCAAATAATCTGTTTTCACATATCTACCCACTTTTACTGATAAGCTTACCCCTAAGGAGACAGCTGAATATTAATGGTTTCATTTTGCTTTCTTTCTGTTTATGTAACTCTTTTTCTTCTTTCATGCATATATGCACAGATCTTTTATGTACACTCAGACATCTGAAACAAACATTCACACAATAATTTATTCTTATCAACCAAATGTAAATTGCACCAACTTTGCTGTTTATTGCATCTCAGTTGTTTTATTTGAACTATATATATATATATATATATATATATATATATATATATATAATATAATGCCTTTTATATATATATATATATATATATATATATATAATATAATGCCTTTTATATTATATTCTTACTCTGTCTTAGACATTGAGTTCTACCTGGATTCTATCCGCTTGGAAATATATATATATATTGACCACTAATATTACCATATATATATATATATATATATATATATGTATGTATATATATATATATATATATATATTGACCACTAATATTATCATATATATATATATATACATATATAAGGAGGCACAAGAGAGTAATGGACTGTGGTTTGGATTGAGGAATCAGGGAGCCGAGTTTGAATTCCAGTCAATTCCATTACATTCACTTATGTGCTAATACAATTGGGAAAGATATGAATTCAGTTCTTTCCCCGCCAGCTATGAGTAAATAGCAGGACAAACTGAGTTCTGTAGCTTGGTTGGCAACCAGTCTAGGAGAAGAAAAACTCTGTTTTCAAAACTATATGAAGTCCTGGTGATGCACATACTATGCAGCTAAGAATAGGATCATTTGCATTGACTCAATGTTTTGAAATATGGTCAACTGTAATAAATATATATATATATAGGACAGGCTCAAGGTACTAGCAATGCAGGCTGTTGCCCAGGATTCCATCAAAGCCGTCATGTCATGTGTTTGGGATCTTCCAAAAGCTAAAGCTTATAAAAATATACTTGTGGTTGTCCATATTTGTAAGGCTATCGAAGTTCAGCTTGCCCGGAGTGCCAGCAACCCTATTGACATAACTATATATACACCTATATTTTCTTTACAAGATCATTTTCTATTGAAAAAATAGTCAAAGAATTTCATCTGTCTTGAGTCATGGATGACGGCAAGTACGTTTTTACAAGCTTTAGTTTTGGAAGATCCCAAACACATGATGGCTTTGATGGCTTTGATGGCATCCTGGGTGCCAGCCTGTGTTGCCAGTACCTTGATCATTCCTTGTATACATATCACAGTTGATGTGTATATATATATATATATATATATATATATATATATATATATATATATATATGTATATATTGATACGTTTCATTAAATAATATAGACAAGTTCTGTCTATTTATTTTAAGTAAGTTCCAGTCATATTGCCTGATAAGCTTAATAACATTATCATTAAAAGATGAAAGGAAATCACCATATTGATACATGTTTAAATCCAATCTAAGCTTTCGGCTTACATAAGCCATTATCAAAGATGACAATTACTTTTCAATATATCAACCAATACACAGATGAAACAATAATGATAGTCTGTTTTTGTTGTATGAAAAATTTAAAAGCAATGACTAACTTGTGTATACAAGACGTGGAAGCGAAAATCGTGTCACAGCTTGTGATGTCACTCATGACCACATGAGAGTGAAAACAAGAAGTATTAAGTATGGGAAGTCGTTGGTATAAACCAATGGCTTCAGTTATCAATTATAGGCATTTAAGAATATTTGTGGAGGTTTTGTAGTTTATTTTGTTCAGGTTAGGTTTCAACTGTTTTATATATATAGCTTCAAGAATTTTTAGTTTTTGTTTATTGTTTTCATGTTTAAGTATAGTTGTGTTTTCAACAAGGATTTTCCAGAATTGTATATGCAGCCAGGCATGTTGTTTCAAATGCCTAAAAATGTTAGAGTTATCATTCAAATGTAGAGTCAAGCGTTGTGAAAGCAAGTTTGTGGTGTGACCAACATAAATATTATTTAATCCATTATATATATATATATATATATATATATATATATATATATATATATATATATATATATATATATATATATATATATAAGCCAGTTTCACAAGCTATTGCTGTTAAATGTATTCCTTACTGGATCCTTCAAAAATGTGAACTTATATAAAATTTACAAGGTGAACAGAATAGAAATAAGGTTCAAATGACAAACTTTTTTAAAGAATTAATCAACTATAATTCCTTGACCAAGATTATTTATTTAAAAAACAAAGAACATTAAGAATGTTTATTTCTAAACACATATATTTTGAATTTATATTTCATCTCTGTACCACTTCACCCTCACTGTAAAAAAGATATAATGGCTGATTTTGTTATATGATATGTGAGTCTTTATATTTTTCTAATTATTATATTGATATATCATTATACTGAAAGGGACAGTTTATTGTCTAATGACACAAGTAAACTGACCCCCAATTTTATGTCCAACAGAATTATATATTCATTCTAGTTTACCTGTACTGTTAAAAACAGAATCATATATTCATCCTAGTTTATCGGTACTGTTAAAAACACAATCATATATTCATTCTAGTTTACCTGTACTGTTAAAAATAGAGTCATATATTCATCCTAGTTTACCTGTACTGTTAAAAACAGAATCATATATTCATCCTAGTTTACCTGTACTGTTAAAAACAGTCATATATTCATCCTAGTTTACCTGTACTGTTAAAAATAGAATCATATATTTATCCTATTATACCAGTACTGTTAAAAACAGAATCATATATTCATCCTAGTTTACCTGTACTGTTAAAAACAGAGTCATATATTCATTCTAGTTTACCTGTGCTGTTAAAAATAACAGTGTAATTTCTGAAGTCTTTATTATTATTTTTATTCATTTTTCTTGAAGTATGAAAAAAGAAACTATTAGAATAAAACTTCTGGTTACATCTAGCAATTTCAGTGGTAAAATGAGAGACCTAGCTGCCAATCTAGCACTATGTTTAAATTAAAGAAGTTATGGTCAGAAAAGAAGTCCAGGTACCAAAGAGAAAAGCTCATTAGAACAATTTCCATGAAAATATTTGTAGAAACGGTAACTATAAGCTATGTTACAGTGGTGGGAAAGTGACTGTAACTGAGCTACCAGGTTGGGATTCATAATATTGCAGATAACAGAAGCACCAGACCAGATGCAGGAAAATTATTTGATGCATGGATGAATGGTAGATGTTTTTTCATATGTGAGCCTTGAAATATATAAGTATATAAATATACTTATATATTTAAAAACCTTGTGTGAAAAACCATGTGAGGATATGGTTGAGTGGTTTGTTAATGTTCTGAGCATTGAACCCAAGTTCAAATCTCACTAGGGTTGATTTGTCTCCTTCTTCTGAGGAAATTATCCTATCAAGTAATGTAGTTATTAATTACCGGAAGACATAGACTAGGTTCACCTAAGCCTCATGAGTGAAATTGGATAGATCAATGTGTTCACAAGTTGTTGATAGTTGTGCTAGTACAAAGTCACACATTATCATGGCCCGAGGGTTTGAGTGTACTGACTTTGTTCAACTACTGCTTCGGCCAAATTATGTACTCTTTCGCCAAAACAGTAACTTTATTAATTCTAGTTTACCTGTACTGTTAAAAATAACAGTATATTTTTTAAAGTTTTTATTATTATTTTTATTAATTTTTCTTTTAATCATTTCACCCCAAGCAAGGCAATAAAGCTGCTAAGACAAAAAGTGTTACTGAAGATGAAAGACAATAGAGTTCAGGAAACTGAGAAATCATTACTGAGGAGAAAGGATGATAAAAAACAGGATTCAAGGAGACAGAAGATGACAACTGATATTGCATTTAAAATTTGTAGAGTTTTGTGGGAAAATTAAATAAAATCAATGAATGAAATAATAAAATTGAGTAATAAAAAAAAGAAATACATTTTCCCATGATGCTAAGAGTAAAGAAGCAGAAATATTGTTTTCATCAAATGTCATTAGGAGGCATTGTTGAAGCCTATAAAAAGGTAAACATTTCCTGTCTGACTCTTTTTCCAAGATGTTTGGCATTGTGGATATTGAAGAAATACAAATGTATTAGATTAGATTAGATAAGGATTAACTACACCCCCAGCAGATGGTGTAACCAGAAAAGAGCAGCTATTATTATTATTATTATTATTATTATTATGCAAATAAATTCTCAGTGTAAGTATGATAACTATCAGCAAAAGTTACAGAATACAGATAAAAAAAGAAAATGCTTAGTGAATTTCCAAGCATAGTTCATATGTGGCACAAGGCCGAAAGTATAGGGCACCCAGTGAGTAACGAATTCACTACTCAGTCATAATTGTGCTAGCAAGACAAGCTTGCTAACCATTACACCACCTCGAGGTGCCCTTAGAAAATTCTTATATAGTAAGAGTTTATGTACTTTTAAATAACAAGCTATTTTTAAATATTTTAAATATTTTTTTGCTTCTCTTTATTTCTAGCTAAACAAACTTCATCAGTGTACATCAAGTTCTTTATATACTTGGCATTTTTTCTTAAATAAAAAACCTGTAATTTTATCTGCATAGACAAAAGAATTTGAAGCAAATATGGCATTCATGGGATTCTATCTTTGATGAATATCTCATAAAATTTAGGAGTTGTCAGCTAAAGTGTTTGGCCACACCTTAAATTCTCTTAAAACTGGTATGTGCTGATACATGTGTTTATATATATAAGTATGTGTGTGCATATGTGTTTGTTTGAGTACACATGTACATCTTTAATAAGAAGATGCCAAGTCGTGTAACAATAAATGACAGAAAATGGATGTGGCAAACTGAGTTTGAATTCTGTTTCAGAATGATCACTTCATGGTAATGCCCTTAGGAAAGGCATAAATCCATTTCTCCCTGTAGCCTTTTTCAGCTTCAGATACCTTAGTAAAATGTCTTATCACCAACATGATACAATGCTTGAATTAAAAGAGTTCTTGCCCAAACTACTTTCTCTCTTCAACGAGGCAAGTCATAGCAGCAAATCACTCTTAATCATTTTTGACAATAAATTTTATTAAAACACAAAAAAAATTATATGTGTGTGTGGTGGGGGAATACATCAATAATTCTGTTGCCTAAAGATGAAAAAGCATTTAATTTACATAACAAATATTTTCTATATTTGTACAATGAGGTATTGTAATTATTTACACTATTTACATTTTTTGGAGTGTTGTCCTCATCTTTGTTGCCATATTTGCAATGTTTAAGTAAATGCTCTGTTTAGAATAAACAGTATTAACAACATTTACAAGCCTGAATGCCCGAGAAATCGCAAAGAAAATGTGTCCTTTGACAGGAATCGAAATCATGGGAAGTTTGTAGTTCAAAAACAGTGATTTAACATTGCTAACCAGTCACTTCTTCTGTAGCTAAATGGTATAGCATGTCAGGCTATATGGTGGTTCGGTGTATGATTCAGGTTCAATTTATTAAAATATAAATTAATAAAATAATTAAAATATATAGATTGTACCCAATAGAATGCAACTGGTAACTAAAGGGTCTTATCTTAAACCAATGGAAACTGTCAAAATATCAGTCAAATATATATATATATATATATATATATATATATAGTCATTTTATAAGGAATGTTTGAAAATCCTATTAATTAATGGTTTAACCATCATCTGGACTTGTCAATATTGAAGTCTGTATGACTATTGATTGAAGGAAATAAAAGTTTTGTCTTTAATTTAAAAGTTGATTGCTTGCATTATGATTAAAATTTTGAAAGAATTCATTAAAGGGAAACATTATTATTATTATTATTATTGTTATTATTATAATAATAATTATTATTATTTGAGATTCCCTCCACCTCTTAAATGTTTTGGACAGGTGATGATCGTCAAATCTCAGCTCCTACCTGCACAACCCTTTCCTTAAAACATGATCGATTCCAGCACTGCCACCTGCATACACTCAATGATGTCAAATATCCCCGAGGCATCTTGCAAGCCAAAAAGAAAGTTGGAAATAGTCCTGAGTGCACCAATCATAAAACATATAATTTGAGCTGTTGCTCAATACAATTTCTGTGATTTGCTCTGCCAGGTTTTTGTACCTCTGGATTTTACCCTCTACTCCACATTCTTATCTCTAGTTAATGCAATGCCTACTTGGATCCATTCATGGCTGCTCTTCTGCACACGTCTTATGCCTGTAATTGCTCTGTAGTGGAGACTTACCTCAGCGACCCAAAAGGGCCAGAGTTACATGTATGTTTTGCAATAGAGTGTGGAGACGGCGAATTGGTGAGCTTCAGACTTAAGGTGAATCAGGCAGCACTTTGTATGGATGGAAGTGGTGGTGTCACTTGCAGCCATTTTTATTGGCTGGTTCTCGTTGCTCATTGGCTGAGCAATGCCTGGTCAGGTGCATAATGGCAGTCTTGTTTTTGGTGAGAGGAGTTGTTTACCTGAGATTGAGGAGTGGAGATAGTCAGCATTTGTGGAATTGATTTACTTATTATTGGACTGTGTACCACTGTTTTGCCTACTGGACTTGTATATAGCTTTTTTTTTTGTTTTTTTTTTGTGTGTGTGTGTGTTTGTGTTTGCTTCTGATCAATTCTCACACATGCTCTTTAAGCACTTGTTAATAAAATTATTATCATTGTTGTTATCTTCTTCCTTTTGTTTCTGTTTAATACAAATTCCTTAACTGGGATCTGAGACCTGGGCTAAGACAAGACAGTAAACATATTGTATTCTTTTTGCACAAATTCCAATGTTACTTGATACCTAATATATACATGGTTTATATTTTCTTCATATTCATAATACACTGAATAGATGAGCAGTTTTACACAATGTAAATTTTTCAATCTCTCATAAACAGGGGCTACAGGGTTTCTGTTAATGTTTTATTATTATTATTATTATTATTATTATTATTATTATTATTATTATTGATAAAAATGAGATATTTGGAAAACTAAATGAGAACTAAATTTAAAGTATATTTTCTATAAGGTTTTTAGTAACTTTCACTTATAAACTATGATAAAATTATGTACATACACAAATATGTTTTTCTTTTTAATTATTTCACCCCAAGCAAAGCAATTAAGCTATTAAGACACAAAAGGTTACTGAAAGTGAGAGAATATGAGAAAAAAACATTATTAAAGAGCAAGAATAATAAAAGAATAGGAATTAAGAAGACAGAAGGTAAAAAATTGACATTGTATTTAAATTTTTGAAGATCAAAGTTGACTGGAAAGTAAGAAGCCAGAAGAAAATTCCACAAGCAAGAAGTGTAAGAGAAGAAAGTGTTAGCATAGAACTTTGTATTCCATCTCTGTAAAATGTAAGACCTTGTCACCAATCACTTGTCACTACTTAAATTCATAAAATTTAGGTAACATGAAGAAAGCTCATCAGAACAGTTACCATGAAAATATTTATAGAAAAGGCATGGAAAAGCTATATAATGACAGTAGGAAAGTGACTGAAGCCGAGATGTCAGGTCAGGACCAATAACATTGCAGTTTCGTCTTTGTATTTTATCAAGAATAATGTGTGTATAGGAAATTATAATAAATATATGTAATGTAAGAAAATGAAACAAATAAATCATTTTTCAGATTAAAATCTATTTTTAATTTTTGTACATTATTACATTAATGAACATTCAAAGGGAAAAAAAAAGTACCTCAATTTTATATTGAATAAAAATTTAGAATTTTAGTTTCATTTTTAAACGAACCCAATTTTGTAAAAAAAAAAAAAAAAAAAAAACTCAAATAAATAAAAATAACTTGTTACTTAGTCTTACATCATTTTTAATTACAAAACGTTTCAAAAAATTTTTTCGTCACCAAAAAATTAATCATCAGTTTTTTTTATTCATGTTTGGGTTGTTGATTTTGAACAAAACAAGATTTATTTATATTTTTAAGAAAACACAGACGCGTACGCGCACACACATACAGTGATATGATATGAATGTTCACTTAAACACATTCATTTTAACACAGTGTAACAATAAATACAGAGACATAACTCGAGTGCTGTAGCAGAGAAGGTAGCAAGAAGAAGTGGTTAGAGATGTGGCGAGTAACTCTTGCTTCCTCATCACTAGTTGCCGTGGCCAAGGGAGGTAACTACGTCACCTCCCCACACACTTGGAAAGGCCAGTGACGTCAGAAAACATGGAGGCTTATGGCCGCACAAGCTGGAAGGACGCAATGTTTTGATGTTCGGGTGAGTAGAGATAGGGCTCGATTTGTTTAACATTCCTTACACAATCAAAAGGAGAACAGCCTGCTAGCCAAGCGACCTTTTTTCTTTTATATCTAGCTTCGACATCACAGCAAATTTATCGAGAAACACGCCGTTGAAAACACCTGTTTAGGAATTTCTTTCTTTTTCTTTTCACAGTTTTCCGTATATTTGAGGTGTGTGACTACAGTGAGAGATCAGCTTCTTATTTAAACAAAAATCTACTTGGCTTTCGTTATTATTTGAGACTGAATTGCTTATTTATTTTATGATTAAGAAATGGAGTCTTTCAATGTGTGTATATATAGATATATATATATTTATTTTTTTTAGTTCTTGTCTGAATTGACGATTTCTACCAATGCTTGGGAACCTAGGTCGCTTGGAGGGGGGCACCTCTTTTTTTTTTGTTTTGTGCCTCACTCAGCCATTCGAGTAAGAATTTCTATTTCCTTGAATAGTGTTTGATCAATGTAAGAAGAAAGACTCGACTTTAAACAGTAGCTATCTAGAAATCACAGTCGTCGCGAATGTGGTTAGATTCCTAAAATAGACAATAACAACTAAACCCCCATTTTGTGACCACCCTCTGTATTTTCACTGGTGGCCATTTAAAAGTGGCATTTATTAGTATCATCATTTTTATTGTTATTGTCATTATCGTTACGAAATAACAACGTGGTCTGCTTTATTTCATTAGCCCAGTTTGTCAGTTTGATCTTGATTTTTCATTAAAGAATACTTGGGCAATCCTTTCTTCCTTGCCTATCCATAAAAACAGAATATACGACGATAGTGGATTACTTACTCCAACTATTTCTCATTCAGTTCGCCAAGAAAAATATATTTATGAAGCAAGGTTCTAGTGTACTGTAAAATCTTAGTAAAATGTCTTTCTTATTTATATAACTGAGTCTAAATTCATCTTAGTAACCTTACGTAGTAACTCACATGGTGTTAAGTTGTTTTAAATGAAATGAAATGTCTTGTGTGTACGCAGTTTCAACCTTTCTTTAAGAAAAATGTATTTTATTCTATTTTTCTTTTGGTTGTCGTTTTAAAGCACATGAATTCATAGCGATATATTTTTTTGGCATAGAAATGAATTTTTCTAATTCTAGATTGTTGTTTCGTGGATCGAACTCTGGGACAATTGGCCTCACTCTTTCTGTGTCTTCTTATTTCGTCATGGGTTGTTGTTTTTTTTTTTGTCTTTGTTTAATATAAAAAAAATGACTGTCTTCCTTCAGCTGCTTGTCATCCTTCAATGTACACAAAACCCAGCCATAACAAAACATGTTTTATTTCCATTCAGCAGATATATGGAAATAATTGATTCTGTTTTTTGCATTTTATTGTGTTATATATATATATATATATATATTTTTTAACTTTCTTCCAGTAACGAAGAGAGGCGGATAAAAAAAATAGAGCAAGAAAATACGAAAGAAAACTGAAAGTAGTTGTTTAATTGTTATTAAGTTTTTAAAAAGTGTCCTTTTTTTATTTATATTCAGCATTTTTTGCTACTTAGGATCATTACCGTTTTTAGTTTTACTTTTTTTATTCAAGCAATATTTCATAAGGACTTATTATTTTTATTATTAATCGTGTTTGTCAAAAAGAAAATTGTTTTATTCTCTTTTTTTCTTTATGAGATGTGTTGACAATTATTTTTATTTTTGCAAGATTTTCCAAATTGTCTGTCATAAAAAATACGCTAAAATTTTTTGCTATACTTCCGCTGACGCAAAGAGAAACAAGGTTTTTTTTTTTTTTTTTTTTAAAGTTAGAAATGTCCTCTAAAAAGACGAAAAATAAAAAAAAATATATCATATTCTTTCCTCTTAAGTATTTTGACGATAAGATTTTTTTTTTTTTTTTTTTTTTGTCTAGTTTGTGGTCTTTTTGATCATGGAGGTCCTTAACTGTTATGTCATTTTTTAAAAAAGATCTTTTAAAAAAACAAACAAACAAAAAAAAAAACAACAAAAAAAAACAAACTTATTTAGTCTATTCAGCAAATTTTAGTTTAAGCTTTAACAGCAGAAATTATTTTTTAAATCTTTACTTAAAACATTAATCTATTGATTCTTTATGTCCATTTCGTGTTTCTCCAATGTAAAAAAACGACTGTTTAAAAAAAAACAAACAAACCCTGGCAACAGTAACAACTAAAAATTCAAATAAATTCCGTTCAGTTGAAGAAATTGACTTTGCTTCGTTCATTATTCGTTGTAAAAAAATAAATAAAAAAATTCTTTATTTTTTCGTCCATGAGTTTGCGATTCTGAGGCGTAAAAAAAACTTTATCATTGTGTAATCTAGCTAGTAGTATCTTTAGTCAATTCTGAAATTATATTCAGAATTGAATAGAATACTAGTTCAAACAAAAACGATCTTGAAAGATGAAAGTTTATAGTTCAAAGAATAATTTAAAAAGGATTGACTCTGTTTATCAAATATATGACGATCAATAATGTAAATTTTTTTTAAAGTTTAGTTTTATGCTCCTACATAGTGATGAAAATAGCCCCGAACGTTACAGTCACTTCTATGCTCTCTTTTTTGCCTCTCTCTTCTTAAAATGCCAGCATCTGTCTCATTTCATTCATTCATTCATTCATTAATTTCTTGTCATTGTCTTCTTACGCCTACTTCTGTACTGTTTCGAAACCAAAACAAAATTTAGTATACAAAATTATTGCTATTCTAAAATTAGTATCACTTTGGGGTGGGGATTCTTCTCTAGCATGTTAAAAAGGTTTCTTTTTTAAAATCATTGAAGCTTGCTTGGCTTGTCCTTTTGCCTTTTCATATTCAGTTTCAGATTTTGGATGTAGGAATTTGTAAGTGTCTAGAGTCTAGCTTGTCTGCTTCTCAACCTGTCAGTCTATCTGACCGTAGATGTTGAACTAATATACACTTTTGTCTTCCTCCTCCTCCTATCTGACTGTTTAGCCTGTCTCTTTTTTTTTTTTTTTTTTTTTTAAAGTCTGTTTCCTAAGTACATCGACATCACTCGTAACAGCTGATTACAAAAACCAGTTACTGGAAGACTTCCACACTACAAAATAGAAAAACATTTTATTTTTATAGGATTCGTTACCAATAACTGAAAAAAAAATAATACATATGCTAGATAATTTGACAAAGAATAAGTTCAGTAAATTATGGAATTGAATTCACAAGAAGGGGCTTTTTGATTTATTTTGAGTTAGTGTTCTATTCTAATAATTAAAAAAAAATCTACATATTTCATTTTTATTTTCATTATTCTCTTGTTGCCTTTTTTTCTTACTAATTTTTTTATTCTCTCTCCTCATTAACATCTATAATGTATTAAATGAAAAGCAGCAAGACAAGTTTCACTTTTTGTTTCGGCAAACTTGGAACTTCGTCTCTGCTAAAAAAAAAAACTAAGTGTCAAAAAGGACGGTTTTTCCATTAACACCGCTATTGTTTTAACTACTTTCATCCCTCAGCAATGTTCATTGTTTTAAAGATATTATTAGAATTGCAATAAAGCCTAAACATATGATGAAAATGAATTTTTATACATTTTATTTTTTTATTTTTATTTTTATTTTTTTTGAGAATCTGCAACAAAAATATTTGTTTTAAAAGAAGAATTTGATATATACAACATTCTAAAACAAATACGATTAAAAAAAAAAACTAAATGCAGTGTAATATTTTTTTTATCATTTACCAATTTATAAAAAAATAAATATGAAAACAATATTTTATTAATTAATTTATAAGCATTTACGAAATTATTAAAATATGCGAACCAACTATAAGAAAATCTTTATTTACCATTTTATAAAGTTCAAATCAATTGGCCAAAGTTTTTTGTTGAACCATTCCAATAAACGATATTGTCGAGGAGTGAAGGTAGCTAAAATAATACTGGCGTCAAGGGAAAACTGTCCTTTTGGCACTCTTTTTTTTTTTTTCTTGTTGGCAAGAAGATCAGAGTTTGCCCTTGTTTCTTTATTTTAATGATTGCAATTAACACTTTCCTATTAGAAGATACTATAAAACTTTTTTTTAACCAGTACATTGCATTTATTTTGATTTATGAATGTTTATTACTTTAACATAACTATTTATTAAATCTAACATCAAAGAATGTAGACAGTTTAAAAATCATTTTTTGGGGATTCATTTTACATTCTATTTATTTACTTTTTGTTATTAATATGAGAAAACAAAATTATTATAAATTACAGTTATGAGAAAGATTTTATTTCTTCTTCTTTAATAAAACTTTCTCACTCTGCTGTTGTTTTCCTAAATACTTCATAACTTTGCTTGTTAGCCAACATTGTTTTAAAAAAAATCCATCTTAATCTGTCTTAGTCTACTTATATCCTATTTGTGGCATTCTAATTGTGATATTCTCTGCTCATTTACACAAACATAACAGTAATCTCTGTGGATTATCTATCATTGGCTTCTGTATGTGACCTGGTATTGGACAATATATAAATTGTTGAAAATCTTATTGCATTCTTTACAGATATCTAATTATATATAATGGAAAATTTATCTTGCACGTTAGCAAATAAATTTGAAGTATGATAATCTGTAAGTGAAATGTCTTGCTAGTCATTTGTCTTCTTTTCATGTGTTAATATTATTTCTCTTTAGTTTTTATGTGTAATTATATTGGTGGAAGTTGTATAAATAAGTCAAACAGAAGACTAAATCTATTTCAGTTATTCTCAAGTTATCTACTTTTATGTTGGTTTAAAAAATTTTGGTCTCACTTGTTTGTTGCTTATTTTTATAAAATGATCCACTTACAAAATAACTTCTATTCTTTTTTTTTTTTTTTCCACACATTTCCTTAACATTATTTTAAAGAGCATTTCGTTTTCTCTTCTGATTTAATTTTTACAATTATATTTAAATTGTGTTTGTAGTCTTGAAATATATTCAAAATGATATGAATTAAAATTTGTCCTTTTCAGAAAATGTATTTTTATTAAAATTTTGAATTAGTTTTTAACTTTATTATTTATTTTTTTCAAACCTTCCCTTAGTAAAATTATAGTCATGCATAGAGTGACAAGTGATGTACTTTATAAGGATTAAAAGGTTTTGTGGGACCAGCTTACTAACCATCATGTATTTCCATGTAACTTTCACAAAAATGCTGTCCTCTCAGTCAGAAAGTCAAGTGCCATACGTGATACACACTTAGGTGATCATCTCTCTTTCAATTCATAACTAAGCAGAAGATTTTCTAGCACTATTTCTTTCTATGTTAGACTGATTGCCAACCAAGGCTATAGGACCCTGGCTGTTTTGCTATTCAACCCATAGCTGGGGGAGAAGTGAGGAATTTATACCTTTACCAAGAGTATTTGTGCCTAAGTGAATGTAACACACCAGGTCATATAATATTTTAAATTAAAAAAAAGAAATTACTTTTAAATTCTTCTATTCATGAAATTTTCATATGAACTTTATCAAGAAACAGTTTTTTTGTTTTGTTTTTTTATCAGGGTCCAATATAAAACATGAGTCATGTGTGCTCATGTAGCATTTTTATGTGATTTTCTAATATGCAAATCTTTAAAGTTATTTTTAGTTAACTTTTGGCAAAATTCAAAATTTTGAAATAAAAAGTATGATTTGCATTTAAAATAGACACTGGTCAGTTTATGGATATGAATGGAAAGTGGTTTATTTAACATACACAATAAAACTAAAGAAACAGATTAACTTTTATTTTAAAGATTGCTGAGAAATTTCTCTTATTTTTCTCCCCAAATTTTCAAGTTTATATCTATCTATATATAAAATTCTGTGACTTCTGTTAGTTTGTCCATCCAGCACACCCTCTAAAATAGCCATACATTGACTGATCAAAACTAAATTTTGGGGAGAAGTGCAAACAGGTAAGGGAGTACAAAGTACAGCTGGTTTTACTAGAGTGTGGAACTTAGTACAATAAATTTTCATTCATTGTTTGAAAAGAATTAATGAAAATTTGAAAAAAATGATTGGTTTGTAAAATTGAACAAGACATATAGTTTGTAAATCTTGACAAAAATGTTAGTGATAACTTCAACAATACTAAAAACTGTGAGGATTTCAACACATGTCAACATGTTACAAAAACACTAGTATTACAAATAAGGCAGTATATGGAGTATAAACTATATTTGGATTAGTTTTAACAGTAATACTCAATAAGTATTTTAGATATACACAAATGTAGTAATTATATTCAGTTTGAAAGCAATGCTGTTTCATGACAGATGTAATCAAACCATTCATTTTTAAAGTATCATTAGTAAATAACAAATGTCCTTATTAAGATATTTTGAGTATTTTTTTCTCCTGGTTAGGTATAAAAAAGAGAATGAAATTTCATTTAAAGGATAAACTAACTGGCAAAAAATTCTGTAAGTGGTAACCATAGACATTTTCTTTAAATTAGATGTACTTTGTGTCCATTTCTGTATAGGTGTTGTCAATTATGTATTTTTGTTTAGGTTGGGCTTATTTTTAATTGTATGCTAAAGTTTTAAATAAATTTTTAGGTTTGAAATTCGAGTACTTAGTCATAAAACTGAGATGGAAGTTTTATACTGTACTTTCAACATTTCTGATGAAAAAGATCCTGTTTTTTTTGTTTTTTTTATGTGGGATCAGAAAGTTAATATGAGAATAAGTGATCCAATCTTGAGATTTTATCAATTATATGAGGAAATATAGTCTTAAGATGTGTGCTATATTTATGGGATAAACTGCTCAGTATCAGAGATAGTGTGTGTAAATATAAAAGTGAACATAGAAGTCAACACTTAGAGGCGACAGTCTGTTTCATGCTAGATGCAATGAAACGGATTGTCGCCTCTAAGTGTTGACTTCTATGTTCACTTATATATTATGTATGTTTAGGCAGCAATTTTTCATTAATGCATGTTTCATTAAATAATATAATGCTGCATAAAAAATTTCCAAGTAACAACAAACTCGTATATACTAGACGTGGGAGCAAAAATCATGCAGCAAGGCCAGACTATCATTGTTGTTTTGTCCGTGTGTTGTTTGATTTATTGAAATTGTCATCTTTGATAATGGCTTATATAAGCCAAAAGCTTAGATTGGATTTAAACATGTATCAATATGGTGTTTTCCTTTCTTCTTTCAACGATAATGTGATTAAGCTTATCAGACAATATGAAAGGAACTTACTTAAAATAAATAGACAAAACTTGTCTATATTATTTAATGAAACATGCATTAAATTACATTTTTCTTATTTCTTTATCTGTGTCAGAACCAATAATCACTTAGGAATCATCAACATTTTCTTTATTTCTATTCAATATTCAAATATTTGTTGTTATCCAGATTTGTGTCTACCTTCTCATGTTGTTTCTATGAAAACTTGTTAAAGTTTTCATCTTAACTTTTATAAAAACACTGCTATTTTAAAACTTATACAGCAGAACTAACTTACAGGACACTTAACTTTCTCTACACTTGAATTCTTTATGTAGAATCTTTTCAAACATGTTACAATAAGATAACAATAGTGAAACTTGAATATAATTGTTGAAACTCTTTAAGAAGCTCTCTCTGCTATCTGAGTAATATTTAATATTGAGAATGTTTTTTGTCAATACACACACACACACACACACACCTTTAATTTTCATATTCTCTTGCACTGTTCTCAATTTTTAAAATGAATAAATTGAATTAAGCTAATATATAAATTTGGTCTTAATTTTTAACATGAAAAAATATTGTCATGTTTTGAAACTTAATACTTTCCTTACATCAAATTTTTTTTTTTTTTTTTTTTTTTTTTTTAATGATTAATATAACCATAATAATGACACATTTATGACCTTTTATTGAATTTTCATGTGACTATGATTAAGATATTATTATAATTGGTTCAACTCAAAGGCAAAGTTTTTGCAGATACCATTACTTATTTTTTTCCATCATAAAACTCTAAGAGTATATCTATCAGTAAGGACATTTTAGCATTATTAATTTTCTTGTAGTTATAGATGTTTCCCTGTTAACTCATTGACTGCCAGAAATCAATTACAAAATCTGACTTCAAACTCCAACATAATAATAGCCAAGTTAGGCAATAAAAATATTTATGAGTTGATTTCTCACTTCAACTGAAGTCTTAATATTGTTGTGGTTAGGCAGTCAGAGTGTTAATTACTTTTTTTCTTGTTTGATAAAAGCTCAATTAAAAACTATGGCACTGTTTATTTGATTTATTTAATGGTTAGCCAAAAGAGATCAAGAAGTTTATCAATGTGGTCATGTATATTATTTCGTTTGTCACAGATCTTCAATCAGTTTTAAATAATACGTTCATTTTTTTTCCCTAGATACATAAACAGTTATTGTACCTGTGTTTACTCTTTAGCATATCTTTTCATATGGAAATAAGTTGGGTGTAAAAAGTTAGGCAAGTTGATTTTACCTTAATCATGCAATGAGCAAAATTACTATGCACACAAATAGACTGACTAAAGCAATCAAGTTTAATGAACAAGTTAGACATGAATGACTTTCTATATAGACTTATTTCCTAATATTTAACACCAAAGTGAAATACAATAATCTTACAGGACCATAAACAGCAGATCACAATTTAAGGTAAAGTCTTAGCAAAATCATCAGAATTTAACCCTTGCTGCATCATGATATATTACACTTTGGCTATAAAATGAATGCACAACACACATCCTCTTTTTAAGGACTTTAAAGAAATACTTGCTATTGAACAGTTATTAAAAATGTTCTTGGTGCAGTGAAATACTTAAGCCATTTGCTTAATCTTCAATTTAAATATGGATTCTTCGAAATAATCTTAGAATACCTGATTTATATTATTTCCACAAGCATTTAGGAAGACAGAATTTTTTATAAATATACTAATAAAACATATGTAATCTTAGAGTGAAACAATACAAATTAAAGCCGGTGAAGGCAGTACTCAAATTGCAGTAGAATGGACTCTTGAATAACCCAATCTTGAATGAGCTATATGCAGACAGTGTTAAAAGCAGATATAGTGAACTAAAGTAGGCTGGAAATTCAAAATGAGACATTCTGAGAAGTGTTAGTAAAACCAGAAAATGAGATCATCTCTAAGAAAACTAGACAAGAAAAAAAAAGGAATAGCTGACCAATGAAATTCTCAACATGGTGAAAAAGAGGCAGTGAACAGTTCCAAGGTATGGATGGCATATATTATAGGACACTGTACAAAGAAATTAGAAACATGCAGACTGGCAAAAGAGAAATGGCTCAATGAAATTGTGTGCTGCTGAAATAGAAAGAATGAGTCTCATCAAATAAGGTAGATATGCATAAGAGAATATGTGCAATAGCAAGACAAAAGACATGCTTGTCAACAAGATGTATAAAATCAAAAGATGGAACACTGATAATAGAAGAAAAATACCTCAAAGATAGAATGAATACATTGGAGATCTGTGGCAAAAATGGAAAAGCTGCAATAAACAAAAATATGGGAAGACCAAAAATATTAAAGTCCAAAGTGAAATCAGAACTAGCCAAATTGAACAAAAGTAAAGCAGCAGAACCAGATGGAATTGTAATGGAGATGCTACAACCATTTAAAAGACATATGACAGTAGTGATATAGCAGGTCTAAATAGATCCATTTTCATAAAACTGCCCAATAAGCCAGGGGTAAATGAATGTGAACTCCACTGGACAATCAGCCTAATGAGCTACCTGACAAAACTTATGATCCAAATTCTGGTGAATAGACTGCACAATAGAATTAGACCTGAAATAGGACAAGAACCATGCAGTCTCATTAAAGACACTGGAACTAGGAATGTAATATTTATGCTAAGAATGATATCTAAAAGAGCAATGCAAAGGGAAGTATACTCTCATGATTTATAGATTATGATAAAAACACTTGATAAAGTATGTCACAAAGAACTGTTTGAACTGCTAGGTAAGCTTGATTTATTTGGGAAGAATTTTAGAACAACCCAGTACTTATATTGGAAGCAAACTTCCTGAATATAAACAGAAAATAGTAAATGCACAAAAAGACAAGGATGCATCTTTTCACTGGATTTATTCAACCTATAAAATGAAGTAATCCTGAAAGAATTAGAAGTCCTATCATGATTCCATATTGGTGACCACAATCTTAATCTAAGATATGCTGATGACACATTGATAGCAGACAAGTAAATTAAACTACAGGAACTCATCCAGAAGTTTGTAAAGGAAAGTGAGAAGAAAGGGCTAACTATCAATTGTAAGGAGGTAGAATGTATAGTTGTTAACAAAAAAAACGACTGAAGATGCAAACTATAAATTAGAAGCACCAAAGTCCCGGAAGTACAAAAATTTCAATGTCTAGAAAGTGTTTTAACAGAGGATGGAAAATGCATCACTGAAATCTAAAAGTGCATTGCAATAGCGAAAGATGCTTTCTAAAAGTTAAGCAAAATATTAAGAAACAAAAATTTCATTAGAAAAAAAGAAAAGAGTACTGGACTGTTATGCAGTGTATCCTCATAGATGAAGAGAAGACTTGAAGCAGCAGCAATGTGGTTCTACAGTAGGATTCAGAATATCATGAACTGAACATGTGAACAACGACAATTTTCAAGAAAATGGAAACAAAAAGGACCTTTATACTTGGAATCAGAAAGAGACAATTTCTAGGGCACATAATGAGAAGAAAAGGGTGTGGAAAGCAGAGAATAACCTACTTATCAAGCTTGTGTAAATGATTGGCAGAACAGGGATTAAGAAAGATAGCAAAAAGACAAACATTGCTAAGAGTTACAAAAGGCAGGAATTTGTGGTGGTCCATAACCTCCCACATCCTGAAGGGATATGACACATAGAAGAAAAAAAAACTTCAGTTTATTTATCTCAGAATGATCAGATGGCATTTTAGAATATTATTTTCAAAGAAATTATTTTTCTGAAAATAAATTTTTGCTTTTGTTGAAATTTTTAAGAAGGGAATTATTTTTAAGAACAATTAGAAAAGAATGTGATTTAAGAAAAGACCCAGTGTTTGACAATGTTCAACAATATATTGACAGTATGTCTGTCTTCAAGTTATGTTTAAAAATTGTATACAAGTATTAGGTTGGTGCAAAAATAATGACGTAATAATATCGTTTTTTTGACGTATTTTTTAACGTCAAAAAACGACATTATTACGTCATTATTTTTGCACCAACCTAATATAAAAATCTACAATAAATTATAATTCTTTCTACAAATGTCATTTGTCTTGAGACAAACATCTGTACTGGTAATCAACATGTCTAAATGAATGAAATGCTGCCACTGTGAATGGCTTGTAACTGAAACATGTTTAATACGATGGTGATTATGCTCATCTTTAAATTGCCCATTATTTGATTAGTTAATAAGATAATTAAACAGCTTAGTATAAGTCCTATGGAACTCCTCTGTCATTCTGTTCATTCCCCACAGGGCAGGAAGTTAGTAGTTTGCATACATAACTAGCCTCTTGCATTTTAAGGGTAACAAGGGTAGTAGATTTTTAATATTTTTTCAGAATGTGCACATTAAAATGTTCATCAAAATTACAATCATTTGTAATCAAATGTTCTACAAGGTCTGTTGATGTCATATTGTTGTATCTGGCATCATGCCTGTGGCCGGTGAATCTTTTATTTCATCCAAATAAATCAAGTCATGTTTGGTACATTGGTTGACGTATATCAAATAGGAATCTGTACAATTGCCACCTTCTGAAGAAATTGTGGTGTTTCTCTTTGAATTTGTGATAGAATTGACTTATATTGTTGCCCAGTGAATAGGATTTTCCTTTTGTGTGAGTGTTTTCTGGAATACAACAATTCAAAACTCCAATGGAGTTTTGAGTGTGAACGCTTATATTTGTTAAAATTTGATGTTTTTATTTAGTTTGAAAGAAACTACAGGTTGGCTGGGAAAAATCTCTAAAATGCAGATATTTTTGTGAAATGTGTTCATAAGGTGTCATGTTCAAAATTCCAGCAAAATGATGATGACTAATTGGGTTCTGTTAGTATTTTGATTGTTTTTCAGTGCTTTGATTCACAGTGAAATTATGACAATCTTCATTTTTAGCTATTTCATTGGCAATTTGTTTTATCTGCACTTAACATAATCCCAAATGAAATCATTAGAATGCCTCCAATAATCTTTTATTTCTGTGCCAATTCATCTTATAAGACAAATTTACAAAAGCAAAACATCACAATTTCCTCAGGTGGCGGCAATTGTACTGTTTCCCATTTGGCATATGCTCTGCCTATTGTACCAAACCGAACTTGATTTATTTTGGTTGCACAACAGAAAAATGAAATAAAAGATTCAATGGCCACAAGTGAGATGTTACACAACAATGTGACATCAACAGACCTTGAGAAGTATTTGATTACAAATGACAGTAATTTCAACATCTTAAGGTGCAGATTCTAAAAAAAATATCCAGAATCCACTGACCTTGAAACCCTTAAAATGCATGAGTATGGTTACATATGCAAACCACTGACTTACTGCCCCCAGGGAAATGAACAGAATGACAGTTCCAAAGGATTTATACTAAGCTGGTTGATTAATTCCTCTTAGTTACTAATTAACTAACAGGAAATTTGAAGATGAAGTATGATCACCATCATATTACACATGTTTCAGTTGCATACCATTTATGCTGGCTGCATTTCATTTGTTTTGACATGTTGGCTACCAGTAGAGACATTTGTCTCATGACAAATGACATTTGTACTAAGATTTATAATTTTTTGTAGATTTATTTTAGATTTTTATACTTGTATACAATTTTTAAACATAACTTGAAGAAGACAGATATACTGCCAAAATATTGTCAAACACTGTGTCTTTTTTTCTTTTAATTCATTTTTGTCTCTGAGTGTTGAAAAATATTGTAAAACTTACCTCAATCATTATTATATACTTTGCTATTCAGGCCAGCTTGCTGCTCATTATACTTGCAACATTTCTGATGTTGTACCCACTTTGCCTTCTTCAAGTGCATGTTCATAATCTACTTGAAATTTTTAATCAGAAATAAACTGTTTACATTTTGCTTTCCATTCTTAACAAATATTTCATAGTTAATACTCATCGGTTTTATTCACTTTTCTACCACTTGTCAGTTTTTTCCACTGAACCAGCTATATGCAACTTTTCTGCACTACTAGACCCTGAATATTGAATTTAATATCTGTATCATGGCAAATATTTGACTTTTTCTACTATTTTTGAAAAGTAAATCCAAGTAGTAAAACATTAATTCATTGATTAACTTTCCACTTCATTTAATATACTTTTTTATATGCCATGTCCTTTCAGGACATAGGCGATCATGGCTCTCCCCTTCCCTCTATCCCTTGCAGCTCTCAACAAGTTCCCTCCCTTTGCTGCCTCCCCCGGACCATGGTCTGTCATCCACTTGCTTAAGCCTGCTAGGTATGTCATGCATTGTTTTCCTTTGTCTCTCTTTCCCTCTATTTGACCTTTGAGTATCAGATTCTGCAGCCCCTTCTTCCTCATTATTTGTCCCTGAAACTTCAGCTGCCTTTTCCTGATGTTAAGTATAAGCCTCCTCCTTGTTTGCATCCTCTCTAAGACCTCATCGTTGCTCACACACTCGCTACATGATATCCTTAGCATCCTTTTGTAGAACCACAGATATCATGTAACAGCTCAGTATTCTTTTCTTTGTTACCAAAGAGATCCTTCTGTCTCTACATACTCTACCCAGCTTTTGGAATGTGTCCTTGGCCATTCCAATATGTCTATGGATCTCAGTGCCGCATTTACTGTTGTTTGTCAGAACACTTCCCAGATATTTAAATTTCCGTGTCTGCTTGATTCTAGCATCCCCGACCTGCAAATTTACTGATGGCCAAGATCCTTTTACTGATGACCATGCATTCTGTCTTCTTGTAGTTTATGTTTAGTCCCTTCTTCTCACTCTCCGTCGCTATCTTCTGTAGGAAGTTTTGTAATTTCTTTTCCTTGTCTGCTATCAGTAATGTGTCCTCTGTGTATCCTATGTTGTTAAGATTGTGACCACCAATGCTAAATCCTGCTAGGGTTTCCAATTCTCTTAGAATTGCCTCACTGTATAGGTTGAACAGGTGAGAAGACCCATCCTTGCCTTACGCCTCTTTCTATTTTTGTAGATTTGCTGAATTTGTTCCCTATGATAGACTTAGGCAAGGTACAAATATTGGTAGTCTATGGTGTTTAGATAAACTTTTATCAGGATGTATTATTTTAGCTTTTTTAGTAGAAGAATAGAGTTGTATGCTATACAGTAATATCCAAGTAAAAGGGTATTTGTATAAAAGTCTTACTTTCTTTAAAGTACATGACAGTTGATATTTGGCCTGAATTCCTTTTCAGAAAATAGTCATTTGTCAAATGCAAATGAAAACTTAGTTTTATCTTTGTTAAAAAATTACTAATTAGAGTAAAACAAAAAGTTGTCTTAAGACATAAACTTTATGTGAACATCTTTTTCAAATGCTTTGATTAAAACTCATGACGTTATTTTAGTTGATGAAATGGGAAGAATATTTCCCTGTCTGGATCATTTTAGGATTTGAATTTTTTTTTTTTTTTTTTTTTACTATCAAACAACAGTTTAATATATGAACCTAATTAAGTGAGCATGCATTTATCCTAAGGCTGAAGACATTTAAGTAGAGCAAAATGACATAATAGGTTTGCTATTAGTAAATCTCTTTCAATCCTTGCTGCTTGAACATAAATCTTTTGTTACAGTGACCTTAGTAAGTCATAAATTACTAGACTCCTACCCTTACAAAGGTTACTTCTCTACTCACAAATTGACAAAGGGGACTAAATTCAATCTGACCCATAAGAAAAGAAGAGAAATGAATATTACCAGGTTTTGAATGAAATTCTTCAAATCAAGTTTAATATGTTCTTTGTATAGCAGAAATTAGAATGGAAATCTATTGGTTTGGCTCCAGTTTCAGAAGGCAGACTTTGAGTTTCATTTTTCATACATTTACAGTCTTTCTTTGGAACATATAAAATGATGATTTATTTGAAGGATAAGCTGGATTAACAAATGCATTAACCAAAATAAGAAACAGTTTCTTGTGACTGTTATTATCGATAGCTATTAACAGTGCTCTCATCTCCGCAACAAAAATCCTCAATATACATTTCATTTTAAAGATTGTAAATGATTAAGGTTTTCAGTTTATTATTGTTTAAATTAAAAAACAAAAAACAAACGTTACATTATTATTAAATGTTGCACATTCTTTTTATTGTATCATGACAAATTTTCACCTGTATTAGCTGTCTGTATAATGAATCATGTCTTCATTTCTCAGTGGCTTCTTTCTAATCTGTCACTCTGTTGGATATGACTGATCATCCAAACATCAAAGTCCTTGAAAATAAATCTCTTTGGGTTCCTATAGATTTATAATGAAATACTTTCACAAAACTTGCATTGTTTTCTCCTTCAGTTTAATAATCTGCAATATAAACTGCTTTATTGCCTTTCTCTACTTGTAAAATTTGTACCGAGAATTGTTCTAATATTGTCCTTTGAGAATAATTATTTGATTTTTCTCCTAAAAGAATATATTTTCATTTCCGCTGCATTTAAACATTTCTCTCTTTGTTGAGTAGCCTATAAATTTATCCTGTCATAATCACTACAAAAGCAGTAAGTATGCTTTATGGATTCTAACAGATTGGAATTCTTCCTGTGCTCAGAACAGTCACAATTAACACTGACTGATGACCATAATAACAATGCTTGAGATGGTCAAATGCTGAGAGCAACTGTTATTTTAAACTATTTTGTGGGCAATGTATCTTCATAAAGCAGCGTTTGTTACATTGTATTATAGGGACACAAATTTCTGTCAATGGTTGTGCTGTTTTCTTTTTAAATTTGACACCAAATGTTTAGTAAGAATTGAAATTTGTAATCGGTTAACACTTTACCAAGTCCTCTAGAGATTCTCTTAATGACTTGAACTGTCAGGTTTGCAGGACATAAAAACATGACAGTAATGCCCCAGTTATTCAGTGAAATTGTTTCTCTATCAACATATGTGTTATAAAGAATTGTCACATTCTTATAACTGATAATAGGAGTAGATAGGTTTGTCTATTGCTCAGTTCATACTCCTCCCTTGTCTTTTGAACAGGAATAGCGGTTTATACCCTGTTTCCAGTTCCATCTAAAGTTTTTTTCATTCTCTTTCACTCCCAGTAGCCCCTTGCATCTTAGTGGTGTTTTCACTTTAAACAAAAAAATTTGAATTTAATAATTTCTGCTATTCACTAATAACATTCCAGGTAATTGTTCACAGTTAATCAACTGTCACAGTCCCATCATATTTTTTCTTTTCATATTGATCTATATGCACATATTTGAATAAGAGAAACTTTCTGTTTAGAACATGTCATTTACAATATACATTGTATACTGTACCTTTTTTAAATGACTCCTTTCAATATACAATTTATTATATTTCTTGAGGTCATGTGAAATGATTACATACTTGTTCCTTTTTCTTCTTTTCATCATATTAAATAAAAGAATAAAGAATCTATATATCATTAATGTTCGGCAGGACAAATTATTTTCCTTTCTTTTGCATTAGTTTCTGTCCTGCCTTAAATACTAATTCAGTTTATTGAAAGCTGTGCAATCTCACATTCTTAACTATGATCTTTTATTACTCGTGTGTGTAATATATATATATGTATTTATAACAAGCTGCCTTCCTTGTCAATATTCCTTTTATGGTGTTTTATCATTCTTCTTCCTCACCCATGAATCAAAGACATTTTTGAATACCTTCTTTCTTTCAAATTTTGTGATCCCTGAAATCAAGTTGACCTCTCATTTCTGTCTTTCTTAGTTAAAAGGATTTTGTTGGATTTTATATTATATAATAAATTCAAGGATAATGAGTCACTTAAATAAGATTAGTGTGAGTGTTTGTGCTCTAATAATCATTAAAGAGAACAAAAACTACTAAGCTGGAAATAAATCTCAGTTTTATATGACAATGAATGCTAGACAATTTCCTCACAGGTGAAAAGACATGTTGATAGACATAGTTGCTGTATTGGTGAATAGAGAACATGTGAAATGAAGAAGCTTTAAGAACATTAACTGTGAAACAAACTGTTATTAACAATCAGAACAAAAAGAGACAAAATTTTTGGAGATGCATAATGAGGAAAGAAGATTTACACTAACATTCACAGATCCTGTTGAAGGCAAGAGAAGCCAGAAGAAACCGCAAATAAACATGCTTAACAATGGATGGTAGAACGAGCACCACAAAGACAAAAAGGTGTAGATAAAGGGTCAAAAGACTGGAAGTTATGATTATCATTGTCCTGAAAAGATATGGCATATAAAAGATTATATTTAATCTGTATGAAAAGGGTAAAAATATACTTCTAACAATGATGTATAGCCATCTATTCATTGGGTCAAAAGGTCACTATTGTCAACATCTTTTTTTTTTTTTTCTTTTTTTTTTTAATATGTTAACTATAATTATGAAGAAAAGATTTCAAACTGAAAATTCTCAAGTGCACCAATTGGTCAGCAAATATTCTATAATTTGTATCTTATAAATAATTATCAAATTAAGCTAATGTTATTGGAATAATATAGTATAAAGTGAATATAAAAGACTTAATAATGAAAATCCTAGTGATGAATTAAAATCTTGTATCTATCTATATTTCTGAGATGAGGTGTTGTAATTATTTACACTGTTTGGACTGAAGAAGGCCTGAGTGTACAATGGCCAAAACGTTATGGATGTGGCAATAAGGATGAGGACAACAGTCTGAACAATGTAAATAAAATCTTGTATTTTTGCATTACATTGAATTTCTGCTTCTCGTCTGATATTTTCAGATAATTATTTACATTGATTACTTTGTAGCCATTCATATTTTAAAATTTTGCAAGTTGGTTCTTTTATAAATAAAGTTTTATTGTTATTAAGTATAAGAATGCTTTTCTTGTTTTTATCTGCCTGTGTTTCACCATAAATAAATCTACTAATGGTGGTTAAGTCATTGTGGCCACAGCCAAATGATATTTTTTTTTTGTTAATGTAATGGGCATTGCATGTGACTTGTGGGTCACTGGAAAAAGTGCAAATTTTAGTTTCAGTTATTGTTTTGTGTTCTGTGATCAGTTGTTTTTATTTGTGCAACTGTTTGTAAATAGTGTTTCATCTTGAAATAGCCTTGAAGATCTATCATGCCATATTTTTTTTTCTTTTGTTTAGTTCTCATTATTGGCCATGGATAAAAAGTAAGTAAGTACCATCTGTGCTAATCTCTGAATGATGAATATAATTAAGACTCTAGTAAAACAAAATGGCTGTATAAACAGAAATTCAAATTTGGTTCCTGTTTATGACAAAAGCTTTGGTCTGTTTCCATTTCTGACCTTTTAATATTTAATGATTCTACTTCGGATCAAAACAGTTCTGATAAAAAAAAGAATACTCTTAAATTTGTGATAAGGGAAACTCCTCTTTTTATTTTCTAATTACTCATTTTTAATTTCACTTTGTCATGGATTTTGTTCTTTTAGGCTGTGAGTTCTCTTTCTAGGATACACAATTTGTTATTCAGTTTGTGTCTGGCCAGAGATGCTTTTATCAGATAATGTTAACTTTATTGGAAATAATTCTTTTTTGGCTATTTTCTCAAATAGTTTTTAGTGCAAAAATGAAAAATATATACTTTCTTGGTACCAATCTCTGGCCATGATTGACTGTAAATTATAAGTTTTTACAGTTACCTGTGTTCAAAGTTATACCAAACTGTCCATACATGGCTGCTACTCTGCTACTACTGTTCCTCGAATGGTTGAATAGTAAAGCTGCTGCTTGTGTCTGTGTGTCTATCTCAGATTTGATTGCTGAAGTTTTGTCACACCAGGTCTCATATTTTTTTGCATCATCTACATTGTTTCTACAGTATAATCTACTTTAGTACTCTTAATAAAAATGCATAAAAATATATGGATCAATATATTTGCTTCTTTTTCAATAGTAATACTGAATTGAAATTGTACAAATGATAGGGCATATTTTAAAAAGTTTAAATGAAATAAGTATTGTAAAATCATGACTTTTTAGCTATTTCCATGAATTGACTGATATCACAATCATAAACCACTATTATACTGTTGACTAAAAATATGAAAAGATACTGAAAATATTGCTTTGAAAATTTCTTCCCTGGAATTCTGCAGTCATGCCAACATTTTTTATACAGCATTTTAGGTAAAGAGTATTTTGTTAAAAATCTAAGAATTATCCCTCCTTTAATGCTCTAAAGCAGTAGCTTTCAAAACTTCCAGGCTAGTACTCCCCCTTAACTCATTCAGTAACCCCCCCCACAAGTTTTTTTTTTTTTTTTTTTTTTTTTTTTTTTTCTGTTAGCCACCTCCACTTATGACTGAGTGCTGCCTTCCTTTCCCCCATTGCATTCTTGGCCAGCAAAGGGAACAATATTTCTTTGGGTACAAAGATATTTATTAGAAAAAGCTTTAGACATTAGTCCAAGTACACATTCAAGGAATACTTCTGTATGTGTACTTTTTTGTTACCAAACTCACATATTATGGTTTACCGCACTAATTTCTTAATCCTCAGTCTGAAGATACAATTTTAACGAAAATACTTTCTACATTTTTCATATAATACTCAGTAGTTGTAAAATTTGTTAATGTCTGAAAAAAATATTTGATAAAAATTCCTTTAATCTGTTGGATTAAAACCATAAATCTTCTTGATATTTTACTAAGCTTAACTTAGTCTGACACACAGCCAATATTTTTGGCTTACCTAGTGAGAATCAAACTCATTACAGCAGTAATGATATGCAAGTGTTAGCTATTAACTTCCAAGGTACAAGTTAAATTTTATCATTTTTTTCTTACTTCTAAAAAATTGATTATGTAAAATTTCATCATAGCTGTTCATAAATTAATTCAGATATACCTCATTTTAAAAATAATGTCTTAAAAGATTTAATTAAATTCACTTTGAAAACACCTTAATAAAAAGACAGACCATTTCAATGTATCAATAATATTTGGTTTTTAATTTTTATTATTGATTCACATAAAACTTTAACTTTTTCTAAGTAAATAAATAATTAAGTGTATAGATTTTTTTTTTTTCTATTAAAATTATTTTTTTAAAAATCTTGACTTAATTTTTACTAGGCACAGAACCATAACAAGAATTGTAGTCAGTGTTAATAAAACCTTTAAGAATAACTTTGCTGCTGCTCCTAAAATTAATTTTCATTTAAAATTAATTGTTAAAGCAATAATCGCTGACAAATCATTACTGTTAATATTTTCTGGATGCTTACCATAAAATGATAATGATTCCCTGTGTTGTCCACATGAGGTTAAATCTAGTAAATGTTTTCTGTATTATTCTGTTCTTGACAATATTGAATAATTGTGAAAAATAGATGGGGGGTGGGGTTAGAAAATTTTGCTTGTCAGGAGCTTTATTCATGTCCTTTTTACTTTTTTGTCTTTGTTCTTTGATGCCGATTATATCCAATAATTTTAGCAGTTTATGGATAGCAATTTTGAAAAGTGGAAGAGTAAAAACAATTCAAATTCTATGGACAGTTCATGTGATTATTTAAAAAAAAAATGTTTACTGATTGCAGTCAAAAAGTCATGTATTTCCCAAATTATATCTATTTATAACTAAAGAAAACTTTCATGGGAATCTGTGTTGTAAAAAAGGAAAAATGATTTCAAATTGAAACTGTTTATAACAAAGTTATTAAATAATGATTCGCATAAACAATTAGTGCCAATCAGTTTGTGTAATCTTTTGTCAAAAAATTTGCAGTTAAACTAATGAAGGATATTTGAAAAACTTCCAGAGTTTTATTGTCTTTATTTATTTTTCCTTTCAAGTTCCACCCAAAATAGACAACGTAAACAAAAAACTGATTTGTTGGTGGCTATTTGCAGTCTGATAATACAGACAAAATCTTCAGTAAGTTGTTTCAAAATTCTCTTCAAGTAAATGAATTTTTCTGAAACTTAAAAATGTTCAAATTTAACACAAGATTCTTGATTATTATCTACACTGATTTACTTTAGAATAGTGTCATCATCATCATAGTTAAACAACAGAAAAGTAAGTAAATCCAGATATTCTGATGATAATGCATCATCTCTAAAATTCAGACCAACAAATATTCAGTGTTCTATTGTCAAGTTTAGTCATCTCTGTAGGAATTTTAATCACTGAAATCTTAAAAAAGAATTTGTTTCATCATATAAAACAATGTAACCAGGATCTTTCAGCATATTTTAACCTTTTGCTCATTATTTTTGATTACCCTTATTTAAAGCCACAATCATAGCATATAAATACCTTTTTTACTTCTTTTTTTTTCTTCTTTTTTTTCTTCTTTTTTTTTCTTTTTTTTTCTTCTTTTTTTCTTCTTTTTTTCTTTTTCTTTTTTCTTTTTTCTTTTTCTTTTTCTTTTTTCTTTTTTCTTCTTTTTTCTTTTCTTCTTCTTTTCTTCTTTTTTTCTTCTCTTTTTTTCTTTTTTCTCTTTTTTTCTTTTTTTTCTTTTTTCTTTTTTCTTCTTTTTTCTTCTTTTTTTTCTTTTTTTTCTTTTCTTTTTTTCTCTTTTTCTCTTTTCTTTTCTTTTCTCTTTTCTTTTTTTCTTTTTCTTTTCTTTTTTCTTTTCTTTTTTCTTCATCTTTTTTCTTCATCTTTTTTCTTCATCTTTCTTCTTCTTTTTTCTTCTTTTTTCTTCTTCTTCTTTTTTCTTCTTCTTCTTTTTTCTTCTTCTTCTTTTTTCTTCTTCTTCTTTTTTCTTCTTCTTCTTTTTTCTTCTTCTTCTTTTTTCTTCTTCTTCTTTTTTCTTCTTCTTCTTTTTTCTTCTTCTTCTTTTTTCTTCTTCTTCTTTTTTCTTCTTCTTCTTTTTTCTTCTTCTTCTTTTTTCTTCTTCTTTTTTCTTCTTCTTCTTTTTTCTTCTTCTTCTCCTTTATTTTTTTGTTTTTTTAAATAAATGAATGATTGTATGTTCACAGTTGTCATGAAACTCCTAGTAATTATTAGTACATTACTAGTAATGTAATCCTAAAGAATTTCCTTAAAGTAGTCATTTATAATCTTTAATTTTATGATCCACTGACTTGTTTTGTTTTTAAAAAATCCAGCATTTACCCTTGAAACAATATTTTTCTGGTTATGCCCCTTAATAATCTTCTCTATATTTGGCATTGCACTCTAATTATTACTGTATTCTTATGAAAACTTATAGATTTCACTACTTTGACAGAAAATGTTTTCTTTTATTTTATAAATTTAGCAGTTTGTATGCAGCCTAAGTCTTAAAGATTTTATCAATGGTCATTGAAAATGTTCAAAATATATTTCTATATTTAAACTAATTATGCATGTAAGATTTTAAATTTTTTCCTTATATTTTTTGAGGTGACAGTGAATGATTTTCTTTTTACTTATTCAAAATCATTGATTTGAAGAATTATGTATATTTTCATTAAAAATTATTTATTGGGAAAATATTCAATAAAATGAGTTTTATTGCTACTTCCAATAATCATTTGTTTTTCTTTTTAGGTATGTGCACTTGGTTGAAAACCAGATTTTTATCTTCTTTTTTTATTTTTTTAAGGTTAACTTCTTTTATGAATTGATTTTAAAATTTAGATTATCTTTTTATTCTAATAAAATCTTTATGTAATTTAAGCTGCAAATGAAGAATGTCCTTCAAATCTGGGTTGTTGATTGATGACAAGGTTATTTTGTTTTTTAACCATTTACTGTCACAATTTTGGGATAAGTAATGGAGTACTCATCTCATTCTTTAACAAACAATTATTTTAAAATATATGAATGGATCATATGTATAGTTATAATTCCATCTAATAAAAATATTCAAAAATTCATCAGAAATTTGATGCAGTAAATTGCATGTAATGGCTTCTATATTGATGACATTTTAAAGACAATATTTGCTTTTGTGGATGAATATCTTTTATCATCTGTAAAAAAGATAGGACATTTTTCTTTCATTATACAATTTGCATAAAGAACAATTTGTATAATTCCATCACCTGCCATGAATCATTTTTTTTTTTTTTTTTTTTTTTTTTTTTTTCCAGTATAAAGGCAGAATCCTGATTTTTACAGGGAAATATATTTGATGTGAAGAATTAATGGACCTATGAAAAATATCTGATTACTGTTTCATATAAAATATGAACATATTAATAATTAGTTTTTCATTTAATGACACTCTAATTCATTTCTGTTCAATGAATACTTTTAGCTTCTGGAGAGAAAAAAAATCAAACTAGTTCTTTTTAATGAAGATTATTCTTTTTTACGCAATAGTTACATATGTACTCTTGGTCTTGCTTTGGCCAGGTTTAAATGTCGACCTCATTTCCTTTTCATGCAACATGTGTTCTTCTCTTTGTCATGAGACAATCTGTCAGTAATTATAGACACAGCATTTCTACATCTTGAATCACATACCAGCTTTAGTCTATTAATCATGTGGATATGTACTGGTTGTTGTGTAATATAGAATCTGATTTATGAAAAGACTGGATGATATATAAGTTTATATATTAAAAGTACATCAAAAAGCTGCTACTGTACATAGAAGGAAAGGGTGCCTCAACCTCTTAAGTATTACACTTTACTCTTAGAAGAACATTATTTGTTATAGACAATCCTCGCTATCATATATATATATATATATATATATATATATATATATATATATATATATATATATATACACACACACACACACTACTTTACTCTCATGTTGTTTTTTGATGTATGAGGTTCAGTTCTTAAGACCAACAGCCAGACTATCTACATATATCATTTGTGATATAGAGATGAAGGCTTGAGCAGAGCCAAATACAGAGAATCAGTGTACAGTATGCCACAAGGTATCCAAAGGACCCACCGCAGGTTTTGAATTCAGAGTTGTTCTTCTAGACCAGTTGCCACCCAAAACTATAGATCCAGTCTATCCTGCTATTTATCCGTAGCAAGGAGAGAAGAGATGGATTCATACCTTTCCCAAGGTATGAATTTTCTCAGTTCTCTGATTCCTCAATCCAAGACACAATTCATGCTTCTATATATATATATATATATATATATATATATATATATATATATAAAATTTCACTCCAATGAAAACAAAGCTACTAAAACATACTGGGTTACTGAGAGTGAAAGAAAATGTGAAAATGTTAGTGAGGAGAAAGTACAATAAAAGAACAAGTTTCAAAGTGACAGAAGATGATGATTGATATTACATTTAAATTTTAGAAGATATTAGTTTACAGAAGCTAAATTGGTTAAGCATCTTGCTTATTTCTGCAGGTCTGAATTTGTCTATCAGGATTTGGATAAGAACAGCGAGGCTCTGGCTTTAGATATTGCAAAGGCATTCAACAGAGTTTGACGTGCTGGCCTTCTCCACAAGCTCAAGGGTTATGAGATCTCTAGATGAATAATTGGCTTAATCCAATTGCTCTTAACAAATGTGTAATGAAGGTTGTGTTGAATGGCTAACTTCTAGTTCATTTCACATTAATTTGGGGATCCCCAGGGCTCTATCCTTAGTCATATGTTGTTTATCTTTATGAATGACCTTTCTGACCTTCTCATCAGTTCCCAACTAAGTGTTTATGCTGATGACATAACTATTTATTCCTGTCTTAGTATGTCTGGCAAGGTAAAACTGGCAGTTGCTCTCAAAAATGGTTCCCAATCAGTGGTTAACTTGAGGCAGGAATGGCTTGTAAATTTTAATCTATTTTGACAGTAAAATGATTGTGGCCTAACTACCAATCCAGCATGAAGTTAAGGTAGCAAAGAAGAAAGCTCATCAGAACAGATACCATGAAAATATTTATAGAAAAAGAACAGGGAAACTGTAAGGGCAGTAGTAAAGTGATTGACACCGAGATGCTAGCTCAGGACTGATAACATTCTTTTTATATTGTTCCTGCTTATATTGCCAAAGTTAATGTGCTGTTCTCTTAAGCCATTAACATTGAGTTTTCTCTGGGCTCTTAAAATTGTGACAGTCTATTTAAAAGTATGTATATATTTATTCTCTTTTCATGTACATTGCAAAAAGGCTCTGTAAAGATAGGAAAATACTTGATAGGATGAGGTTGAAGATTGCTAAAATTATAAATAAAAGTTGCATAGAAATAGCATAAAACTTTTTTTTAAATTTGATGAAATAATAACTAGTGTTGTCAATAAACATGATTCTTCAAGAAATGCAGTTTCTATTTTTAACAGAGATCTTTGTTTCTGTATAAATCCTAATTGCGTATACATCATTAATGTGGTTATTAGTTGAAGATTATGAATAATGTGATTTAGGAGACTGTAAATGAAAAATTATTATTATTACTACTACTACTTTGTTTCTCATTTATTTTGCTTTATTATTCTCCTTCCAAAAGATAGCCCATGTCATAATGGTTTGTTGATAAAACCATAAACTGGTGTAAAAAAAAACATTCAGGGCTGTTGTAAATGATTATGGACACTTGGGAATGTCTACATTGTTGAGCAGTGACCACATAAATTTATCACTGACCTATTCTTACCTTTACCCTACACGTGTCCTAAAAGTAAGCATCTGCTCAGTATCAATCATGTAATTGATCTTCATATCTTGACTGATTTGTTCAGGTTCTTTTTCTCTTTTTCTTTCTAGAATTAATTTCTTTTCTCTCTCTCTCTCTCTCTCTCCAAAACACGTTTTAGAAGTGCAATATGTTGCTATTTATATGATACAATACTGACACATGCTAAAACATCTGTAGCTTTATTCAGGTAACAATGAAAACAATGTCTGCTTAAATAATATCTGATTTGTCATTAAAAAAAAAAGTGGCTACAGCCTGTTTTATTTAACATTATTTTAGCAAAAGAACTTCTCCTTTTTCAAATTAAACATTTCTTTAGATTATTTATTTATTTTGTTGTAACCTTTTTTTTCACTATCTCTCACTCTCTCTGCCCCCCCCCCACACACACACACACATTACACTGTCTGACATTATTAGCTACTTGTTTTATGAAATAGTTATTGGATCTAAAGTTTTATTACTCTGGCTGATGTTAACATCTACCTGCCTAGATAGGATGACAGTGTGCATGTAAACAAACAGTAGCCTTTTGTTTAAAATGTACTGAATTTCAAAATGTCAATAACCATCGTTGCCATTTTAAAGCATTAACATGTGTCATAAGGCCAATTTGAAGGATAAGGAAAAAATAACTCTTAACTAGAGCTTTGGAAATTTCCCCAAAATGATCATCAAGTAAAACCTGACTGTGAATAAGTTCAGTGAAGATGCTGGATAAGCTAATGCATTTCTGATTAGGGCAAGTGGATAACTTAATCATAACAATCTGTGCCTTGTGTCAAGAGAGATATTCTAAACAAGCTTTGTGAAGTTAGGAAATTTTCAGGTGCTGTGGCAACAAGGAAAGTTTGAAAAAGACTAAATGTCAGCTCCTAAATCAAGTGACAAAACATGGGAGACCCAGTATTCATAAGAAAAATCAAATGAAGTGGTCATCTGAATATTCGAAGACTGGTTTTCCAACTGTTCCTTTTACCAATACCATTGCTATCTTCAATGGGCCAAATGGATAGAGTAAAAGCTCATTGGTTACTAGTAGAAACCCTTCCTCAAAGCTTGAGATGTCAACAAAGCAGAGTTGGTTTGATATTTTTTTTTTTTGTTATGAATGCACACAAACTTATACTTCAAGTTTCAGTAAGATAATAAATTTTTTTGTGCATGATAATATTCCATCACATTCAGTGAAGAAAACTAAGGAATATATGAATGGATTTCAAAGACACTCATTTGATAAAGTGGCAGGCTTTTTTGCCTGACTGAAAATTTTTAAAGTATTCTGAAGTGAAACATTTACATTGAAGAGTCATAATTTACCAGCAAAGATAAGTTTTAGAATATTATTCTGGATATTGTACAATCTGTTTCATATGATGAAATACAACAGCTCAGAAAATCAATGGATGAACAACTTCTAAAGCTAGTTTCTCACCATAAAGCAGGCTGCATTAAATATTAATGTTGTCTTTATATTTTTATTGTCATTACAATGATACTTGTTTCAATTCTTTATTTAAAATAGTTGTCTTTATTGGATGAGATTAGAATTTTTTGGTCTTTTTATGAGAGTGCACATAAACTTATAGTTCAAGAAGAAGCCAAAACCTTTCAGAAAGACACTTATTTGATAAAATGGCCAGCTTGTTTGATTTAAATCTGACCGAAAATTTGTGGAGCATTCAGAAGAGGAACATTTATATTGAGGGATGACAATTTACTAGCAAAGATGAATTTTAAAATGCTATTGTGGATGTTGTACAGTCTATTTCATATAAAAAAATTCAATAGCTCAGAAAATCAAGGGATGAATGACTTCTGGCTCCACTTTTGACTCATCTGGATTACCTCTGCCAGATTATCTCTCTAGAATGGAGGCTACACTGAGTGACATATATGCATAACCCTGTCACTGGTTTCTGGCATCATTTCAAAATTAGACTCCCACAAGGCAAGCAGATGTGATGAGATCCCTGTTTTTGTCCTAATGAAATGTGCTCCTGAGATGGCTCCTGTTCTCTTCAGACTTTACAACAAATGCTTTGCTCTAGTTTGCTTTCCAGCTTGTTGGAAGTCCTCCTCTATAGTTCCTGTTTTTAAGAACTCTGGAGAACCTCTGATCCCTTCAAATTATGGCCCTATTCATCTCTTACTACATTTCGGCAAGGTATTCAAAGACCTAATCAATACTGAACTGGTTAAGCACCTTACTTCACATGACTCCCTTTCAGACAAACATTATGGCTTATGTTTTTCCAGGTATACTGCTGGTGTGTTAACTGCCATCTCTGAAGTTATCTGTCAAGCTTTAGCTGAGAATGGCAAAGCTTGTGTTGTGATTCTAGATATCTTGATGATATTCAACAGGGTTTGGCAAGCTCATGGGACGTATATTTGGCTTAATCGAATCATTCCTAACCAATCAAGAAATGAATGATCTCCCAAATGTCATCAGTTCCCAACTAGGTATTTATGCAAATGACGCTACCATTTACACTTGTTTTAGTAGCAAATCTGACAAAATAAACCTGGCAACTACTCTTGAAAATGAACTGCAACCAATGGTTAACAATGGCAGGAGATGCTAGTAAATTTCAATGCCTCCAAAACAAAATTAATGAAGAAATTGTCCAAAGTTCATGTTGTTTTTGTTTGAATATTTCATCATTTTTAAGAACATTGCTAAATGTTATATTGATGTTTATAAATTTGTTTTATAGAATACAAATGACATCAGGTATAGAACAGTTTAAATGAGAGACATTTTTAATTAATTTATTCTTTTAATATATTTTGAATCTTTCTTTATACTTACTGCTAGATAGTATTTTAGTATTACTTACAAGTTTTTGTATATTATTAATAATCATGTTGTCGTGCATGATTTGTTTATCAATGTGAGTATAAATTGCAGTAAGTTTTGATAAGCGTGTGTAGGGTGGGGGGGCTTGAAACTTACTCATAATATGACTATTATTAATATTAGACAAATAACTTGGTCCTTAGGTACTGACAGTTATATAGCCCCAAAGAGACTAACTAAAAGAAAAAAAAAGGTTAAATGTAAATTCTTTATGGTTACAAACTGTTCTACACATGACAGAACTTACATTCCATCCATGTACATTTAAATTTAAACTATAACTATTTTTAAAAAAAAATGTTAGAATAAAATTAATACTTTTTTCTCAATTAAAGCTACTAACATGAACATTGTTCATGACTATTATAATTTTTAATTTTTAAACTGAAATCATAAATTCATAGAAAATAAATTGTCACAAAAAATTAGCTTTGTATTTTAAGGTAAGTTAAGAAAAAAAGTAGACTCTTGTTTATTAGATTGAGACTTTTAATAAATAATAATATAGACATTTCATAACTGAATTATTACCAGAGAATTGCATTTCTACAAAATAGCATTTTTCTGAGTTCACTGTCTTTTTAATTATTCTTTCAAATGAACCTTTATTCTCTTTTAATCTGAATGAAAAAAGAAACTGTTTTAAGAAGAATATCCTTTTCAAATAATCATAATTATAATGTTATAATTTTAATGGATGACACAAAAACAAAAAAAATTTTTACTTTTCATTGGGCTAAACTAAATACAACAAGAAAATTAATATTCTGATCTTTGTATAGAAATATATAGAATGTAATTATTCATTAATTTTAAAATTTACAAAGGTTGTTATATGTTGTCTACTGTGCATCTGAATTCTATGCATTTATATCTGAATAATTGAACATCAATTAATTTGCACTGACCCCCCCCCCCCAACTAACACACCAGTTCAGGAACTTTTGGTCTATATGAAATACAAGTAATAGTTGTATGACTGTAGTGCAGTTTGCACAATTTGGGGGAAAGCCTGCTCATATGACACATCATGAGAAAACTATGCTGTCGGATTAGTGGATCCACTGCTGCTGTTACAGCAACTCTTGTGTTCTTCAGGAAATCTCTTGTCTTCCTTAGCATTCCAATTATTTAGGGCGTCTATGTATATGTGTACATACATATATATATATATATATATATATATATATATATATATATATATATAATTTATGGCTGTTGCAAAACAGTTTAATTCTTATTCTGTAACGTATCAGCTGTAACTCTGATTTTATAATTTCTTTTTTGTTTTTTTAATTCAGCTTTTACTTTAAGTTTTTGTTTTTCTAATAATGGGTAAAAATGAATAAAACTGCAAATAATTTTAATATAATTGATTAGTTTAAAAATGTTTAAATTAAAATAATATAAGTATAGCAATCAGATGCAGGCTAGCTGGAAATTTAAGGAAATATGAAACTTTGAATTCAAATTGTCTTTAAATCTGTTAAATGAGTTTTATGACTGCATTTTTGTCAGCAGTTTTAATCCTTTATTAGCAATATTATTTAACAATAATGTTGATCTCTTTTTAAATCCAATATGTGAAATTACTTTTTAATAAACCGTGCACAACACATTCATCATTAATTGTTCTCTACTAAAACTTTGAATTATTAAAATTGATGCTGCCTGAGTTGTAAGATTGATGTTAGCATTTCTTTTATTAAAATATTATTGACAACTATCATCAATCCCTTTATAACTAACTAGCATAGTATCCATCAAAAATGATAAAATTATTTACATATGGATTGACATTTCTATTTTTATCAGAATATTTATGTACTCTGGCTAGGATCAAATTGTCACTCTGTCTAGTATCAGTGCAGTATCTGTGCACCCTGTATTGTTACACCTTGTATTTGGTTGGTGCAAAAATAATGACGTAATAATGTCGTTTTTTGACGTATTTTTTAACGCCAAAAAAATAACATTATTACGTCATTATTTTTGCACCAACCTAATATTTAATATATAGAGGTTATTTGTTAATGCTAGAATTAGGCCAAAGATTTATAGTATTTTTCATATTTGTTGCCATTTATACTTTTATAAGTAAATGTTAAATACAGTTTATAATATAGCTTCATCTTTAATTTTATAATCTAAATTTGGATAAGAAATAAGAGAAATCACATGGAAAAAATTAGCATAAATTTTGTTTCATAAAAAATCTAAAAAAAAGTTTGCCTAAGTGTTTTCTTATGATACTTATTTGCAATTTTTTCCCCAAAAAATTTTTTGCTTGTATTTTGAGAATCATTCTTAATCTAATTTTTTAATATTACTTAAAAAAAAACAAAAAAGACCTGATTACTCTATGGCTTGTAATTTTACAAAATGTATTATGCTGTTAGAAACTTGATATATTTCTCTCTCAAACATGTTAGATTTGTTAAACGAGGAAGTAAAATTAATCTTTAATATCTGATAAAAACTTTCATTCCTGTTCTTTCTTAACAGAATGACTGCCCCCCCCCCACCCCCCAAGGTTATAACATTCGATCCAGTGAGAATAAGGCGACATGTTATTTTGGGAAATGTCGTTCTAAAGATGATGAGGAATAATCCGTCTTTGTAGATGAGAACATCTACAGTAGAAATTCTTGGGTTAATGAAGATTTTAGATTTTAACATTTCTGAGAGTGGGAAGTAGTGAGACTACAGCACTGTCACAGTTATACATGTACATGTTTATATCCACCCCCCCCCCCTCCATGTTATCAAAGAAGTGTCCTAGAAAAAGTTCAAGATACTCTTCTTCATTTGTCTCGGATGATGGCAGTGACAGTTTCTGTTGTGCTTTGTTGTCTCTTGTGATATTAACTGATTATCTTGTCTTCTCTCCCTACACTGAATTTTTCCGAGGCAAAATCTCTGGCCATAATGTGATCTGCTGCACCTGCACAGGAGAGTTGTCCCCTCTCCCTTTTGAGTATCATGTGTACTCTTGCCTGTGCACTTGATGCCAGCCCCCTCCCTGACTTGGTTTAACCCTGCCCCATCCATTACTTGCTTATCCCCCATCTGTCAGCACATTTTTACTTTCTTCTCTCTTTTTCTTTTCCCTAAACGGCCTCTTTTAAAGATGAAAATTACTGACAAGGAAAAACTATTTCCTTTTTCAGTGTTATTTTCAATTCTTTTTTCTTTTTTTTGCTGACTGACTTGTTCAAACTTCCCTATGTCTTCCATACCACTTCCACTTTAAGTGTGTGTGAGAGAGAGAAACTTGGAGTAATCGTTATGCTTTCTTTTTTCTTTTTTTTTAGAGTCCCTTCCAAATATAAGAGAAAATCTGATTAACACTTGTCTATGACGCTTACACCTGTCTCTGGTCTTCACTAGAATTTTCTCAACAATTATTTCTTTTTATATTCATAGACTATATTTGCTATTAACAAATTGGCAATCATGTTTATAAATTTTGATTTACATGTAATGATAACTTTGCACAACATTGAACTCCGAAAACATGATAAGAAAGATAATTTAAAGGTAAAAATGTAACACATTGACGAACAGTCTATCATTATTTGCTCACTGATATTTTTAATTATTCTGATTGTTATTTTAATCAAATAACGAATCACAATTACAGTGGAGATGAGAGTAAAAGTACAGAAATATAAGTGAAGAAGTATGATGGACCCAACTTATGTACTCTTTTATTGTTATTACTATTACTACACCATCATCATCACCACCTCTTCCTCCTCCCTTAATGATTTAATTCAACACTAATTTTGTCACCTACATCATTTGCTACACACACTTTTAGGTTTGAATTTCATTTAACTTCTAAAGACCTCATGATAATTGTTATTTTCTCAAAGAAATTATTTTTGATTTTCCATCTCTCCATATTCTAATATCAGGTTTGAAGTTGCCACAAAAACACTTCAGGATTTCATGTTCTTATCCTAGAATTCATTGTGTAAAATTACCATTTCACCATCATCACCTTTTTAAAGTCGACAATCTTACACCTTCTGCATCTCTCTTTCCTTTCTACCTGATCTAAAATTTATATTTACTACATAAAGGTTATCTGTATTATTTAAAAGTAATTTTTGGTTAAAGTTTCTAGATTACAAAATCAATTTTTTTTAAAACTTTGGTAATAATCAATGGAGTATCAAAATGAATTGAGTTTCAATCCTAATAAAACTATGATTATGGAGAGAGATATAAAATGTGTAGAAAAAGAAATGGAAGATTAACTGACAGAATATTCTGAAATATATTTTAGTCTTTCTTGCTGTGGTTTTGCTATCATTCAATCTTTTTGCGACTACAAGAATCCCAAAATGAAAAGTTAAAACATACTTAATGCTTACATACTTACAGACTGCATGTTTATATTTTAAGTCTTGTTTTTTCAATAAGTGTTTTTGTATAAGAATAACTATTATATATTCAATGTTGCTCAAATGTTGTGACTTCAACCAAAGAAAGGGTTAAAGATAATTAATTTTACATTGGTATATTGTAGCAGTAGGGATATTTTTCAAATCTGTGTCAGTGACTGATTTGATGCTTATCTATACATGTGAATGTCTCTCTCTTTCTCTCTCATATATATATATATATATATATATATATATATATATATATATATATATAAAGAGAGAGAATTTTCATATACAACACTCATGTATACACAGTCATATTTTTAATGTGTTTAAGCAGGGCTGATTTCAGTCTACTAAGTTGGCAGGTGGGGTTTCATTTTACAATTCCCATTTGACGCTTGCTCCTGCTATGATTGCTCTGCTTGCAATTCTGTACACAGGAAGCTACACAGGGATCAGCTTGAAGCCATTTACATTGTCAACAAGTTTCATGGTGAGACCAGTTCACAGAGTCTGACTGTTTGGGCTAACCTTTTCTGACCTCACATTATGGCTGCCCCTAACAATTCACTTAGTTAGATCTGAGCTTCTAATCACTAACAAATTTATACATGACACTTTCTGTGTTAAGTATCACTAACCATGTGCCTATGTCTTTTGTATGTGTCTGCTATGATGCCTCATCGTGAATGCAAATACATACACACACACAACTAGGCACATGTCTGTGTCTATTGTGTTTCATTGTAGTGTATTGTCCATCTTGTAGGAATGTTTAGTTATTTGGTTCCCACAGCAGCGACTTCCTGTTATGAACAGACAAAATAATTATATTAACATTTGAATTTTTCTCCATAGTTTTAAACTGTATAACAACCACAAAGAAATGTAATCCGGAGATAATTTTTACCCATATCTTATAACAAATTAAAATCTGTTTGCTTTATACAAGATCCAGTCAATCTTTATGGATATTCTTTATTTGGTTTTACTAAATCAATTCTGATTTAATAAAACTTCTATCATTATAGGTTAAAAAAAAATGTTTGGTTTATCAAATACTTTTGTATTTAACTGAACAATTTCTATTCAAAAATCACTAAGCAATACACATGAATAAAATCTTTTTAAAGACTGATTTATTTTTTTTAACATAAATGAGCAGAATTTTATAAAATGTATGACCTTATTTTCAGAGTGAGTGCAAATCAGAGCCTCGGCTGGTATTGAACCATTTTATAAAAAAAATTGACACTTTAAAGCTTCAGTCTAACTTTGTTGCCTCTCATTACTTCGTTTTTTTAAATACACCTTATTTTTATTTAGATGCTTCATTTTCAAAAGATTTTCACCAGATGTTGGCAAGTCGATCAAACTCCTGCTACTCAAAAAAGCCACTATATCTCATTCATCTAAAAGTAATCAGTTTGTTCTAATCCTTTGTTTTTGGTTGATTTTCATGTTATCATTGAATAAACTTAACCTCTATATACTGCTTCATAGAGTTTAGTAATAATAAAGACACAATATCTTCACATAATTCCATGTATTTTATAAAAGTAGGGCAAGACATTTCTAAGATGATATTGAAAAATTCTCAATTTGACCTGCCTCCCAAAATTTAAACAAATGATTAAGCATCAGATTTGTTGTGGGTTAGGACATCTTGGTTTGGTCAAGAATTTTTCAGCATCCCATTATATTAACATTATGCCTGTATATTTACATTATTTTCATGTCCAATGTTTTGAAGTTTTATAGCATACAAGGTCACCAAATTATGTTTGGTATTTGCCTCTTTTCGTTATCAATTTTCCAAAGTTATGTTCTCATGATTTCATTAGATTTTATTTTTACAATTTATATTATAAAATTGACCATTGCATGTGTTCAGGTAAATGTGTACATTTTGTATATGTTTGCCAACAATAAGAAAACTTTTGCATTTTGTGTGTGCTTACACTGTTAGCCAAGTTTGAAAATATGGATAGAAATGTGTGAATATCTGACACTATGAAATATGGTGCAAGTTGTTTATCCTGAGTACAGTATTTGATGAGGTACAGATTACATATAAAGTCTACAGAACTAAATTAAAAGAAAATATTTGGCATTTAATTTGGGGATGAATGCAAATATTTACTAATGATAGATAATTTAATAGATAATATTTATAAATTCAAATAGATTGTTGCACAAATTCAACAAAAGTTAATTATTGTAATCTATAAGAAGAAAAAAACAGCCAACCAATATAAAACATCTGAAAAATCATAAAAGCAGCAATGAAACAAATGATTTATGAAACATAAGATAGCACTAGAATTAATATAGTTTCATACTGGAAACATTCTGTGATATATAAATTTAGTTAATATTTATAGCTGAAAAAAAGTACCTACTTGGAACTAGTACAAATGAGTTGGAGATTACTAATGCTCTAGCATAATTAGTCATGACACCAAATAAAAAAACTGTTTTAACTTTTAATATCATGCAATAGGTAAGAGATACACACAGATGAGCAGTAAGCAAAAATATCTTTTGAAATTATTACTAATGGAGATAATAATCAATATGATTGAGGACTGTGGAATTGATCTTGGTCAAAAGCAATGTTTTAGAATTGTAATTGGCAAGTACCTATTATAAAGAATTATGAAAACTTGTGACCTAATTACTGCCATATTGAATAAATCAGGCAAATGAAAACAATGCAAATCTTTCTTAACTGCTGCAACTGATTTTAGTCCACAGTTTTCAAAATAAAAATGTTTCCCTCAACAAATAGGTTTTGATCCCTTAATAAAGATGTATCAGATTATGCAATTGTTTTCACAACTGCAAAAGTAACTTGACAATTCACACATAACACTGTTGAAATGCTTTACAGTACCTCTTAGTATTCTAGCAGATTATATTAAACATATATTTGCCTTGATTTGAAAACTGGCATTGGAAAAATAAGTCAGTAGTTTGGTAAACTAACAACACAGTCTTGATAAAATCCATGCGAGCTGTGCAAAGTAGAATGAAAACTTGATAAAACTGTTATGACTTACTCCTCAGTGGAAATCTTGCTAAATATTTATATCATTCAGTTTCAAGTATCAGAATTATTTAATTTTAATAAACAAAACTTTAAATGCCACATCAGAATAGAGAAGAATTCAGAATAATTATTGTATGAATAAACAGCTTTTTCTCTCTGTCTTAAGGGTGAGAGAGAGAGAAAATAGTTTTTTTTTTTTAAATAAATCTCATTTTTTTTTTATTTATTTTTTTTTTTGTATCATTTAGTTTGAATTTAAGAGATTGTTTTCTTAGCAATCAGATAGAACTAGAAATAAAATTAACTATTTGTGTTGAAGTTACAAGAAATGATTGGTCAGTGATAAATCAATGTCTTGAATGATGATGATAATTGATACATAGTGTAAATGTGCAGTGTATGTGAAAGTATTATTTCATGTTGGTATATAATTATTTGGTCATCTGGTATATATAATCAGTACTGGAGGAATGTCTCTGTCTAAAGTGCTTCACTTGAATGTCTCCAACTCCACATCATTCTCAAGCAAAGTATTATATAGCTATTATAGATACATCAACACAGATCTAATTCTTAATTATTTATAAATGAGATTAGAACCCAAGAATAAAAACATTCTTAGTCAAATTTTGTTGCTTATAGTATATATTCTTTCTTTTACAGACATACATTGACTTACATTCTAGGGTTTGAATTCTTTCTTTCTTTCTTTCTTTCTTTCTTTTTTCACTAAACTTTTATTCAATACATGCCATGAATCTACTAAGTTGCCAGGTTCTCATGAGGTGAAGCTGTATACATAGAAATTGACATTTTCATTGCTGTTACTGCCTTTTAAAGTTGTCTAAATATTTGCCTCTTTACAAACTTAAAATCATCATCTCTAAAACATGACAAGTTTTGTGTCAAAATCAAAGGCAAGTTCTACTATTTCAGCCATGCATTTATTCTCATGTTTTTAAATGACATCATTTACTGCAACATGATACTGGATAAGAGGGTCATTTGCATCTTTAGATTTGACAACTCCTTGAAATAATTCTCAGCTCACTAAAATCTCATAACGGAAATAATTTAACTGTCATCTGTATATGATAAAATAGAATTTTCTTTATAAATGGAATTAACATATTCAAGCTGTGTTCTGTTTTGTATAATAGTCTTAAGATGTGTGTGCTATATTTATGGGATAAAGTGCTCGATATCAGAGATAGAGCATGTGTAAATATAAAGGTGAACATAGAAGTCAACACTTAGAGGTGATAGTCTGTTTCATGTTAGATGCTATCATCAGGCCTGACAGTTGCATCTAGCATGAAACAGACTGTCACCTCTAAGTGTTGACTTCTATGTTCACCTTTATATATATAATGTAACATTGAAAAATTTAAGTATCAAATATTTCTTTAAAATTGATAGTTTTCAGGGCATGTAATTCAGCTCAGATACAATTATTGCTCCCTTTTTATTAAAAAAAAAAAATAAAAAAAAGCTTCATCCTGTGACCACATACATGCATCTATATATTAAAGCAGCTACTATTCATGCATAATAAACACTGTTTTTCTTCTTTTTTTTTTTTTTGTTTCTGATCAACTGGTATGAATTCATATTTTGAGTGCTATTTTAAGAGAAACAATATTCCAGTTATTTCTGGTCTCTGGTTCAATAAGAGTTGCTCAGCTTGTGTGCAATAATTAGTCTGTTTGGTTAGCTTTGTCCCTTTGGAATCATCTGATTGAATAAGGAGTATTAAAATTTTGTAATCCTAGAATATCCTTCTGACTTTTCCTTTTATTCCCTATTCTTTATATTACCAATAATTAGGATAACTTAAAAATTCCTACTTTTGGAAAATCAAAATAGAAAACTAAATGTCAACTGTTTCCTTTCAAAACTTTCATCCCAACAGTTTTTTTTTATTTTTTTATTTTAAATGTTTTATAATTATGAACTAAATGATTCAAAGCTATGCAACTAAACCTATTATTGATTTGTTAATTTTAGAATAAAATTAATCTGAAACAAAAACAGACTGTCTGGAGTCTTGGACAATTGATGCTTAATTTGAACTTTTGGTACATCCCGATATATTAAAAAATAAGTTGAAAAAAATACCTTTTCAAAATGCATGTTATCAGAATAACAGCAATTAAGAAATCATTGCAAGAGAAAATCAGTTTCATATTAGTAGTTATAATACATGTAAAACATTAACCCTACCTGACTGAAAGTTGATAGTGTTGGTATAAAACTTACTAATATTAGAGAAACTATAAATCTGTTTACAACAGAACATGACTGATTCTCTCTTCCTTTTTTTTTTTTTTTTTTTTTTTTTTGTGTGTGTGTGTGTTTGTGTGTTTTTTGTCTTTCTGTTCTTGTTACTTCATCAATTATGAATCTGCAAGTAACAATCATTATAGCAAAAACCTTTTTTAGATATTGCATTATCATGTGTTAGTCTGGTAAGATGTATCATAAATAGTTTAGGTTTATGTATAAGGGGGTGGTTGAAAAAGTTCTCAGTTTCTCAACCATGAAATGATCCCACCACAAAATTAAAATTTTGATTAGATTTTGAGAAGTGAAACTTTTCCCAAGAACTTTTTGGCACTGCCTCATTTTTTTTTTATTAATTTTCTGTTGGTTCTGGAGAAGAATCTCATTAAAATCACTGTACAAGTTTATCATTTGCTGTGTCTAATTTGAATAACGGCATTAGATTTTTGAAGTATCACTGTTTATTTTAAAGCACTTTTTTTTTGTTTTAGGTTCCTTTGCAGCATATATGCTTTCATTTTTGCCTGTAAGTTCTTTAAATCAACTCTATTTTCCAAGATATTTTATCTGTTGCATTGACTATTTAATATCATTTTTTTTCCTTTTATAGTCTTTTCAATTTGGTAAACAATGTAGCTGTTTTCTTAAAAACGGTGATACTTTTAAAAATCTAACTTTTTATTAGTAGCAGTTGTTGAGTTTTATGATTTGATTATTTGTAAGTGGTTTAGATATATTTTCTACTCATAAATGATCTTCAACAGGAAATCACCACCAAGATGCATTGGTAAAGCACTGGTTATCTTTTAATAATGAATTCATAAAAATATAGAATATAAATACACATTAATCAATACATAATTGTTATATCTAGAAATTTCCACTTTACTACAAATAAGCATTTTTTACTGGAGGTAATGAAGTATTTTGAAAAAAAAAAAAAAAATTACTAAATTGAACAGTTTTTATTTTCAAAAATAGAGGATATACTTTCTGTCAAGTAAATTTGATCAAATTTGGAATAAAAAATATAACAATTTAATCAAAATTTATTTGCAATATTTATATTTAAAATGTGTAACTCTTGTCATTTATTCTCATCAGATAAAATATATTAACATTTTCATGTGTTTGAGAAAAGCCTAGTTTGAATTTTAACATTGACAATTCCTTTGTCATTTAGTTTTCTGGATATAGTTTATGATTTACGCATATTGTTTTTAAATGAATTTAATGCATCAATATTATTTGAAATATTTACAAACATTACAAGATGAAGATAAGAAAACCCCAACTAAATTAAAATTCAAAGATAATATTCTCAAGCTAACTTTAGCCAAATATTTCAGCACCAGTTGGTGTATGGATAGGTTGCTTTCCTATTTATCTCAAATTTAAAGAGTATGCTTAATTTGATATATCTGTTTACTTTGGGGTGACAAAATCAAGCAACAGAGAAAAAGTGAATTTGACTTTTATATAATAAAAAATAAGACTACAGGAACACTGTAAAGCTGTAACACAAGGTGAAATAGAAAAACTCAGTCATGGCTGACCATATATGGAGGGAAATCACTGCCTTCTCTCCCTGTGAGATGAAGTTGAAATAATAGACAAACATCACTGGAAGATACAAAAACTTAAGGAATATGTTAGGCCATACAATGGCAGAAACATTGTGAATATAGCAATAAAGATGAGAACAACAGTCCAAATTATGTAAATAGTTACAATACAACATTTCAGAAATATAGACAGAAATAGAATCTGAATAATTTCTAACAGTTTTCATTTCTTTTTTAAGATTTTTAAATCTTGTGTTTTTATTTTCTTACAAGAGTAAAATTTATATAATCTATGCTATTAAAATGTTTTTTGTATATGCCAAAGGTTATTTAATATTTGGATCTACTGTAAATAAAACTTATTCAGGGTATTATTTTTATCTTCCATTTACTTTTGATGTTTTTTTTTCTTTTACTGAAAGATATTTTTTTTTTCTGAGAAGTTTGTTCCATTTTTCTTTTTGCTCACAAAAAGAAAAGACCTTTGAGTAGAATATATTGGGCTGTGTGTAACAATCTGTTAAACTTATCGAAAGTAACTAAAAACCATTCAAATACAGACTTCTTTTTTTCCATTTCCAATCACATAATTCGTAACAAAAAAGATTGAAAGATAAGTAAATTTTCTCTGCTAGAAATCCAGGTCATTTGTTCTTGTTTAATAAGTCACTTCCTCTGACTTCTCAAAATGTCAGCATTCCTCTCTGTTCTCTTTACACAGAATTGCAGAAAAAACAACCTCCAAGCTACATTCTTTACTCACTCACTCTGTTTCCTTTCAACTTGATAAAGATTTTATTATTTAACTAGAAACAACATCCCACTTCTTTCAAATCTGATGCTTTACTTAATTGTAAATGTGACAGTTCTACTATATATTCATCTTGTATGGGATCATTCATTGTAGTTGTGTAAAATTGGCACCAACTTTATTCTGAGGTTCTCTGATAGGCAGGATAGCAATTTATTTATTCCTCAAAAGTTTTAAATGTGCTACAAGCAAGTGTCTCCTTCTTGCAGCTGACTGGTCACATCAGAAATCCAAATAATGGATTTTTCTTCAGCTGTCTATATATTCTGTATATGCCCCTTTAACATGGCTATTTTTTTAAAAAGCCTTTCTAGATGTCTGATACTTGAAACCTTGAGCACAGTCTCTGTTAATTACTTGATTCTGCGTGATTGGTATACACTCAAAAGGACCTATGACACACTTAAAGCAGTTGTTATGCCTGTGAACAAACCAAATTCTTATTCAAGTGAATTGGTTCTTATTGGCTAGCTTTCCATATAGATTCTTGTTATGTTTTTAATTATTGGATTGGCTTACATCTGATCTGTGTGAAAGAGAAAGGTTTTGGTCTCTGTTAATTCTCTGCCTGTGTAGTTTGAACAAAATTTTCTCACTTTCCAAAATTAGATCAAATTTAAAATATAAAAAATATTTTACGTTTTAAATTTTATATGTACAAATTCCATCAGGAAAACATGCAGTCATTTAATATTAATGGAAAATTTAGTCTGATTCAAGATAGTTCAGCATCCATTCCACTTTTCAAAACTTTGTCTTTAGTGTCCTGTTTTGAGAGTGTGGGATTGCCAACATCTGTTCTGTTCTACTTAGGCCATAATCTGAAAATCTCTTTTCCAACAGCAATTTTTAGCTTTGGAGAAAAACCAGAAGTTGCAAGCAGCCAAGTCTGGAGTTGAAGTCTTACATACCTGTGTGCGGCAATAATTTGTTTAAAAACAATCCTACCTGAAGACTAGATGGGTGTATTGTCATGATGACTACGACAGTCATACAATACACATGCTCACTCAATGGTCTGTCATTGCTGATTGGGTTATCTCACTCGGAGAGTGTGTTTACACCTGTTTAGCAAAGTCGTCTCTAATTACTTGTGAATTTACATTGATGCTGCACAAATTGTTCTTAAGATATTAAAAATTTTTGTTACTTTCTGAACTCACTTTGCAAATCTACATGCCTTAGCTTTTCAGTTTTTATATTGTATAAAACTGGCAGATGGTATTTTATAAATCCTTCCTACACTAAATTGATGCAATCTGAAGGTAAGCAAATAAAGGTGCAAGTGATGGTGAGAATAGAACAGCTACAGAAATTATTTTGATTTTCACTAAAATTAAAATTTGGCTTAATGCAAGCATAGTGTTCCATAATAATTTAATTCTATTATATCCTCTGAATAAGCCTATTCTTATATTATACACATATACACACCAAAAAGTCTGTAGTCCAATGATGAAAAAAAAGCATTTATTTTACACAACAAATATTTTTCAACATAATCTCATTCCTTGCTAATACATTTACTATTAGTCACATTGTGGATTTATTTATGCATAGACCTCCTGTAATTTTATATGTAATTTACATTTTAGGTAATTTATCATTTTTTTTTTTTTTTTTTTTTTTTATAGATATTTCTTCAGGTCTATTGTTCACAATTCCTTAACTATGAATAAACTTTTCTCTTGTGTTTATATCACTGTAAATATTTCCTTTTTTGTATCTGAAGTTTTCTTAAGGAAGCCAACTTGCTCAAGAGAATTGTTTTCTCAGTATTTTCCTTTCTTATCAACAGCATCCAATTGTTTGAATAATTTTGATCTTGCACACCTGTCAGTTAATATAAGATAATAATTGATTGACTTGCTTTTTATGACTTGCAGGTTATTTAAAGCTAGAAAATATTTTTAGATTGTAAGAATTTTGTTTTAGATGATAAGTTTTACTGATACAAGTCATAATAATTAACTTGTAGGTGAATTCATACCTTTCTCAAGGGTATTTATTTGCACACAAGTGAGTCACCCAACTAGATACTGACTAGGCTCAATGTTGCTTAACTTCATGATCATACAAGAACTGGTGTTTCAATGTGATATGATTAAGAGAATTTGTATATTTGAAGGTTTTAAAACATTAGCTGAAAAGAGATCAAGTCCTTTGTGTGTGATTCATTTGTTATTTTGTAATTCTCAAATACAAAGAATGTTTTGAGAAAATTATTGATCTCACAGCATAACAAATTTAGTATAAGACTGCAATGAATCCCTACTCCAGTGTCCGCATATGACATATTGATGGATGCTTCCAATTTTACCTCAGATTTTTTACCTGCATACTTTTATGTATTCATACAATTTATATTGGCTACTATATTATCTGTATATTATTTTAAATTGCTTCAAGCACTTACTGGCTAAAATAACAGAAGAGAAAAGAGAAACCCATCTTGGCACAACTTGATAACATCATGTACCGGGAGGAGGAGACAGCAAATATCTAAACGTTCTTGCTTATTGGACAATAATTCCTTCTAGTTTCATGTCTTCAGATAGAATGTCTTTACAAGTTTCTCATGAAATTGCAAAATGTATATTAAGTTTGAGTTTTGTTTTTGTTTTGTGTTTTTAATTTTAAATGATTGTTTTGATGTCTAAAACTGGTTGTTTTTATCTATTTTTCCAGTTTACTCTGGTAATATCCCTATTCTATTTCATGAAAAAAAAAAAAATGAATTCATATATTTTTACATGCCAATTTTGTGTGTTTTGAAAAAACATTTGTAAATTGCTAAGCAGGAAAAACAAATAACTGAAAAATAAACATAATTTTCACTATATTGATTTCTGTAAACACTGAGAATTGTTTGATTCAGTGCTAGTGGGAAATGCCTATTTTAACTTTGGGACAATGTCTTTTATAGAAAAGCACAAATGAATTATGATTTTTGCCATGATAATTAATGCATTTAAATTTCCTTGCTAATATTTCTACTTTTGGCAAAATAGGATCTGCAAATATTATTTTTGTTAAAAGATTTGATTTCAAATCTCCCTCTCTCACATACACACACATTTTTTTCTGATTATGGTGACAAAGGTATTGATATATCACACAGAGCTTTAATTAATTATATATATATATATATATATATATAGTATTTATTAAAAAATTATAACATAAGAATGTTGTGTGTGTGTGTGTATATATATATATATATATATAATAAAATTAGTTCAATTTTGAACTGACGACCGCATTAAAAAATTGTATAGAAACAATGATTTTTGAGTCTTTTATTATTGCACATAATAAAGTTGTGCATATGAAAATCTTCCTTTGTCTAATATATATATATATATATATATATATATATATATAAACTTTGTGCACTGATACTTGATGGTCTGCAACTTAACCATTTCTATTTTACTGTTTATGATATTTTCAACTTTTCTTGAGCACATTACAATTTCTAATGCTACTCTGCATTGTACAACTTTATTTAATTTCACTTTGTACACTACAACACTCACAGAACATTTTTCTCCTTTTAATAAGGATACAAGAGTCAAAAAAAGTCTTACAGTTTATCATTAGCCATATTTAGCTGAGTGGATTCATTTTTACCTACTATAGCCATTACTCCTCTCAACCATTTTTCTATCTTAAACCATATAGTATTTATTATATCTGAAGGGTGTTAAACAGAAAGTCAAGGTTTACTTCACATTAAGCATAAATAATGAACTTTGATTTGTTTCTTTGAATTATTTATTTCTTGCTCATTGTGTATCAGATTGAAAATTAGTCAGTTGCCTCATTAGTTCTGCTTTCATCATTTGTTGCTCATTTCCTGCCTCGTCCACTTTTTTGAAAGGTACGTTTCAAAAGTTTATATTTGCCATGAATTTAGCTTGCAGCTGATATAAGGATTGGTAATTACAGGGTTTTTATCAAAAGGAAAGAAAAAAAAAGAAGAATATTTGTATAATTTACAAATCTCTAAAATCTTATGAAATATTTAAGATTCTTTGTAAAGTCAAAAGGAATGACAAATGATGCTTAGAATAACAAAAATGCTTAAATAATTGATCAGATGTTCCATGTTGAACAAAAAAATTAATGGTTCATTTCTTTTCTTTACACAGCATGATTGTTTTCTGATGTCTAGGGAAGTATGGATTCCGACCGGTCATCTCGTGGCATATATGGTGAGTGATTTTTATTTTATTTTATTTTATTTTTATTTTTATTTTTATTAAGGTTATTGGAATGGTATAAAAATTTCAACATAAACACAAATTATTTTGCAGGAGTTTGTCTTTACCATATCAAGGCTACAATTGGGCTAACTGCTTCCTTAATGGGTCAAGCTTCAACCAAGCATTTGTACTGCAACTTCTGATAGACAACGAATTTTTACCATTTTTCTATATTGGAAACCTGACAATAAAGTTGCTTATGAGCTCCCAAATTGTTTGAATATAAGATGGTAGCTAGCTTGAAGAAAACAATTTTTTACTTAAACTATATGTTAATTCATTGGTTGAAAAGTAAACTCATTATCTGACATCACTTGATGACAGATTTAGCTGGGTCATCTTAGAAAGGTGCAATCCACATAGTGTAATACCAGGTGACCATGAGGGATCTTGCTTGAATTGCTGAGACTGTAACATTGTTGCTATGAAGACTTAAAAATTAGGAAGCCTTTATTATTTCACTTGTTGGATGTTTATACCAATATTAACAAGTGCTTCCCATTCAAGTGACAACAAGTTTCCTCAACACTCGAGTTCTAAATTTTAACTGTTTTCAGGTGTCTATTTTCTTTATAATCATGAGTCTGCCTTGGATTTTTTAGTTTTGCAAACCTTTTAGCATCATTTCTAAATTTGAACAATAGTCAGCAGAACTGGCACCTTCATAATTAATCTTTTTTTTTTTCCTTTTTCTTTTTTTTTTTTTTTTTTTTTCTACTTGTGAGGTTAAGATATTTCTACAGCTTTTCACTTTTTTTACAGTTCTAGGTCATGATCTTCTGGAATAACAAAATCCAATGCCAAGTTTTCATTTTATCATTTATGATATAACTAGATCTGATCTTCTCGCGCAGATGATTGTGTGAACCATTTGAATTTGACAATTCCAGAGAATTTTATGGCTTTTTTTCTCTGAAACAAATTCTATTTGTGTATATACTGTTGGATTGTTTCATCAAATCATTTGCACAGTTCTCAATTGATCATCCTTCCTACCTGCACATGTCTACTATTGGTTTCTGAATCATGCTGTATTCACTTATATAGAATTGATAGTCTCCCCCCACCCACAAACAGTATTTTCTATTTTCCAGTCTTGTCTATCTTGATTTTTTTTTTTTTTTTTTTTTTTTTTCGTTCTTCTGATGGCAACATTATTGTTGTTAATAATAATGAAAAAAAAGAATTAATGTAATTTTAATCTAATAGAGTTCTGTTAAGATGAACATTAGAAAAGATTTTTGTTTTTGCAGCACAGAATCTAGGAATTCAGTTGCGTTGTTCTCATTTTAGGAGATTCGAAGAAAGATGAAAGGAAAATTGTTGTGTACTAGAAACAGACAGATAGGATGAGAAGGATACAAAGAAGTGTGCTTTTTGATTTGCTTCATTTTTGTCTGGATCCTTTTTTTTTTGTTTTTTTTTTTTTATAAAAAGAATAACAGAAAAGCAATAAATGCAGAATATTTTTCTTTACTCTTAATTTATGAAGGACATTTCTTTAAACACTGTTTCTTTTATTAGCTTCACAAGATTTTTTCTTTTAATGTTTCTTTTTATTTTTCCTTATTTTTTTAATATTGTTTCTGTTTAGGATTTCCTTTGTATAATTCCTGTTATTATAAAATTTACTGGTTCTCAATTTCTGACTTTCCTGATAAAATGTACACATGCTCAAAACTCTCTTATTCAATTTTAATAATACTACCACTACCATCACCATGGTGGTGCTAAAAAGTTCTTAGCCTGACCAAATAATTAAACATTGGATATTTTTTTAAATCCCTTCTTGATCAGGTACAGAAATGTTCAGCACCCCCTTTTAATATAATAAGTGGTGGTGATTATAGGCTAAAGGTTGATTAGTAAAATCTTTGCATAACTTTTCATACAACTTAAGAGTTTCAATTAACATTATGCAAGTGTGTGTGGAATCACTAACATCGGAATTTATAGTTTGAAATATTTATTCATAGTTAAAGTGTAACTTTTAAAAGTGATTTAAGGTCTACTCTTGATCTTGTAACTAATTTAAAAACTAATTGATCTGTAAAAAGTAAGAAGTCCTAAAACCTAGATATAGTGAAAAAATGAATAAATTGAAAACAATTTTGAAAATATTTGAACACTGGACATTTTTGATGTTTTCTATTGCTTAGCTTTTGTCTAAATATTTATCACAACATGGGAATTTATACCAGCTATTGGCTAACATTTCAAATCATAAGAGAAAAAAATGTTTGCAACATTTTAATAAGTAAATGAAGTGCAAAGAATGTAAAATAGATTTTGACTTCATTTTAAATAAAGGAAGGAGTGAAATAAATTTACATATTTATCATTTTCAAAGTAAAACAGAAAATCTCTATTATTCCCAATTTGTTTGCAGTTTATCTTAAAAACTTTTAATCATTTAGGCAGTACTTCAGGAAACCAGTTGTCCTATTTTTCTCTTTCCTCATCAGAACTAAAAACCAGTGTAGAAGTCCTTAAAATAAATTATTGCTGCTAATAAGCTTTATTTGGAGGAGATTTCTAAAACTGAATATCACAATATCTTTTTTTTTTTTTTTTTTTTTTTTTTTTGCATTACTTTCTTAAATGCAAAATATAGTATCTTGTTTCTTCTTATTGGAAGCAATATGAGCTGGATTTTAACCACAACATTTGTTTGTGAATGTTTAAGAGGTTTTACTTTTTTAAGGGTAGCTATTAATTGATGGTCTCTGTATTTCTTATGTTTTAAGTATTGTAATAATAAATTTAATAGATATCAAAGCAAATCAGTAAAAGTCTGTTCTATATTATATGAACTTATTTCTTTAGCCATGTTTTATTCTTTACTATTTTTAAGTTATCTGTATAGACAATTATTTCTTTTCTTTAACAGATGACAGTAGTGATTTAAATTCATATAAGTCATTATGTGCAATGCTTGTATGTTTATGTCGGCTGATGGAAAGGTTTATACTGTCTTTAAATTGGTTTCCTTTTTTGTTACTCACCTCTAATGTGTGACTGTTATGTCTACATTTCTATTTACAAACACAACTGAGACAGTTTGTAGCTATCTGTTTCAGTTCATGACTGAAATGACATGTAATTGCTCGTCGGGATTTTGGCTAATCTTTACATGTGCATATATTGTCAGTAGGGAAACTCTTCCTTCATATCTGTCTTCCTGTTCTCTTTACCAACTTCCTCACTTTATCAGAGTCCCTTTTGCTCTAGGCAAATACACAAACAAAAACAAAATGACACATTCAGTAAATAACACAGTTCTGCTTCTTTTCTTTTTTTTTTTTTTTTGACATCTGTCGTCTGAATTGTCTGCTTAGTACACTACACAATTTATATTTGTGTATTGACATACAATATAGAAATGGAAAATTCACTATTCTTGTGAAATGCAGCACAATATACAATACCTCCCCCCCTTCCCTCCTCCACCTCTTAATCAATACTTTATATCTCGATTATTGGATTTGGGACTAAAAAGAGATATTACAAAATTGCCCTATATCTAAAAGATATTAGTGAGTGATAGTTTTCTCATTCTATTTGACTGATTTGCAGAATTTTTCAAATTCCTTTGCTTTACAATTTTACATTCACACAAATGGATGTCTACTTGTTTAGCACATCTATAGAGCCTTTTGTTTGCCATTTGCCTGTATGCACTTCCTTTGTCTTTATATAGATGTGCAGATCTGTCAATATGCAACAGTGCAGGATCAACAATAAAGTGTAAACCTTTGCCGAGATTCTAACTATCGTCTCTTTTTGCCTCAGCAAGACACATCGTTAACACACCAGTTGCTTTAACCACTATGCTACAAGAACTTGACACCTTTGCAGAAGATCAAATCTAGCTATAAATCCATCATTACATTCCACAATCTCATCACCTTTATATCTGATCCCATGCAATCTACTCTCTAACATAGACTAATAGCTTGTGTGAAGTCGTGACGAAAGGCTAGCTAAAAAATAACGACAAACATAAATACTTGTAAAAAAAAATTAATTTGTTGACATTTTTTTTTTTTTTTTTTTTTGGAGCTTTTTTTTGTGGATTATACATCAGCACTGCTTTCTGTCTCATGTGTAACTGAATAATTGATAAAAGAATTCCTTTTATTTTTTGTTTATGAAAAAGGAAATAAAGCAAAGTTCAATTATAATTTTGGTCAGTTAGAAAACATATTCAATGAAGGATATTCTGCTTGTATTGATTCTACTGTAATAAAATCTTGTTTCTGTTAGCATTCATTGGCTTACTTCTTATACAACTGGGATCTGGATTGAGATTAAATATTTTTATAACTTAATATTTTTCAGTTTACACATACATACACATATGAGGGGATGCTAAAATTTTCTACACCCATCAAAGAAACCTCCCCACTTCAAAAAAAAATTAATTTGGTCTGTTTTTGGGAAGTATGTTGAGTTAAGAACTTTTCAGCAGTCCCTCATGTATATCTATATGCACAAGGATTTGTACAACCCACTCAAGAATTAAATATAGAACAGATTTTTGCTGCTGTTACTCTTTTTATGGACTAGTGTACAAATAACAGTCTAGTCTTAAAACAAACACAAAAAAAATGTTAGTAACTAGATGTTAGCTAAGTAAATGTCTTTTTATCTGTGTGTTAATTTAGAACATAGCAATCAGTACAATATTTGTAAGACTGCATTTCAAATTTATAAACAGATTTTCATGATAGAATTAGTTTAAAAAGAAAAGAAAATCTAAATGCATGTCCTTATTGCTAGAATAGTATTGTCATACTTTGTAACCATCATTTTCACATAACAGATTTGTATATGATTTGCATTTGAATAATTACATTGAAACAAATGCAACAGAAAATTCTCAAACCCATCACTCAAATCCGGTCCTTGCAAAGTCCTAATCACCATCTGTCACTTGCAAAGTGTTACACTTATGTATGAACTTTTGTCAAAAGTAAAACCTTTTAACATAAAAGACAGGATTATTCTTGTTATTTTTAAGACTTTGTTTTTAGATTAGGAATTACTATATTATATAATAAGTATTTGGCTCATAAACTTAGCTAAATTTCCAATTTGTAATGGAGCAGTAATAATTGTTATTTGTTAAAATGGTTCAGTTGTCAGTTGACGAAGGAAAAGAGATGATTACTTAATGCAAAAGGGTACACTATGACTTTGCTTAATTACTGCCCACTTTGCTCTACTATAAGATAACACTGTACAAACAGTTTACCTATTTGTAACCTTTCATTTTCCATAAGATCAGTAATTGTTGCAGCATTAGTCAGGTTGAATAAGACCACATCTACCTCTCCTCTACATTTCAAACAACTACTTGTACATGAGCACACACACTTTTATCTAGCGGCCTAGAATTGAGTTTATATCATAACCAGTGCTACAAATTTGTTATTGGGGTCACACTGTCCACTTATTTTTACCTTATCAAAAAGATTCATATTTTCTAATTTTATTGTGACAATTTATCGCTGACTCTTATTATTGCATTTGATGAATTATAAAAACCCCATCAGTATTAAAGAGTTAAGCCAGGTACAAATACTTGCAGTCTGTATCTTCTAAGTAAACATTAGTCTACCACTCACCTAAATATGCATGTATGACTTTCTATTTACATTTAATATTGGTTTTAATATGATTTAATTTATTATTATTATTAGTTAGGCTTGGTACAAAAACTAATAGTCTAAGGTATCTGGGTAAATGTTAGCCCATCTCAACTTTAAGATCTTGGAATTATTTTCTGAAGAAAAGAAGGGCATGAAATACAATAAAATGTATTTTTATTTTTTGAAAATATAATTTCATTAATTTACATATACATACACAGATCTATATAACAAATGATTTATTATTATCATATATATATATATATATACATATATATATATATGTGTGTGTGTGTGTGTGTGTGTTGGGGAAAATACTGCTTTGTTGCTAAGATAATTGGGTATTTTCCTCTCACTGTCAATAATCAGTGTTTGGGCTTGGCTAAAAAGCTTTAATTTCAAATATAGATTTACAAGGTAGATAGGTGCTTCCCACTTGGATGATTGGTGCTATACATTCTTTCTGCTTTCAATTTTCCCTTGATATTTATTGAGCTAGGCCTAGTAACTATCAAGGAACATCCTGCTTTCATATTGAAATTAATTTGGTGCATTTAACCATCTTAAGGACATGCATTGCAACTCTCTCAAATGTCTTGTATAGATCAAATTGTTATAACTCTATTCAGTTATAGTCTCCATAAAACATGTTTACTATGTATTTTGAGTGTACTTGATATGTCATACAAGTAATTACTGTTATGCTTTATAATTTGATAGTGTAATGGATAGTGGCTCAGACTGAGAAATTGGAGAGCCAAGTTCACATTCCAATTGAGTTTGTTAGATTCACATATGCACAAATGCCCTTCAGAAAGATCTCTTCTCCCATTCAGATATGGGTCAAATAGTATAACTGGTATCTGGAAAAATCATTGTTACCTCAATATTCACTCGCAAAAAAAGAATTATCCCTACAATCCAAAAATGTTTTGGCTTTAAATAACCCACAAACAGTTTATAAGCTGTAAAAAAAACAAAGAAAAAACAATAAAAAACTGATAGTGACATAATATAAATTATTAACATTATAATGTTTTACTACTCAACTCATTTTATATAATTTTAAGATATATAACAAAGTATAAAATGAATTAAAATACACTGCTTGCTCACATTGCCTCTCATAAAAAAAAGAAATGCACACACACACACACACACACACACACACACACACACACACACACGTAGCTGCAGTTTAATTTCTACAATCTAGAGAATTATCCCAGGGGTTCAGTAGTGGCATCTGGCATCCAGGTTTTATTTATTTCATGAAAGGTGCTAAAAACAAAGAAAACTGTATCAATAGGTACTTGTTAATGATAGGAATGAAAATTGTTATCCTTTTTATTTTTCTCTTACAATGTTTGTATCATACAAGAGAACTTAAATATTTTCTATAATACATTAGTTTGTGGCCAAGGATTGTTCATGAGTCTTTTATTATTTCAACAATAAACGTCTGTAGAAACAAGAATTAAAGAATGAAAAAATCTTAGATCTTATTTTTTTAATATATCTCTTTTTTTTTTTTTTTTTTTTTTTTCTCCGTGCTAAGCAGACAAAATGAGTTTTCATTAAATCTGATGAGCTTTCCTCCTTGCAGCTTCAACTGCATGAATTTAAGTATGCTACTAGATTGGTAACTGTGTCTCACCATTTTACTGTTGGAGTAACTTGATGCAACCATCAGTTCTATTCTAATAGTTTCTTTTCTCACATTTATTGACTGTGGAACTCCCTTCTGATTTCTTGCTTCCCTACCACCTACAATCTTCAAAAATTTAAATGCAATTTCAATCACCATCTTCTGTCTTTCTGAAACCTGTTCTTTTATTGTCCTTTCTCTTCCACTCTGAGTAAGACCTTGTATCCTAGTGGCATTATTATCTTTATCCTATAATGGATTACAATGTCACCTGTGTTACTAAATTGAAATGCAGCTTCACGTTTAGGGAGTTTCATTGTTTCAATTTGTTCACATATAAGATCAGTTAATGGTGCACTCTGGGTGGGCTGTGTTTCTATTATACTATTGCTTCTCTTCTATCTGAAAAACACTTGGATTTTAGCACCTCAATCTCATTAACATACATTACATTATTTAGGCACATGTCATCTCCTCAGAATCATTCATGGCTGAGATAGGAATTAAGCAGTTGTTTGGAGTTCATTGATAATCATGAGACATCTCTTTGTTTACTGTCTTTGTAGTGCTTTATAGCATGGTTCTGATGCATAGAAAATTCTATGGAACCAATCTCCCACATAATAGCCTTTAAACTATATACTTGAAGGACAAATGGTGTAGCCTACCAAATTAGACATAACTAACCTCACTACTTGGCCATGAGGATTAGAAGCAGTTAAGTTTTAATGTAAAAAGATGGTCACCTCCTTGGACATAAATGACTGGCCTCAATCTGAATGAATGAATGCATGCAGAAATTCCAAAGCAGACAGAACAATTAGCCAGCATTCCATAAGAGTGTCTGTCTGATGTCGAGTTATTACATGGAAATACAAAAGCCAATTGACTGTTTTATCTATTAGTCAACATATATCTATTTCTGTTAGACACTGGCTGAAGGATCCTTGAAGTCAACATTCAATTTGTTCAGATGGTTGTTGTATATCCTTGGTCATGTGACTTTCACAAGTTGCTGTTATCCTTTTAATCTCTTCAAGTGAATAAAACAAGTTTCTACTCTGCAATAATAAATGGACTACACTGGGTGAAATGAAAAAATGTTAATGTTCTGGCAATTAGGGTGTGTAAAGGAATCAGTCAATTTTAGAGAATGTGTTAGCAATCTGGGTTTATCTGCCTGGCCAAATGCAATAAAAAAAAAAAAAAAAAAAAGGCATGAGAAAAACCTGATAGCTTGCATTGATATCTTGATTTTCTTGTCATTCTTTACTTTTTCTCACTTGTTTACCATCAACCAAATGAAACCAACTTATAATTGGTGATCACTTGAAAATGTTTATCTAAGAACTAATGCCTGCTTCAATGATTGTCTCTGGCTTTTTATCAGTTGCTTGGAAAATGCAACTGGTAATAACATGATCTGAAGTATTAGTCTTAATAAATAGGCATTTGTCCTCAATTGACAAGACTGGAACATTTGCAGTGTCTTGTTTAAAACCTTTAATAGTGGAAACTGCAAGAGAAAATCCTTAGGACTCAACTAGCAGATGGACTTTTTGAGAAAATTAGTGTATCCACCTTCAATAATATGAGTAGATGTTGGAAATTCTGTTCAGAGTAACCATATCTTCTGGAACTGGTAGATCCAAAAGATGTATGTAACTGGTTAGGATCAGGTTTCATATTTTGCTATTGGCAGTAGAATCTAGTCCCCAGCAAATTGTCACTCTTCAGCCAAATGAATTAAAAAAAAAATTGCAGTCCCTTTGAAGGTCCTTTGAAGAATTTTCACACATTATCAAAACTTTTTTTTCACTGCAGGAGAAACATAGATATTCAGTTTATTTGGATTCTGGACTTCACTTTTGTATCGGCGACCTCTCATTGTTGAGCAGTGTTTCTTGCATTCAAATCAGCATCAAAATGAGTGCGTTTAAGCAATCTGTCCATGTATGATAAACATCCAGATAAAGCAGACTAATTGTAAGTGGAATAAATTGTTATAATGCTCAGCAAACAAATGTGAGTGGGATTATTTTAGCTTTATTCATTTTGAAATAGATGCAGGGCTCTACAAAGTGCAAAATACATACAACATAGATTATATTCTTGAGCAGTATACTAGCAATTGCAGTGATACTACATTAAGTAATAGTAACTATAGTAATGTAGTGTTAGTACTAACACCATGGCGACAAATTTAATAACAGTTACATGGATGACCGATTATCAATAAATATTTCCATCTGCTTTTAGAATGCCCTTGAGAAATATTTTCATACTTGCACATTTTTTTTATATTTGATTTTATGTAAAAAAAAAAAAACAAAGTATAAAATAACACCATTTTATACTAAAATTAGGGAAAGGCTTTAAGATATACATGATACTTAAAGAAACTGATTGGTTGTATCATTCTAAAAATGCTTAACAAAACGTGGATCATTTGTGCAGAATGTTTCTGAAATGGATTTATTTTTTAAACAAGTTTCAATGATGTTGTGCATCAATTTCAAATTTTGATTGAAATTCTGCTTAAATAATGTTTGTAAATTTTGCATGTCTTCCAATATTCTTCAAGTTGAAATTCATCAAAATCTTTTTAAAGATTTTTCTTTCATACACATTGGTGTAGTGATAGTTTTCATTATTGATATCCTACCAAATTGTCTGTCTTGTGCATGACTAGATTTTTTTTATGCAAGTTTTGTGCTTATTTGCCTTTTTGTAACTTTTCTTTTATAGGATTAGCTTCTGCTAACTCTGCTCTCGATGGCATTCCATTTAAGATTGGTGGCAAATTTAAAGTACCTAATAAGGTAAGGAAATTTTTTAAAAAAAAAGGTGTCTTTTGATTTTCCATAGAACTAACTGCCAACTACTGATATTATTATGAAGCTTTTCATGCCTCTCTCATAAATAGGATAGAATTAAAGTATGAAATATTTGTATAAAAAACTTTCTTACCAATCATTACATCTTTCATTAACATCAATTTGATAAAATAATTTTTCACAGGATCTAAATTAAATAATGATTTTCTTTTTAATTATATAACAGCCCTATTTTGTTTGTAATACTAGACCAATGACAATATCTTTCTTCCTGATTTTTACTACATAACGTACTGATTAAAAGCTGAAGTTTGCTAAAATAAAAATTGCAAAATTTTACTTTTCACCATTCGTCTTTGGTGATTTTCATTTATTTATCATACAGTGAATGACTTTTGAGGATTGATTTACTTGAATAACAGAAGTAAAATAAACCATTTTAAAGAATCTTTAATGCTTTCGATTGAGTAGAAAGAAGATCCTAAATTTCATTATTTCTTTTCTTTCATTTTTATATTTTGGATAATAGTAAATGACACAATTCAAAGTGTATAAATTTCAAACATTTTGACTAAAATTATTTTATTTTCTCTAAGAAGAATTAATTTTCAAACTTTTTAAAGAATAATATACACAATGAGCAGGTGGTGTGATGGATAGTGGCTTGGATTGTGAAATCATAGAGCCGAGTTCAAATTCCAGTCAGGTTCATTAGATTGACTTACACACAAATACCAATCTCTTCTTCCCCTGAATTGTAACTGAAGTCACTTGGGACTGCAATCCAAGCTTTATTCTACTAAAAGTTAGCAACAATACAGTGGTGGATTCACTAGCCTTTTCTTAGTATTAGTAAAAAATGACATCGGTTTGGATCTACATATCTCCTGTTGTAGCATCATTTTGTCACCTAGTTCATTGTAGCATGTTGTTGTCTTCCGTTGTGGGTATTACTGGATCTTGTATTGCATTAAGAAATGTTGAAATTTTGTGACAGGGTGCCAAATGGCAAATTGAAACTGTTGGCTCTCATCCATCTGGATATCTAATGTTAGTATAAATTGGGTTTTACTATCAAGGAGTTCAACTTGATCCATGAATTGATGATTTTTGTTTTTTCTCACAAACCTCCTTAGTAATATGTGTTCAGGTGTCATTAGTCAAGAGGGCAGTTAGTTTCCATGGCATGAACAGCACTGGAATATAAAAAATAAAATGTTCCTGCTGTACATAGCAATGATCTTAGGGAGGGTAACACATGTTCCTGATGCTTTTCAGGGAGGTTGCATGACCTAAAGGTCAAAAGAATTACTTTCCATATATGGTGTGCAATTAAACTTTTCTACCTGTACATTTCCTGTTGGCTGATATGGTGTGGTCTTCCTAATGAAAAAACCCTTTCTGGAAAAGATAATCTTTGAATTTGTTAGACAAGAAAAACTTGTTTGGGTCAGAATGTATATGACTTAGGCTAAATAATAACCCTGGACATATTATCAGTGTTGTTATGTGCATGTTAGAATGCAGAAAGTCACACAGGAAATGTTAGTATTTGTCCACTATCATGAGTAAGTATAGATTATGTGTGATAAAAGGCAGTGATCCCTTGAAATCAATACTAAGCTGCTCCATCAGTTTTCTTTCTTTGATGAGCCTTCCTTCTTGGTGGGTTATAAAAGCGGGGTTTAATTTTGGTGCAGACCTGGCAGGACGTGTAATACATCTACTGTAGAAAAGGGGAGATTTCTTGCTCTGATATAATGTAGGAGCAGATTTATTCCAGGGTGGCAAAGTTTTTTGTGAATAACTGCTTGTGTTCAGATATTAACTGTCAAATAGATGTATGTTCAAGTAATTATATGAGGGAACAACATTTTCTTTGCCAGATCAGAGTGTATAATTATATAACTAGATGCTGTTAGCTCCATTCCCAAATTGTATTTTAGGATTTTTGTACATCATATACTATAAAGGCCACTGATCTCTGGCCTATGATCAAAGTGAAGTGTCAGTGTCAAATAGTGGTTCCTTTTATGCACTGTGCTTCAATAATGGCCATTGTTTTTGTTTTTACATTATCATACAGTATTTTAATTCACTGCCCTTTTAATGTCCTTGACATAAACTTTATTGGATGTCCTCCTTAGTTTAGGATGGCTGAAATAACCACGTCGGATGCATTGCATCCTACCTCAAAGGTTAAATTTTCGTCTACAAATTGGAGTGTAGCTTTCTCTAATTCTTTCTTCAGCTGGTTGAAAGCTGCCAGTGCTTTCTTTTCTATTAAGAATTTCTTTGTTTCTATTAATGGAAAAGACAGTATACTTAGCAAGGCCATTGGATAAGGTAGAGGGTACGCGTCAATTTCCGTATATCTGTAAATCGTCTGTGAACAATCAATGCACATTTGTTTCTTATGTTGGTGGCTAGAGTTCTTCACAGCCACTACCTGAGCTTGCCAAGTTGATTTTTTAATGTTGTAAGAGGGACTTTGCAAATCACAGATACAATAATAGTAAGATGCCACTAATTCCCATATATACATTTTTCTTTAACCTGTCGTGTGATCTAATTATTTCAAGATGAAATTGACTGTGCTTGCACTCTGGCAATCCATGTTCAAACCCAAATGTCAGCAGCAACACTTTATTTGTATATAACAGTGATGCACTTGGCTTCAATTATGACTTCAAATAGTAAATGGGGGATTTCATTTGTGATGAAAGCTTGATCTTCTCTGCTGCTAAAATTTATTGATTTGAGAGCAATTAGTTTACAGGTTAGTGATATATTTGAGGAAAGTAATGACTCTTCTAGTTCTACCTGGGCCAATAAGTATTGCTGACGTCCACCACCCAGAAATAATTCTGGAAAGGGATGTCATATTAGAGTGCTTCTCTTTGATGAAATCCTAGCCACATATTATATCTGAACACAGCTCTTGCAAAACGCCAAGACATGTGGCAACATATGCCTGATTGTTGTGACCAAGAGTTATTCACTACTATATAGCTTTTGGAATTATTCAGAATTGTCTGTATCATAGTAATATCTTTCTTAGCTGAGTGAACTTTACTTTAGATTTCGCACAAGTCTTTCATTGATATAACTGTTTGTACAACATGTATCAAGAAGGCTACTAAATTTCCTCCCATTCACAGCCACCCATTTGGTATCATTCAATATGGCATTTATATATATATATATATATATATAATAATTAAGTAATTCATCGAGTCTAGAAGAAACCTCAATAGAATGCAGAAAGCACTGGACGACCATTTCGTCCTATATTTGGAACTCATCAGCAGTGCGCATCCACTACCTAGAATTGAAACCTGAACCTGAGGCAAACACCATTCCAGCTGTACCAACGGTTCTCGGTGACGAAGAGGTAACAAATTAGACTCTTTATAGCGCCGCTCAGTCACAAATTCCATGGTGGAACTTCTCCAAGTTTCTCTTTTACCCATAGGACTGTGCCTCCCTGAGCTACGACTACTATCCCCAAGCTGCTCACTCCAGAGCATTAGAAGCTGGTTCAAGCAAGGATATATATATATATATATATATATATATATATATATATATATATATATATATAATGTGTGTGTGTGTGTGTGTACCAGAGTTGCTGCTTAAAATTCTTATGATCAATAGTATTCAAGAAGTCATAAAAAAATCTTGGATGGCTATCTATACTTTTGTTTGATATAACTCTGTCTGACTAGAAAGCACTCATTTTCATTACATTCTTAGGCTATTATTATCAAATTGAGAGTCTATAAATTGCTTCACTCTTGATGTTGGATGATCTGTGTGAATCAATTTCAAAAGGATGTTCTTACCTTGATTTTTGCTCTGTCATTAAACAATTCCTTACTAATAAATTAATAGGAAGTATAAATGTAGTGGATCTCAGAAATATTTGATCGCTATTCAACTTGAATCTATGTTCTCGTGCAAGATTCTCCTTCATAATTGTACTATACTTTTTCCGCATCAATTTTTAAGATAACCGTTTTTATACTCGTTCGAAAAATAACTAAGGGAGGTAACTTTTTCTTTAATAATCAAAATTAATTCCTCTTCAAGGAATCTATAATTCATTTCCAAATATAACAACGATATCACAAGTTTTCGATAGAATTTGTATTATTTTCCTTTCTCCTGTGTTCAGTAATACGTTTTAATTACTAAAAGTTATTTCTTTCTGATACTTTTTAATTATTAAAAGAATTATTTTTGTTCTACTTAACTTTTCATGGCAATTTTGTCATTTATATTGTCACAGGTTTCAATTCCCAAAGAACTGCTAGCTCGAAGAAAATGCAGTGCTCTAGACGACGAGGTAAGTTTATCTTAGGATTTTAGTATTTGATGGTGAATATTAAGAAAACATTTCTTTTTAAAACTAAAAGTTCTTTTTAGACTGACAGATGAATAAAGTTTTTCTACTGCTATCATCATTGTCTGGGTCGTATTTTTAAGGATAAATTCTAAAGCAATTTCCAAATTTTATACTTTGTTGAATTTTCTTTCTTTCTTCAACTGTAATCTTATATAAATTCTGATATTTTGTCAGATTTTGGAACATAGGTCAAGTGAAGAACTTTTCATCACCCTACCCATTGCATAATAATGTTTGCTTTGGAATATGTTTCATTATAATAGACCTGATAATGAGATCATAAGAACATACACACACACACACACACACACACACATATCTATATCTCTATATATATATAATTGTACAGTACAGCTAAGTCAAAATAGCTTGAGTTGCAGTAAATAAATAGTGCTTAATGTCTAAAATAAGCAGCTGCACTATAATTTAGCAAATGCTAAGAATGTATATTGTAAATAATGACTGATGATTGTTTGATGTGCGAAACGTTTAGTTTGAATTTTAAAAGTTTTTATTGTGTCTCTAATTTTTACTCTCTATCTCTCTCATATAATCTCATATCAAATATTATTATATAAGTCAACACTTTCAAAATAACATTGGCATTATTCAACTGATGTTTAAGGATGTTTATACTTGCAATGAATCACATGAGTTTCAACTTTTCATATCTATCCTTATTAAAAATAAGTATATTTTCATGGCTGTCCTTGTTAATAACACATTGTTTAGCTTACTGTATCTTTAGTGTGATCCCTATGACTCTTGTCTAAGAAATTACCATAATTTTCTGCATTGATGTACTGTGTCTGTTAACAAATGTCCAAAACAACAAAGGCACTGAAAAAGTCTACATCACAGATCTACAGTATCTGCTGTAATTATCTAGGATTTATTTATTTTCAAAACTTCAAACTGTGCACAGGACACAAACTCTTTTATGATGGAGATGATTTTCCCATTCACCAAAGATCTTAAATGATCATTGACCATCGATTTCAAAGGAATCTGTGATACTAGCTCAAAATGTTACTCCACCTCCTCCACTATTCTCTTCTTATGTGTTGAGTGACTTTCCATCAAAGGCTCAACCTCGATTCTAACTATCAAGTCTATTCAATGAAACTAACATTTATCACTAAAATTTACTGTTGATTTTCCATCTACTTCTTTCTCCAACTTACACATTATTTCTCTATGTGATGCTTACTTAAAGATTGTAATTAGATTGTATTCATGTTTTTAGCCAGTGTTTTTAATAGCCTGCATCTTTTCAGTTTATATTCACAATATTAGCTTTTTTCAAATATTTTTTTCTGCTCAATCTATTTTCCTTGTTTATTACTCTTTTAATTTTTCTCAAATCACTTTTGCAACATTCTTAAAATCAGTTTCCTTGTTCTTATCTTGCCAATATTTATATCATACTTTATATTTTGTTCATAGATTTGGCTATTTCCAAAGTTGTTTTTTCATCACTTTTTAGCTTTACATCTTGTTTTTTTGTTGTTGTAGTTGTTGTTTTTGTTTGTTTTTGTTTTTTTGAGCTGATATTTTATGATCCTTGTCAGTCACTACATGTCTGAAATAAAAAAAAGCAATACTATTGTATGTATTCATTTACAGTATGATGAGCAAACCTTGAGTTTCATAATGAAAGTTTGCATTACCAACTTACTTTTAAGCTGAAGTTCACTTGGTATCAAATAAATATATATTAAAAATTTTACAAACATATGTTGGTTAATATCAATTTTATTATGAAAATTTAACACACATATATATATATATATATATATATATATATATATATATATATATATAATCCAAAACCACCAACAAAATAAAAAGTGTTAAGCAGCAGCCAGCACTGCCTCCAATCCAGTCTTTTGGGAAATAACTCAAATAGGTCAAATATTTTACATTCAAAAACATTCATTCACTTGAGAGACAAACTCAAATACAACCTCAAGTCTATCAATTTTCTTCTTTTATTCCTTTAAAACTTTAGCACCTAATCACACTGAATGGAGAACTATGCTTGCCATAATGGGATCAAGATCTTTGAGAAATTATGTTAAGACCAAATACTAGTTCAAACCTTCCAGTATACACTTCGAAAAATCCAGACACTTACTAAAATATGGTTAATCTTCAAATCAGCAATTGTCCTAAAAAGCCACCTTAGACACAAACTGTTTCTCCATCACACAGTGAAAATGGTGAAAGTCCATCACACTTTTGTTTGAACGTTATTTTTGATGGATATTCAAGTAGCTCTGTTTTTCAATTAAACAGTATTTTTTCCAACAACATCTACTGGTCTGAATAATTTGAGAAATCTTGTCAGAAAATATTAAGAATTTGCAGAGAGTTTGTTTTCAAAAGCACTATTCAGGCTGTTTTTGACCATAAGTCCTATGTGGACAAGCATTTAGGCATGTCAGAACAAACAACTTCTTGTGACACAAAAGACGAACGTCCATTATGGTACTCCAAGTTGTGCCCGGCGACAACACACACACGCCATTCGAGGACGTTTCCGCACATGCTCGTTACACTCCTCCCTGATCTCTAGATCACACAAATGGCAATGTGGGGCAGGCCGTTTCTGCCTGGTGCTCCGTCTCAGAGGTATGGTCTCAAGCGCTTTCTCAGTGGTGCTCTCTTCAGACGTCTCATTGAGCTCATCCTGCATAGGTTCATCAAGCGTGCTACTCTCTGAGGTGTGCTCTTCCTGTGATTTTATATAAACCATCGGGGCCTCATCATCAGAACTAACGTGGTTGCTGACGGAGCAATCCTTCCCGCACGCTGGTCGCACATCTTTTATGTGGCGCGGTATTCCATCAATAGAGACGGAGTGTGGGCTATTAATTTGTGTCACCATACCCTTGCTGAACTGTGTCGTACACCTTCCATGTGGATTTTTCATCCAGACAGTCTCTCCTACCGTATAAGGATTGGCAACCGTGTTGTCACGCACCAAAGCTGCGTCGATACCCTTAATGCGGACCCTGTAAGTGTAGGTTGCATTCGCCGGTGCAGTTGAAGCTGTTTTATTGTCCTTTGGGGTAACATTGTGCCAATATACAGCTTCCAAAACTGAACATCGTGTTCTCGCCGTGATGCACTTTATTGTACGATGGGATCTCTCAATTAACCAATTCCCCGATGATACATGGGCACAGCGAAATCGTATTTGTACATTCCACATCTTTGCAAATGTGGCAAACCTCTCTCCACAAAACGCTGCGCCATTATCCGTAAGCAGCTCAACCGGCTGCCCTCTTTCACAAAACACTACTTCCAGCTCCTTGATGATGCTAGCAGAGTCTTGGTGGTGCAAGGGCTTCCAAATGACAAAACGACTGGGGCCGCAGTCTATCAGCGTCAGGTATAGTTGATGTCCGAAATGAGTTACATCCATCGCAACCCTGTGCCAATTTTCCGCGACATCAAGCCTGCCTGGTTTCCAACGCACAGGGGCATGGTCGATTGACTGGCATTCCTTGCGTCCCCTAACCACCACTTGCACTTCAGTTTTTGTTACTCTTGGGGTGATCAACTTCACAAAATAGAGTGTTCTCTTCACACCAGGATGTCCACTGGATTGATGAATAGCTCGTATTTGAGCGACATCTCGCTTTTCAGCCACAGCGCACATAGGTTCTCTGGGTTCCGTCATTTTGCATATTTCATTTAACCATCGCTGCGGTACTCTAGTAAGTTGGTCAGCTTGATTGTTGCACAACTTGACAAGCTCTACATCAGTGTCCAGCTCGTATTCTAAGGCCAACTCTTGGAGTGTAGCTAACCGATGTCTAATTAGCATCTCGGAGGCTGCCTTGGTGCGCAATCTCGTCTGTCCAGACAGAGTGTCAGCTACCCAGCGATGCACACATCCTGAATCTGTCCGTAAATGAATGGTTTTGGCCTTCCATTGTAATGCAAGGTTGACACCTCGCAACACAGAATCGAGCTCAGCCAAGTTGATGTGCTTGTCTTCGTGCACCGGTTGGAGCCAGCTTGCGTCTTCTGCCACGGCGCCATTGCTCTCCACAACCACATCAGTGGCTAAGGAGCTTGCATCTACCCACACAATTACATTTTGCTCACTGATGCACCAGTCACCTTTCACTGGATCGTCCTGGGCTAGTCTCTTAAAATGTTGTCGATCATCTGAGCTAGAAAAGGGTCCTGCACTTCATCGTCCCATCCAGTGGTAACAGTGTTTGCCCTCCGCTTCACAAATGCTGTGGCAACACGTAACCAACTGCATATGGGAAAATGACCAGTCAACTTTCCGCACAGCGAGAAGACAATTCGGCGGGTAAGTTTATCGGGGACTACCGGAAGTTCACATCCACGATGTCATCGCAGTTTTCCTTGCTCCTCCCAGACATGCAATCCCAGTACGCATGTGCCAATTCTTAGCCGCTCCGGGGTCTTACTTGACAGACCAAACTGCTCCAAATGTTCCTTGAAGCAGACCACAGAACACACACTCTCATTAACAAAAACGTCAATATAAGAGGAGGAGGCTGCGTTGACGATCTCGTCCTGGCTCAAGACAGTATTAACAATGGCCCGCATGATTAAAGGGGCAACATTGAGCCCACATCCTAAGCGGGTTAGACAATACCTTTGTCCCTTAATCTCCACTGTTTGGAATGGCCAAAGGGACTTGTCGATGTGTACCTGCAGATAGGCCCGGCATAGGTTCAGCACTGCAGCATTTGGTCCTTGCTGATGCCATTCCCATAATTTTTGCGAACAAACATCTGCGTTGGCCGCGTATGCATCAACATACTCATTGAGTTCCCGATAGTCCATAACGGGCCGAACCTTCTGTTTGTTTTCCTGCAGAATGGCCATGAAGGGGATTAAACCCTTTGGGGGTTCGAGTTCCTCCTCCGAGTAAGGAAGCAGCCAGCCGTTATCTATCCAAATCTGGAGTTCCCTATCATACTCCTCCCGAATTTGTGCGGGAGCTGGATATTCTGCCAGTCTATTTCTTAACGTACCCGGAGGTTGGTTGCCAGCCCATTTCCAAGATGCGGTCCACCTCCGAGTGGTCTCATCGAATTCTACTTTAAAGTTGGGCTCGCTAATGGTGATAGCAGCAATGACTGGTTCGACACACACTGCGGAAACTTCACCTCACCGGTGCCAGTTACAGATATTCCTCCCAACTGTTTGATGGCGTCTAGTCTAAGCAGGAAGTCAAATCCAAACAGGTCTCCATCCACGACCAGGGCTTCCATAGTGATGGATGGTTTTGCATCAACGCTGACTTGTACCACTCTGATTCCGCAGCAGTCAAGTGCGCCTCCGTCTACTGTAAGAATGTGTGTTGGTTTTCTTGTCCATGCATGACTTGCGGACTAGTGACTGTGCATCCTGTATCCACCAGAGCTGTACGTGGTATTCCATTAATGCAAACTCTCACTACAGGCAATGCGTCATTTAAAAGAGTTTTGGGGAGGAGATTGGCGCTGAATTCTCGACCCCTTGCCCATTTCCCGGACAACACCGAGCAATGTGCCCTTGCCGATGACATCGATAGTGAGTGATGGTTCGTCGATGCTTGGTACCAGCACCTTTGGATGGTTCACGACTCCATCGCACTTATAACACCTCTTGCGCACATCTGTTTCCTTCAACTGTGCAACCACTGCGGCCTGCTCTATAATGAAACAAAAGAAAGCATAACTGTAAAAATATTCTTTTTTTGTGTCCATAAGCATGGGTTTTTCTCAATTTAAATTGAGACAGAAGAATGGGTGTTTTAATATATAATTTCATGCCTACTTTACTCTAATAATTATTATTATTGTTATTATTATCCTTATTATTATTATTATTAACAACAAGTCATTATAATAAGTATTTATATGGTTTTAACACTTATCCCCACCAGATGAATAACTAAAAATGCTGAGAGGTATTGAGGGTTAAGGAAGTTTATAGCAGGAATGATAAGAACCAATTCAAAGAAAAATTATTTTCTTTGAACACTATCTTAGACATCAAGTACTTTGAAAAACCAATTAATTTAAGAATATCATTTGTTTAAACTAAACATATGTAACATTTCTTAACACTAGTAAAATTTTATTACACAAGAAAAAATATCAGAAAAGGCATTAAGCATATTTAGCATTGTTCTTTTTTTTTTTTTTTTTTTTTTTTTTTTACTGTAAGACACAAATTATTAGAAATGTATTTGAACACATTCCAGTAAAATGCATTTGATAAGAGAAACAGGTGTGGCTTATGGCTTAGTCTAATTATAATAGAATTTAATGTTATTTTTAGCAGTATGCATGACAAATAGAGATGTTTTATTGTTCTTTGTTGAATAAAATTGGTTTAATTTTATGTTTAGTATATACAATGATTATAGAAAAAGTCTTTAAATAGTCATATATTCAGGGACAGAGGATGTTCCAGAAGAGTGTCTCAAAATCTGAAATGGTGAAAAGTGACATGTTCTAGTTTGCTGGTATTTCTGTTTACATAGTAGAAATTAAGTAACTTGGCTTTGATAACAAAATAAAAGAAAATTCCCTTAAAATTTTAAATAGGGTGTATAAATTAACAACACAACATTCTTAAAATTTGACAGGAATTTCTCATGAATGTAAGAATTTGAAAAATGTTGTCTAAGAAATTATTTGCCAAATGTACCAAAATTGTGACTAAAAATATGAGTCCAACTACTTTGGTCATTAAAAAAAACATTAACATTATGTTTTCAAAAGCTCACTTTTTCTTTTTTTTTTCTAATTAAAGCACAGACTTTTATAGTTTTTTAAAAAGTGTGCTTTTTTTTAAATTCTTCAGATGCAATTTGTGCATTATGGAAAAAATATTAATAATAAAACATAAGGATCCGGACATACTATTGAACAGACATAATGAGTTGATCTGTAAATGTAGGCATAAAAATCACCTCATTTTAACGAAGTATGTGTAGATATATAAATAGAAAATATAAATTGTTTTAAATGAATATATGAAAATACTGACACTGTGCTCTTTGATATATGTGTTATTGAACTTAAAATTTTTTTATATGTGAACTTATTTAGATATATATATATATATATATATATATATATATATATATATATGAACATTATAGATAAGGGTAACTATGTATTTATATTGTGGACACATATGTATGGTAGTATGGATATATATGTATAAATAGATATACACAAGTGTGAGAATAAATATACTAGTATGAGGCATGTTTGAATACTGACAAATTTTTTTTTTTTTTTTTTACGTGTATTCTGCATGGGTGTGGATGTATATGTATAAATGTTTTTATGTTTGTTTTGTGTGTATATATATATTATATGTATATGTACGGATAGATGTGTGTGTACATGTAATTAAATATGTGTATTTTTATAGATTTAACTACTTGTAATCTATATATGTATATAGACGTAGTTACCTTAGAATTAATATTTGGAAAATATATATATGTATATGTATGTAAATGGGTGTATAACAATGTAATATAAATACATATACATGCATGTGTGAATAATTGTAGAAAATATTCTTTATATATATATATAATTGTGTGTATATAATGTGATATGTGTATATACATTCATAAATTAATTTTAAATATTAAAATAGATGTTATTGTTACTGTTTTTTCTTTATATATTGTGGAAATACAATTAGTCGGGTGAATAAACTATTAAAATTTTAAATATTTCTTTATGTCCTAGATAAATATGTTTATTACAATAATAGTTATATTTAGTCCCGAAACTATTTACTTAAAAAATTAAAGATTCAAGTTAATAACAAAATTTTTTTCAGACATCGAATTTTCTATCAAACATTGTAAGCTATCTTTTACATAATTTTGTTAAAACAAAATTATAACAAATCCATCTCTCCTTCCCCCCCTATCTCTCTCTTTACCATAAGACTCACTTATATACGTTTTCTACATTTCACTTCCATTTTGTTAACCATCTAAATAGGTCAAGGTTCTGTCACTCCTCCTACTCCAATATAAAACATACTTAAGAGAGATATAAAATGAACCCCTCCCTATACTTTATATTGTCTGTTTAACTGCCACTCTCAACCCCCTCTATTAAATTACAAAAATTACACTACCCACCAATTTCTAATCCCATTTTTCCTTCTCAATTTGTTGTTGGAAGTTTTACCTGATGATCCTGAATCCTTAAAAAAGGATTTAGGTGAAATAAATTATCGTAATGGTACCTTAAAGTGGTTTGTTTTTCATTACATTTTATTTATATATATATATATATATATATATTTATATATATATATATAAAAGAAATCACCTACATAATTTTTCCTGTTGTATGTCATCATTTATGTAACTCAATAACTCCTGCTTGTTTTAAGGCAGACATCAAACATAATTGTGTCATCTAGAATGAACATTCAGTTTAATACCACTTTTCTTTGGAAGCTACAATATTTCTTCCCTGATATCAATATTCTGATAAGTGTTTAATAATCTTCAAAATTTATGGTCATGATTTAATCCTTTAAATATTCTGCAGAAATTCAAGTCTTTCAATTACTGATACCGCTTGAAAAAGTTTTCCACTTTAAAATCTTTCATTTTTCTACTTTATTGAACATAAGGAATTTTTCTAGACAAAGGAGTTTCACAATTAGTAGAGACAATGTACTTACATTTCTCACAATGCCCTGAATTTCCTCCTTTCTTCATTTACCATTATTAAATCAGTGGGAGAAAGACTTGGATGTTGGTTGGCACCTTTTAAAAATGCCATTAACACACGAGAAAAATTGTCTTTATTCTTTGGATTTTACCTAATTATTATACATTTTTTATTTTTCTATTTTTTTTTTTTTTTTTTTTTTTTTTTTTTCCCCTCAGTATTTTTTCAATACAGAGGAAGGTGTGATCCATTGGGCAAAAGCACAGCAGCGGATGAAAGAGAGTAAAGAGCAAGTCATGCGTGAGAGGGCAGCGGCGGCAGCAGCGGCAGCATTGAATAAGCAGTGTCTGGCTGAGGCAGAGATGAAGAGCCAGCAAATGTTGATGCCTGTTGCATCAGAGGATGTCTATGCAAACATCCCCAATATGGCCGACAAGATGCTCACTCCAACGCCAATCTCTCAGCACCAGGTTACCGTCACTTCTAACAGCACGGTCGGCACGGACACCAATACCAACATGTCGCAGTTCGATGTCTCTCAGTTTGAGCGTGAGGATGACCCTTTTGAACATGTTGAACGACAGGTCATCAATGAATTTGAAGAACTGAATCAAGTTTTCCAGAAGTCTGCAGAGAACTCTGAATCCCCTGAGGGGAACTATGAGAATGTGGTTGTGGTGAGCAAGCCCCCACCTGACGCAGCTGCTCCACCACCTCTGCCTCCACCCCCATTGCCTCCACCTCCAGGTTCAGCAGCAGCTGCAGCTGCTGCTGCTGCTGCGGCAACTTCAGCATCAGCTGAGCATGAATCACCCCGACATGTACCTCTTGGCTCACAAGCAGCACCCACTGAAAATTCCACAGCTGCTGCCGAGCCGGAGACGACCCATGTTGAAATTAGTGGCAACGGACCAGATGAGAACTCAGAAGCCGAATTTGATGATGAGAATGCTATCTATGGAAATTTACCATGCCGTAAAAAATCGACAACCGGTTCTCCCAAAAGGAAGGACAGTAATAATTACGTGATGGTGTCGTATGCTAACGGGCGGTTGGTGCGTGATGCAAGCAAAAGACAAGCCATTGCTGCGGCTAGACAATCGTCTCTTGACGAGGAATTAAAAAGTAAAATTGTGATGTCCAATTCATTAAATCAAAAGACTTGTACAGTGCCCGCCTCTGTTGTGTCTGGAAACAGTGAGGAGAGTATGGGCCCAAATCCAGACACAACAACTATGCTAAATGAAGGTATTTATGAAAACATGCCTGTTTCTTCTCCAGATAAAAACAATTATGAAAACTGTTTTCTAGCACAGAGGTCAAGGCATTCTGTGGCATTTGATGGGGACTCACCTGTCTGTCCACCGGCCATCCCTCCTAGAACTGACCTGGCCAAACTACGAGGCACACACAGTACGCCCAATATTCACCAAGCCTCTTCAGGCAAGGACGCTAAGTCCGTGTCGCCTTTTAAGTCCCCTCCTTCACCAATGCCAAGAAAACAGGTGAGTTTGTACTTGTATCTTAAAAGTTTAATTCCCGATGTTCTACTACAATTTCTTCACTCTCTTTAAACAAAAATTGATTAAAATCACAATAGAGTGAAAATTACATTTGATTTATATTCATGTGTTTCTCTTCTATACAAAATATTAAGTGATAAGTACCCTGAAATTTTTGGCTGCGTACTTAAGTGGTTAAATTATTAGCATTCTGAGCTTAAGATTCTGGTTCTAATCTCATCATGGTCGATTTGTCAAGCAAGTGATCTTGATAATCTCAGCTTGGGGAGATGATACCAGCATGCAGCAATTTTGGGAAGTGCCTGAAAACCATAGCACATGTTGACCCCGAGCCTTGTGAGTGAGATTGTATAAATGAGGTTGTTTGGAAGTTGTCAATGGTTGTGCTCATACAAAGTCACAAATCCTCACTTAAGGGATAGATAAAAGTCTTGGTTGGGGCCTCTATCTAGAGATAGAAATGATAAACCAGCAGCTTCGCTACTCATAGGATTGTCTAGACTTAAAAACCTCACAATGATTGAAAGAAGTACGCTTAGATGAGTTTGAATTCTGCTGCAACTAAAAATAGCAAAACATGATGAGAAGGATGATGATAATAGGTATGAAATTTAAGTGAATTTTATTAATTAAAATTTTATTAAAAAGCAAAGAGACTTCATTTTCTGAAATTTCAGTTAAATACTTATTTGTATATGTCATCTGAGAATTCAAGCAAATCTTACCAAACTGGATGGTGAATTCATATATTTTTGTTTTTATTACAAGCAGCAAAAACCTTATCACAAATACACAATAAAATGCTGATTTTTATGTGCCCCCATTTTAACACAGATTCTGATATATGATGATGGGTCAATATTTATGTAACAGGGTCATACTCTATATATACAGAATGTTAATTAAAAGTTAAAATAATTTAAACTATATAAGCACTGATTTTCTTTAACCATAATTTAGTGCAACCCTGCATTCTTATGTGATGGCATTTTATGGAATTCAATGGTGCTGTTATAACAGGTACTGAATTATAAATGAAACTTTATCAAAAATACGTAAGAATATTCATAGACGTCTCTCTTACACACACAAATGGAAACTAAATTTATATTTTTCTCTTCATTTTTTTTTCCCTCTTTTGGCTCTAGTTTTGTGCATCTTTATTTTTTCCCATTTGAAAATTTTTATTATTTATGAAATAGCTATTCTTGTGAATTTAAGGTGACCTATTTAATAATAGGTTACATATAGAATCATATTCCAAGAAACTCACTGATTTTAATGTGGATGTTCAATCCTTCAGCTTTTTGTAATTTTTTTGTTTTCAAATATTTAAAGGTAATGTCAATGCTTTTTATTTAATGACAAATTGAAGTTTACAAATACTAATGAAAAGAGATAATGTTTTCAAATTGTGCTGTTAGTATAAAGAGCATTCATACAAAACCACAAATAGGCCTGTCACATGGTTATGGTAATTATATATTACCTACATGTCAGTGTTTGAGCCATAGTATCAAATAGTGATTTTTTTTTTTTTAATTCTCAGGAAGTAGGCCTTCCCCACTTGGAAGGTTGATGTGAAACAATCTTATCACCATTCTCCCTGTATTAAACTAAGCATAGTAAATTTCAGTACAAAGCTTCAGATTTGATCAAACCAGATCTGTTGTTCCTCTTCCTTAGAACAAATCAACAAGCAGATGACTTGAAATTTGTAGAATGACAGTGGGTTCTGAAAAGCTTTTGACCACAGCCAAGAACTTTTCAGCACTCTGTTGTAAAAATTTGCTATTGACACCAGTTTTCATATATTTGCAAATAAATTCAGTTATGTATTCTTTCAGTATATTTCAGTTGACATGTATTTATGATTTTGCAAATGAAATATTCTTATTGCATTTTGTCTTTCAAATTAACTACAAGAAATAATTAAGGTCAGCTCTGTTCCTAATATAACTACTTTTATTGATCCCATCTTTCTTTTTTTTTCTGCCTTTTGTGTTTGATTTGCAGTCGTGGAGCCGACACCCACCAGTTCCACCTATTAGGAGTCGGCACAATGGTCAGGTTTCACAGAGCTCAGTGGAGACGAGCTGCAGTGATGACAGCCCCACAGACTGTAACCAGGTGAATGATCCATTCCCCACCATGTCACAGGAAGCCCAGAACTTTGTGCAGCAATACCTCTCCATGGGATTCCCTCGAGCCCGTGTGGCTAGAGCCGTGGAAAAGCTAGGACTGGATGACAAAGAAGTAAGATGTTTTGTTTGTTTCCTTTCTCTTGCTATCATGCAGCTAGTACACAGGGATATAATTTACTTACACTTAATCTAATGCGTGCATGCATATGCACACACACACACACACACAGCTTAAGTTTTAAAGTTAAATTTAGTAATGCACTGTGTTTTAGATATAAAACAGCCAAGAATCTATCTAGGGAGACTGATCCAAAAATGTAACTTTGAGTTTTTTTGCTAACTGCTATCTTCCAATGGTTATTTATATATATATATATATATATATATATATATATATATATATAATAGGCTGGTTAATAAAATTTGAAGACTAAAAAGCCAATAAAATGATTTGGAATTTTCAAACACTGCTGTGCTCTTTAACAATGATACAAGGGATAAACAAAGTAGTGAAACACTTACTCTTCCAAGGAATGTTATTGGTTAGAGGTCCTCCCTGTAGAAATTATACTCTCTGAATAAACCCAAATCCCTGTTTAATTCCTCAATGTGTGAATTTTTAAAATAAATTTTGATTCTAATCAGTGTATTTCTTGTCAACTATTGAATGAAGACACTAAAAGCACGCATCTGATGTCTATGAAACATTTGGTTGAAGTATGCAGCAATGGGGAAATTGTTGTTTGCGTTGATGTGTTGTTTTTTTTTTTTTTTTTTTTTTTTTGCGGTTATTGAACCAAGGATAGAATTCCATTCCAGTTTCTTCAACATAATTTCCTTTTCTGCACTTGTGGCAGAAAAGCAAATATATAAGATTTGAACTGTCACAATTCAGAGCTGGTCGTTTGAATACTATGTGAGTGCCAGAGGGTATGAAATTGCTATCAGTGATGATATGCTTACAGACTTGGCATCGGGATTTATTGCAGGTGATATTCCTTTGGTGAGGTGATGAACCTGTATATCGGATGATGTTAAGAGTGTGCATAGATTGAATGGGAGATGACGCTTAGTGTGAAGTGGGTTTTCACTGAATATTTTTCTAATTGTTTAGTCAAGTTTTAAATACTGAAAATCTTTAGTTAAAATAGGAAAGCTTGTGATTGTTGTATTTAAAATCAAAAACTAGGGAAATTCTGGAATTATTCTTTTTTGTTTCACAGCTTAGAAGAGTGTTTCGATTTTGTTTGGAAGCCTTAGTAATTGATTTTTTGATAGTGGGTAATTCCTATTAAGAAAGTAACTGAAATGTTGTTCAATACATTTTTGTAATCCCCATTTTGTAAACAGATATGTTTTATGAGTAAGCATTAGCTGTAAATTTTTTTTTTTTTTTTTTTTTTTTGGTAGGGTGGCAGCTGTTAAAATTTAGGTAGCAATGACCCAATGACCTTTTGTGGGTTTGGTGTATAGTGTAATATGACAATATATATATTTTTTATATATCGAGATCAATATTGGGGGTGGGGGGGAATGTATGATGAAGTGTAAAAAAGTTTTCATGTGGTGCATTTCATCCTGGATTCCAATGATCTACTTTTTCTACTAATCTAATATTTTAGCTGCTTTATTGTCAAAAAATTATCTGTTTATTACATGTTAATCAGAGAATTTACTATTTTGATCCAGAGAATTTTTCATGTTTCTTTTGTATATGGTAGTGGTGGGGGGGATCCTTCCATTTGCATATCAAGTTTATCAAATTATAAGTAAGTAAAGTGTTCAGATTACCTATATAGAGGTATTAAATCCTTGAACAAATTGAGATTGTAAAAAGAAATAATTACAAAATTTCAGTCTCTCTTTTTATCCTTGTTTTCAATCTATATTCATTCTCAAGGACACATGACGCAGTGGATAAAGGCGTTAGTTAGATTCAGTGACAGGACCCAAAGAGTGTGAGTTCAATACCTGGTTAAGGCAGTGGAGAACTTTCAGAGGGAGAATTAGCAGGAGATAACTGATAACTGACATCCATTAAAAACATGGCACGTGGAACTAGAATAGTCTACCCCGGTGAGCGAAATAAAGGGTTCAGTTCGACATTCCAAACACCTGAAGAAGGCTGAGGTGTACAATGGCCGAAATGTTGTAATAAATATGGCGACAAAGATGAGGACAATAGTCCGAATAATGTAAATAATACCTCATCTCAGAAATATAGACAGATATATTCATTCTGTTTACTTTCAATGACAATATATATCAATGTAATATAACACCTTCTTCACTCTTAACCTTTTTTTATTTTTCATAATATTCAGTAAATTTTCTGCAATTCTATCTTGATATTTTGTCTCAGTCCTCTTAATTTTATCAAAGACGCATGCAATTATTCCAATGAGTAAATTCCTCTTCCTTGCTTAAGCTAATTATTCTTTTGACTATAGTCACCAGAAAAAGTGTCTTCTCCTCTAAGCTTGCAATCATGTGCCACTTTGAATCAGCACATGTTTTGTTTTCTGGCTTGATCCTCTAAGTTCAATACACCTTTCAAAATTGTACATGTACTCATGTCTAACATTCTGTGATACACTAGGTGACAAAGGGGAAAGTGGATCTCTGAGGCAACCTTGATTAAAATCAATCTATCAAATTCATCATAGCATGAATCATATCGAGTTCATGTAGCATGATGTTCTTGTTGGATTATTAATTAAACAAAGATCCAACCACATTGCCTTATGTGCTAATGGTGAGCTGGTATTGTCAAAGCTGACAAAAAAATGACTACAAAAACATCAAGAACATGAAGATAAGCATCTATAATGTTTGAATCTTAGCTAAAGACTACAAACTCAAACAACTAATGGAACTGAAAATGTCTCCTCGACATTTAGTAGCTTATTAGTAAGACTCAGAGGAAAAGAAAGAGAATCTTTTTCAACTGAAAGAAAGTAAACATTCTGTTTATTATAAGAGAAAGGAAAAGAAGCAGTTTAATGGCATAGGATATTTAGCCACCAATTGTGGCCAACATATAAAATATTTACAGTGTCTGTCAGAGTAAGTTAGATAATAAACAGATTTTGTAAAAGATATTCTTTAAAATTAATCTAGATATATGCACCAACTTTGAAAAGTTCAGGTGAGGAAATCGGAAGGTTTTTATGACATCAGTAACATTATAAAGAGAAAACAAATTTCACCTTTGAAATTAAGGACCAGAAAAGAAAGAGAATCTGGTGAAGGGAAATTTGAAATAAGAAGATAAGAAAGAATTTGTCCCCCGCACACATGATTAGTAATTATTAAAAGTCTTTACAAACCTAGTGGCAAATAATGGATAAATGATGGAAAGCAATGATTTGGGATAAGGCAGGATTTAGAAATGGCTGCCTAACAATAGACAAACAATAGGTCAAGTGAATGAAAAGAAAGAACGAAATATAACAGATGACTTTCTTTAGTTTTTGATCACTATGAAAAGCTGTATGACTCATTTGAACACATGACAGTCTTTAACTCACTACAAATCAGGTTATGAATAAAAACTATGTAAGTGACTAAAAATCTAACAATAGTAACAATACTGAAATAATCTGACTAAAACCAAGATAAAGATTTGAAATGATGAAATGATTTTTACCTAAACTATTTTCAACATGCCTTGAAAGTGTCATCTGGAAGAGATGGGTGTAAATGTAGACAATATTTTACCTCCATTAGAACCATTGCTAAGTTACGTGAATGGGGAAAATGTTTAGAAATGAACAGAAAAAGACAAAAGTAACATTCTGAGAAAGATTATCATCATAATTAAAGATAAAGTTCCATAATATATAATAGACTTCAGGCAGGGTGCTAACATTAAAGAGCACAAAAATGAAATAAAATAATTCATAACAATGGGGGAGAGACATTTAATAAAGATAAAGGAAAAGTATCTTGCCAATAAAAGAAAAATTAAAGTTTAAGTTTTTTTTTTTTTTTTTTTTTTTACATTCTTTAAAAATGTCTTTTGTTTTGTCAATTTTGTCTCATCATAATTCAAAGATTAGTTGTATTTTTTTTATTGTGTGTAAGCTTGATACCAGAAAGGGAAATAACAAAAATTTAAACAACTTTTCTTTGACATATATAAGCCATTTTTACCACTTGTATTAAGTTGGTGCAAAAATAATGACGTAATAATGTCGTTTTTTGACGTTAAAAAATACGTCAAAAACGACATTATTACGTCATTATTTTTGCACCAACCTAATAATTTTATCAAAATAAATCCAACTTTCTGTTAATGCACCTCATTTTCATAGGAAGATATGCACTTGTTAAATGGAAGCTCTGTTTAGAATAGTGGAATCCATTAGCAAAGCAATATACAAAATGTCCTTCAGTTTACACTTGTATTTGTTAAAAGTAAAAAAGGAAGATACATTATGTAATTTTCATATGTGTCATTATTATTCGAAGAGCTTTTGATTTTCTTTTATTATTTTTACTTGTATACCCCAGAAATACTTGCTGAATGAATTGGTAATAACATTAAGATCAACTCTAATTTTAGAAAAATACAGACTTTAAATGTTTAAGTGCAGTGTTATAAAAATTCTGCTTTGTATAATTACCAAAAATTATAAAAATAATAATTTTGTGGTTTAAAAACAAAAAAAAAAAAATGACCAATGAAGAATCTAATGAAATTTTTTTTATCTATTTATAAATATAAATAAAAATAGATTTTGGTATTGGAGACTTTTTAGAAAAAGAACCATAAAAACATTATTGGAGACTTTTATTGGAGAACCATAAAAACATTATTGGAGACTTTTTAGAAAAAGAACCATAAAAACATTTCACTTTGTAAATTCATTTAAAATGGCGATCACACTTCCATTTTTGATTTGCTTTCCAACTCTGATTCCGATCTTGCTTCTATTTGATCTGATGACAGGAGTTTATTATTGTATGTTTCAAATTAAAGTTGTTTTGCATTCGGTCCTTAATCTAATCTTCCTGTGCTTGAACTGTGTCACATTTTGAGAAATTTTCAAACACTCATAAATTCTCAGTGAAAATATATTAATTTATTAAACTGCAGCAGGAAATTCCTGTCCTCCCCAGTTCCTGGATTAAGGACAAAAATTACTTAATATGGATGCACATGTAAATATGGATTTATTAATATTGTATGTCTGTGTGAATTGGCTGACCTCATAAAACCTGTATTATTTATTATTTGTATATTTCTCATTTTCTGTACATCACATCATTTTGGGAATCTACAATTTAATTATTCCATTGAATAGCCAACACAACTAAATAGATTAGTTTTCTGAAAATATTTATCTGGACCAAAAGTTGATGTCATTTTTTTTTTTTTTTTTTTTTTTTTTTTTTTTTAACCTTCTGCTTTAGGTGATTGATCATCTTTGTATGGTGGATAAATTGGGAGAAGAAGGTCATGACCCACAATTGGTGGAAGATGCTCTACATTTGTTTGACAATGACATTCAAAAGGTTCAAATAATTTTCTTTCATTCATTTTGACTTTTCATTTCTTTTTTGTAATCACTGCCAGAATATTAAGAATTTTCAAAGCAATCTTTCTTATATTCTGATGAATTTATATGATAGATTGAAGCAACTCATAAAAGCTACTTTTTGTCTTTTTAGTTTCATTAATGTTTGTAAAAGCTGCTTGACAATAATTGTGAAAACCTTTATAAAATACAATTTTGATATAAACAATGTGGACAGAGATGATGCAGAGTTGATTTCTGTCAGTTTCACACCTTAAGTGATCATTTAGACTACCTGTCACCATGCAGTGTTGATTCCGATGTTCACATTGTTTATATCTAAAAATACTCTATCTCTGATATTGAACACTCTTCTCTTTGGTAAATATAGCAAATTTTTTAACAATATAATTATAAAAAAGAATTTATGATGTTTAAGAGAATTTGTATTTCGTCTCTTACAGGCTGAATGTTACATTCATCTTCACCAACAATTTGTGGAACTTGGCTTCCAGAGATCGAAGATCCAAGAAGCCCTTGTGACCTCCAAGCTGGACAGTGACAAAGCCTTAGATCTATTGACCACTTAATCTGCATAGACACACTGAAGCATCTTCACCTCTCTCTCTGTTACACACACACACATACATACACACACATATACACACCTATTGCAGAAATCCTCTAACAATAACACACAATTTAATCCATGTGTAAAATGCATCCATATATTGTAATATACTTCTGTTCAACTGTATCTGCCACTGAACCATTAATCAACGTTCTCTATGTTAATGTTTTTTTTTTTTTTTTTTTGGTGCAGATTTTTTGACATGCCCAAAGGAAATTAAAAAGGAAAACCTATCTGTAAAACATTTTATCTGGATTATTTTGATTGTTAGCCATTGTTGCTTTTGTCCTGAGCCTAACCCTCTGTCTGCATGTGGATGTGTGTGTGCCTGAATTCTCTCATCTACCTGTGTGTCTGTATTTTGTAATTTGAATCATCTCTATACATACCTGTCTTTCTTGGTTCATGTATGTTTGTGTCTAAATATGTGTTGTCTGCCTGTGTGTGATTGTCTTACTCTTTTTGTGTATGTATGCATGTGCATGTGTTTAGAGGGTGGCTTAGGGGTTGCTGGGATACCTCCCATGGAGGAGAAACTTTTAGTTAAGGAATTCAACTGCCCTGCTACCTGCACTGCCCCATGAGACATGACCCACCCCTTCTCTCTCTCCCTCCTTCCCTCCCTCAGCATATCTTACAATGAAGTGCTTTCTTTTTAGTTTCTCAAATAATAAAACAAACACCAGCCAAATGATTTAACAAATTAACAAGCTAGTCCAACATTGATGAAATCTGGAATTATAATAAATTTGGTGGCATTTTTAGTTCACATCTGGTCACTTAAAGCCTTCTGTATCCAGAAAAAAACGATTTTTTACTAAAAAGCAAAAAACAAAGTTACCTCCCCTTTCCTCTGTTTGTATTTTTCATTTTTTACTTAACGTTTTTTGTTTAATTTTTATCAACTTCATGCTTTCTTTTGTTTTTGTTGTTTTTTCATTTTTTTTTCTTTTTTCTTTTCATTTTCAAATTCAGCATTTTTGGTGCTGATTTGTTTCATTGTTGAAATCTTATACCTCAGTTCTAGTCTCTGTATTTCTCTTTGCTGAGGGGCAGTCCAGCCTTTCTGTGTTAAATCTATTGGCTGTTCATCTTTCTTACTGTTGAAGTGTACAATGCTAGGACTTCTAATTCTGTATGAGTTAACACTACATGTCAAATGAGGATGATTTATTTGTAAACAATGGTCATACATTTATCAGTAGATGACCTAGCTTTAATTTGGGGCAGTTATTTTTCTATAATTCATAATGGCTGGCAACCTGTTATGCGTATTAATGTATTTTTACTGATGACCGGATTCTTCATTCTCTTCAATTTGGTCAGAGCAAAGATGTCCTCATTTTCACTTTGTTTCTCATGATGAACTCAGCTGCAGTTCTTCAAAATTCTTCATTCTAGGAATGTCCTTTGACACCTGCATTCAGGATTGTTAATGCAAATGTGATGATGATTTTGCCAATTTTGATTTGGAAAAAGTATATGTATACACTCTCTTACACACACACAGACACACACACACACACACATTGATTGATTGAGTAGAGGTTTTCAAAATGGGTGTTTCTGAATAAATCTCTCTTTGAGACACAGACTGCAGAATATTCAACTGGAAGCCGTTTTTCCTTTTGTAGCTCACGCTTTTATTTCTCTAACTGCCATCATAATGATTACTCTGCTTGACAAACAGAATGACAAACTATTTTGAAAAATTCTTTTAATATTTTGAATTCCTTTTCACAATGGACCAAAAAGATAGGCTTTTCCTTGGCAGAGGTCAACTCATCAGAAGGCAGAAAAATGAAATTCTATTTTCTTTTGCTTCTCAGCCTTCATAATCTCGACAGGATTTCTTTCATGGTCAATGAATTTATTAATATAATTCTACAGCCATAAAAAAAATAATGGGGGAGAACCCTTTTGAAAATTCACTAAATGTATTTTCCCATGAGTAGCAATGAGAGTTTCTGGCTGATTTTTTAGTGATCCAATTATATTTTTGTGATATTTGATAACTGAGTGTACAATATGGCTGCTGTTAACCAGGTAGTCAAGCAAAAAGAAAGTGTCTCAGTTTTTTAACTGATGACAATCTTTTTACATCTTCAGCATACAAGAGACAAGTATCTAAGATCTCTCGATATTCATTTTGTAATACAAAACAGAAAGTTGATAGTGTGAGATCAGAAAGAGAGAGACCATCTTAAAATTCTTCAATGCATAATGTAGATAAAAATTAAAAGAAAGTGCAGGGGTCGATTATTGAGTGGATTGTATTTTCAATTTGATAAAGAAGTGGTGGCAGCAGTTGAAGCAATTGTTCACACAACTTGTTACATGATAAATACATAAGAACACAAAAATGGAAAGAAAAAAAAAGAAAGATATATGCCTAACTATATTGCAATATGTTTTCTTTTCAACTACAAATATCAACTTTAGCATATTTCCTTAATGTAACTGCTTTATTGCTTATTGACGTTATTCAAAAACATGTACGAAGCATCTGTCTGCTGTGGTCAACAAACTTTTGCTTTGGCTACCATTAATTTTTACAGCATCACCAATTGATTACTGATTGAAAATCAGATGTATTCCATAACACTGGTGCATGTTGTTTTATGTGTGGCTTGTAAGCATAATGAGCAGTTTACCATTATCTTTTTTTTTTATTTTTTTTCTCGAGCCATATTCGTTAATAGACTTGGATTCAAGTCTGAGTTTTTCACCTGCCAATCTGTTTGTATTTTTTGTGTACTTTTGACAAAAATATACTAAACACTTGTTTGGTCTCAAGTTTCTTATCTGGTGAAAACTATTGATGGCTACATTTTGGAAATGACAGATTCAAGATTGAGTGAAGAAATGGTCATCTCAACACTGACGGTCTTTCAAAACCTCTGCCCACCATATCACGTACGTTTGTGTACTTGAACTATCTGCAATAGCCAAGAGGTGTTCCCAGGTATTTTATTTCTGCAGCAGTAAAAACTGACTGATCATCTGACTCCAAATTCCAACATTATGTATATTTGACTCACTTTTCATTTGAAGGTTGCATTCTATAAAATATATGATGCACTCAACTGTCATAACTACTACTGTCTCTTTCTTATTCCTCCTATGTCTTTCCTTCTGCCTTTCCCTCTCACTTTCCTAGTTCCTCTTTTATCTTTCTTTCTCTCTGGCTTTTCTTCTATGTTTTCTCTTTTTATGTGTCCTTTGCTTATCTTTCTTATCTTTGATGTTGCTCTTTTATTAAGTTGCTTACTTGATACACTCCCATGCTTCTATTATTAACGGACTACTTCTTATTTTTAAATGTATTATTATTGGTAGTAGTAGTAGTCATAGTATTATTTTCACCTACCTCCCCTCTCTCTCTCTCCCCCTCCCCTGGTTTCTATTTGTTTGACTCAATCAACAGGTGTTACCTTTTCTGTTTGGTCAGCATCTTTTCAGAGGCTCTAATATTGTTTCTTACCTGTACAGTCTAGTTAGAGATTTCAATTTCCAGAACTCAACATTTTTTTTTTTTTTGTCATTTTGGCTGTGCCACGCTTCCATCTCCAAAGATTATTCTTCTATTTCGTTAAATCTCTTGGGTTTTATTTTTTCAAGACCTTGTCTTTGATATGCCTTGACAGGTTAGTGCGTATAATATCAGAGCCTTGGAAGAGATGATACAGACGAATGAAAAGCTATTTTATCATTTAATGATAGACTCACAGGACAGTTAATACTTACACACATGCACAGATGCATTTTATATGCTAGCACGTGTATAAGTACACATAAAAGCTGGGTGTCTGTAATTGTACATAGCTTGTGTGACGCTTTCTTCAATGGCCACTTTGTCCCTTGATGCTATTTCCCCCTCTACAGAAGAGTTCAACTCGTAGCTGGGAGCTGATTCCATTTGGAGTGATTTTGGTGGGTTTGGCTCTTGAGTGTTGGGGTGGGGACAGAGTGTAACGTTTGCGATTGGATGGTGAATGCGAAAATAAGCATAAAAGAATTCTGTAATTGCAGGCGCTAAAGTGCGCGAGTGTGTCTGTGTGAATGTGCATGTGTGTTCTTCTATTGATAAAGACTTTACCCCCATCAGAAATATGGGTTGGCTAATGGTATTGACTGCCACAGCCAGTACGTCTTACTGCACGCAAATGTTGTTGGCAAATGTAGTCATTCTGAAAACAAACAAAAACGCCCCAAAAGAAATCCTATAAAGCCTAGACTTGTTTATATTGTTACTAACACTCACATGCAGTCCATGCGAAACAACTCTCACACATCTACCATGGACATACATTCACACAATTACACACTCCTTTACAGGTACAGGCATGTAAATAAATAAAGATGTTTTCTTAAATCTTCTTGTCTTTTATGATAATTTACTACAAAATTCTTTTTTCTTTTTCTTACAGAGTTATGTCCCTTCGTCTCTTTTTCTTGATACATATCTCATCTTATTTATCAACAGGTATGGAATGAAACCAAACTCTCCACAATGACCAGATTGCCTTATTATTATTTGGGGATCGTTGATTTTTTTTTTTTTTTCTTTTTTTAAGTTACTCAAATCTCACTTTGAATACTTTCAGAATCATTAAGCTTAAATTCAACTTTTTTAAATAATTTTGATAATATTGAAATATATACAAGGATTTTACTGATTTTCATTAAACTTTTTAAGCGTTCATTTTAATTTTTTCCCCCCATTTTTAGAAAACGTATCTCTTACTATTTTTTTTATTTAAAAGTAGCACTATTTATATCTTAATGGTGAAAAGCTTGAAGAATTGAGTAAGATTTTGTATGTCAAAATGTCTTTTGAAAACATTTGTTTTTAATCTGATTATTGCTTGAGTTTCTTTGTTGTTTACAAAGAAGCAAGCAACTTAAAAGTTTAGGAAATCTACCAAAGAATTAACATCTTTTCATTTCTGTCTTGTTTACAACTTGAATTCTCTTGATACTCAACATTGTTGGCCGAAGTAACCAAGATGTAAAAGTAACATTTTAAAATAATATCAATAATTTATTTTCATTTTTGGACAATTCTACACAAATAAACAATACATTTATATATGTTGAATTGATTTTGCTTTCTTTCATATTAAGTTGTTTATTTTCTGAAATGGAAAGATTTCCCCCAAGCAGGCAAATATTTGAAAAAATAAATTAAAAATAGATTTTATTTATTCCAATGGAATTTTGTTTCCCAATGGTTTTGCTGATATTTAAAGTCTGTAAATTGCTTAAATATTTTTGGTTGCTTAAAAACAAAATATAAAATTAATTTTCTTAGCAGAAATAGTTGTCTGAATACTTCAAGAAATTATTTTTAAATAAATGGATCTAAAAATTACTTATTTTTTAATTATAAGTTTTTTTTTTACATTTATCTTGAGGGATAGTAAGATTTAGAATAATATCCAAACAAAACAGGAGGTAAGTAGACAAAGTGGCAAAGCTATTCAGACTACACAATTCTCCTCCCTGCTTAGAGTTGTTGTCCTCTAGGGTGAAATGAGAGACAAACTTATGCATCAGATAATATGAAAAACATCAATTTTCTAGTTGCAATCTCTGAAAAGGATCTTTAACTTTTTCCCATATTCCAACATGTTCTTTTTTTTTTTTTTCACAGGACTTTGAATCTTGTTTCAGTCTGAGGGAGGCTAACTATGAGAGACAAATTATGTAGCTGACTAGTTTTTCTACTTTATCTTATCTCCTCAACATTTATCTTGTAATTATACAAGATTTATAACAATCTTTATTTCATGGTATGAAATGACTATATGATTTTATATATATATATATATATATATATATATATATACTGGACTCATTTTCAACATATGATGATCAAGCAGCACAGTTCTTAGAACTAACAGCCAAACTAGCCACACACATCATTTGGCTATAATAGTGAATTATATACACACACAACTGTAAATTTTAATGTACACTGTCATCTTTTACTCGGTAAGTGTCAATGATTGCACAATAAAATTATTAACCAACTGATGATGGTAATTTCACAAGACATAAGATGAATTTCAGCTTAGAATATCTTGTTACTAGAAATATTTACTATAAATTATTTAGTGGTTTAAGATTTTAATATACAACTTGGAATTAGTAATCATATTGTAAGTAAATATAAATAATAGGATAATTATTGAAATTGACTTTGTTTTGTTTTTCATTTCTGCTATAAAGGTTGACATGAATGAAAGGTATGTCAAAAAAGAAACAAAATATTGTAAAGATATTGAATGATGGCAACAATATTAGAAATTTCAAAAGAGAAGAGGCTGAATAGAGATCACAAAATAATGAAAAAGAAATTAAAAATAATGATAAAAAGGAAAAAAATTGACTTGAAAAAATATCACAAAATGATCTGATAAAAAAGTTTATTAGAAAATGGATTGACCAGCAAGAAACTTAAAAGATGGAGAAATATTTTGTAATGAAATTCTAGGTTCTTTTAAAGCAGATATTTATTACAAGATAAATGCAAGAATTATTCTAACCTCTTGGACAAGGCATTTTTTTTTTTTTTTTTTTTTTTTTTTTAAAGATCTAAGTCACAACCAAGAGGCTTTAATATAAAGATTTCAACAACAAATTAATGGACTTGCATCCCATCTTCAAGATATTAATCCATTAGAAAACTTGGGGCTTACCATTAAAAGGCATTCCTTGAATATTTTCTATTCTCCTAAAGTGGATCTCTAGAAATCAATAAAAACTGCTGCATGTAATGTTAGTTAAAATAGCAGAAAAGTTTAAATCAATAGCAAAAAAAGATGACGGTTATAGAATGTCAAGGAGCTTATAGTGAAATGTAATTCATTTACTCAGATGTAGGGGTGATTGTGTTAATTGTCAAATACAACTTTGGGATTGACATAAAAATTTGTACTTTGTATAATAAAATCTGACACCTTCAAAAAAAGTTTTAATAAGAATAGATGTAAATTGAAACCCACACTTTTCAAAACCTTGCAGATATGAATTAGCATCTCCCTTTCAGCTATTCTAATTAATAAAACTTGTATCACTAAACTATTATATCAAAAAACAAAATTCTTTCAATCTAAGCAATATTTTCTGACTTTAAAAAATTTGTGAAGGGTTGATAAGTCATAAAAAAAACTCAAACGCCTTTGCAGTACACTGGACAGCTTCATTACTGATTCTTGGTGTCATTAGGGGTTTTACGTCTCAAAAAAAACATCAGACACACTATCCCAGGTAACCAAACCAAGAGCAATTATCTCTCAGACAGCTTCCTCACCTTGGATGAACCTGTTAAATTTGACCCGAGCTTTTGGTGTGTGTGTGTGTGTTTTTTTTTTGTTTTTTTGTTTTTTTTTGTTAATTTCAGCCAAATTGGTTTGAACATTTCTATAGAATCTGTAAATATATCCTGAAAATTCTGTCAGCATTGCTTAGTTAATATCAGTTTATTGTAGAAACCTTATCATAATAAAATATGACACTGTAAACAGAAAATTTCCAAATTTGAAAATATTACTAGAAAACAAGTTATAATTTTGCATTAATGATTTTAAACTTGCTGACATTTTTAACATGTAGCTGGTTTTAAATTGTATTTTTTATCCTGAGCATTTTACTTCTTTACTTATTGTGAAGATACAAGACATTTTCTAATAATGAATGGATTTTTGACTTTTCTGTACATCCATACTTCAGTTATCAAATTAATTTCTACTGTCATTTCCACACTGGTCAGAGCAATTTTTGTTTGGAAACATTGTCATATATTTTGATTTTTAGCCCATGTGAATTCTGCCTATTGAACTGGCAAAGACATTTTACTTACAGGCTGACACAGCCTTTGATTTATGCTAACATAGCATTACTCTGGTAACTTTTATTAACTACATTGCAAAATGTTGAAACAAATTTGATTGAATGGTTTCTTTTCTTTGGCTTAATAATACAAGTCTTACTAATTAACCCATATCTATGGAGAGAAGAGGTGGATCATCCCTTTTCCAAGGCTATTTGTGCATAAGTGAATATAATGAACCCAACAGGAATTGGAACTCAACTCTGATTAACAATTCTAAAAGCCATTATCCATTACACCACCCACACATCCAAGCTTACAACACCTGGTATTCCCAAGCGGTCACCAATCTAGGTACTAACCAGGCTTGACATTGCTTAACTTTGGTGGGGGGAGATAATTATGGTTTAGTGATACAAGTCTAACTAATTAACCCATAGCTGGGAGAGAAGAGATGGATTCAGACCTTTCCCAAGAATATTTACACATAAGTGAATAAAATGACCCCCCAACAGGAATTGAAACTCCACTCTGTGATTAACAATTCTAAAAGCCATTATCCATTACACCACACACACATCCAAGATTACAACAGCTGGTATTCCCAAGCAGTTACCCATCTAATTACTGACCAGGCATAAGTTCAGTGATTGTATGCTAAGTGGTGTTTCAATGTGGTGTGGTCATAAACCACAAATTTGATTAAAGATTCCCAAACTAGCCATGACTTTCCGCAAGTCACAATGTGATACTAGGATTAAGACACCCACATAGAAGAGGAAGTTATGATTTCATCTTGATGTCACATGTTTACGTTTTATGGCCAGCATATGGGGGTCTTTGAAGTTGGGTCTTCTAAGCAACACCTGTTTGACCCAAGGAGAAGAATAAATAAATAAAAAGAAATCTGTTTGGGGTCAAATGACAACATAGTCGGACATTGATAATTTCCAGTTACTGGTCAATATTAATGGTAAACAGTTGAGATCAAAGAAGTCAGATCTGGTCCATCCTTGGTAAGAGAGCAGACTATACCTCAAGTAGTTCCGATGCTGCCCATTCATGTTGCTAGCCATACATTGTGATGTGTAGATGGGTAGAGTTGGTAAAAGGGAAGAATTGGGTTGTTAGTGCAACACAGCAGTTGTCCCAAATGTCACCTAACTACCCACCCAGACCAAGCAAACAAAGTCCTGAATAAAACATGTAAATATATTAGGAATAAAGGTGTTTCATTTCCTGGTGAATGTGCAGTGAGCTTCTGCTAGTTTTTGGTGCACAACAGCATAAACAAGAAATGAGACACTACATGGGGTAGTCACTGATCAGAAGAAAGCTGGGTGTGGGCCTCACTGCATGTTTGCAACTTTAAATTATGGGAGGTATCTTCTTCTGTCAGTTACACTTGCCTTAATTTCTGACCACTGACAATCTCTTTCTTCTTGACAAAGTGAGTGACAAAATTTGCTAAAACAAATTCTCAATAAAAAAATTACTATGCGGCAAAAACCCACAGGTATTTTCATGCACACGTACACCCAGTCAGACACACAACGTTTTCCTAAAAGAATTTAATTTTTGCCTCCCCCTTTACTATTTTTTTATGAAAAAGAAAAAAAACAAAACAATGTAATCTAATACACAGGCCATTTTCATTTCTGGACTTGTTTTAAATCAGCAAATATGAATGCTGTTAAGTTTGGCATAATGTGGATTTTATTCAAAATTCAGACTAACCCTTTATCCTCAAATCAACAGGTTGCAGGTGTTTGTGACCTCCAACAAAGATTAGTGGTTCCTCCTGTGTCATATTTGATACAGTCTTCTTTTTTTTTTTTTTTTTTCTAATTCCATGCAAGCCAAGGTGAATGAGAAAATTAACAGAAATTGTTCAGGTGAGGGAGAATGCTTGCATCTTTTCAGCAGTTTGGGTTGATTTAAGAATGTGCAAACATAGTCACTTTCTCTCTCTCTCTATGTGAGAGAATCAAGGCTCAACTTTGATCCCTATCATGAGCCCTGATTATACTCTTAGAAGATCAAAGGACAAAGTTTTCAGAACATTCTTCCAATCTGAATTTTTTCTTTTATGGTAAGATTCTCATCAAGGCTGTTCAGCTCTGTTTGGTTGTTAAAAATATAAAAAAAAAAAGTTGTTAGTCTTTCTTTGTTCATTTTGTAAAATGTCTAGAAAGTGATTATTTTCAACATTTTTCTATAAACAAAAAATGGTTTTAGCAAAATTATGATTTTTGTCTCGGATTTTGAAATAAGTTGTTGATATATATTATTTTTACTTTTACTTTTTTTTTCAATTGTTTTTTATTTTTAAATTTCCAAAACACCTTTTCCCCTTTTTTAGTTTTCCATATTTATTTGAGTAAGGTGCAAGTTTTTATGATCAGTTTCTTATGCAGAAAATAGGAAGTTGTGCTATAGACAGGGAATTTTTTGAAGAAGTTAAATATCATTAATTTTTGGTAATTGACGTTGAAGTTAGCTGATACACGAGTATATACAGTAGTCCATTCTCCAATCCTCATATGAATTTGATTTTTTATTCAAAGCATAATTTTAGATTTCTGAGTGATAGATTGTCAAGGCACGTTTTTATTAACTGATTATGACAATTGCTATTCTTAAAACTATTTTCTGTGAAGAACAAAAATGAAAAGAATCTCTGAAGTTTTAAACTGCCAATAATAGATGCTTGACAACAGTGATATATAAGTAGAATTCAAAATAACTGCATCTTCCAATACAATAAAAATTAGATTTTAAAAATTTTAATCATACTTTAAATTTTTGAGTAGAAAAAAAAATTAAATATGATATAATAACACCACAATAAAACAATCTTTTAACACTTGACGACAATACAAAATTAGATTTTAGCACCTCAATATTGTTAAATTACTCCATGACAAGGCAAATGTTTTTAATCTTTTAAAGTTTTAAATGAAAATTATAAAAATACAATGGCACCACAAGAAAAAGATATATTTTAATAAGTTACTTCACTGATACTGGAAGCAGGGAACTGAAGGAAGGTTATGTCCTAAAACTTCAACTTTTATTGCATTTGGTATATGTCAATATTGAAGTCAACAAAAAAACACGGTATGTTAGCGTCAAATATTTCCAGATGTTTTAGTGCCCAATGCCTAATTAGTGAATATTACACTAGAAATTAATTGTTCAGTGGCTTGTGTGACCCAATGGCACATGTCCTGCATTTGTTATATCCTAGATAAGTCGCTCCTTTGAATCAACTTGTTATTTTAATCTTGTGACAAGGTGACGGATTTGTTTGAAGTTTTATTGGTGCATGAAAGTTGCAAATGTTGACAGTGAAAGGGTGAAGCTAACTGATCAAGAAAAATGAGAATGAAAGCAAAAACCAGTGACAGGTGAAAATAACAAATAGTTCAAAAATATTATTGAGGTTCATGAAATGAAGAGCAGAGAGTCAGAATTGGTTGAAAACAAAACTATAAATTTACATAGCTGGGAAAATAACTTTTGACTAACCCAAATGCCAATTTTTATTAAATTGGAATTTTTCAAAGCCAAACCATTTGGGAAAATAAAAAAATATAATTATCCTAATGTCCTTGTCAGACATGAATGGATTTGTTGACTGATATAGTTCTTTTATTAGAATTAGGCATTCAGTGGATTTAGTAACTTAGAAGGCTGTTTCTAATGGATGATTTGAGGAAATCTCTATTGGTGTGGCTATATGATGCTTTAAGGTCAATAGGTATACAATTTTCTATTGGCAAGGTATGCAATTTCCTGGAGTTGTGCATGACTTATATACTATCATTACCAAATTGGGATGTGACGAGTTAGACACTCATTCACTATGGAAACTATTTAATACAATATTCATTACTACTTTCATCATAACGGGACAGGGAATATTCTACAAATAAAGAGAATGTATTTACATTACTTCTACAGTTGTGGCCAAAATTTCAAGACTAGCCAAGATTTTTTAACAAAAACTGATCTGAAATCTCAACCACATAAAATAAAAACTATATTTTCTTCAATTTCTTAAAAGTTGTTTATTTTCTATTAATTTCAATGTAAACTAGTCATTTGTATGACCACCTTTCATATTGATAACTGCTTGAATACAATAGGGTGTGCTGGCTATGAGACAATATTCTCCTGAAATACCTGAGGTACTAGCATCCACAAAGAGCCTTGGTATTGGCTGACTTTTTGTCTGCAACTTTATTTACCATAAATTTTCTATAGGATTCAAATCAGATCTGTTGCCAGGTCATTTCAATCTAGTGACCTTGACCTTCTTAATATTTTTTAACCTATTCTTAGCTTTGTGACATGGTGCAACATCATGTATTAATATACTGCAACTATGTATTTAGTGTATTCTGCAACACTTCCAGATACTTTTCATTGTTCATATTTATTCCACAGCCCAGGAAATACAAATCAGTTGCTCCAAACTTTGAAATTGCACCCCAAATCCTCTGACTGGAGGATACATTTTCCCTTACAACTCTTTCCATTTATGACCATTTCATATAATGTTGATGCACAATAAACTGTTGCAGTAGGCATTCACCAGAAAACATGACATTCCTCTCAATTATT